>CM050913.1:16422665-17022665 GCA_027742785.1 Vigna reflexopilosa | reverse complement strand
AACTTTAAAGAATAAAATTTGAAGATTTTATTTCACTTTAACCAGTTTTATTCTTAGAGGAATTAAGTGTATTGGTATGATTAAGATAAAAGGACATTAAAGTGTGATTTCCACTTGACATAATGATAGTTTGCATAGTTGGCATCTTTGAGTTGAGTAGATATTTGGAGTAATAATAGAAGCATTTGAAATGACAGGTAGATGAGTATAATTGAATTGTCATTATGTGTCGGCTCGGATTAGGAGAAGTGACCTGTGATTGTGAATTCTTGAAAAATAATTAATGTTTAGCTGGGGACTCACGTATCAAAGTATGATGATGATGGTATAAAGTGAAGTAGAATAAATATAATATTATCTGCTATTCGACCTGTACTGAAAATTTCGTCTCATTATTCATCATGTTATTTATTTGATACCTGTTTAAGAAAAGTATTTGTAAATTTCTTTTAAATTGTGAGTATCAGATATTCTTGAATATTTATTATATGAATGTTTTAAAATAACATTCAAATAAAATTAAAAAAATATAAATTCAAATTTTATTATGATCTATTATGCATGTAATTTATTATAAATTAAAAAATGATAATTTTATACAGGATAAGATTTAACAAAATTATATTTGTTATGTTTAATTATTTTAAACACATTAACATGTTCAATCAGTGACCCTTCCATTGAGCATTTTTTGTAAAAAGTGAATAATGTAAGATTTGACACTCAACTTTTGTTTTTGTTGAGTAGAGAAAAAGGACATGGAAGATATTAGAAAAGTTAAACCTCAAATTATAAAGAATAACGTGAAACCTAAAATGTAACAATTATTTGCGCAACTTATAAGTGTAGGGATGCTCAAAAAATTAAACTCAACTAATATATATTCATGAGTTTGATAGCATGATATTATTTTTGACTCATTATTGAGCTTGTACTAATATATTTGTCACTCGGTATCCATAAATACTCGTTTCAATGTATTTATCCAATTATTACTTTTGGGAGATTTTATCGTATAGACATGAATACTTTTGCGATCCTTAGATAGGACTAGAAATAAGTAATAAGTAACACAATAAAAAACAATATTAATATTAATTTCATTTTATGATTAATAAGTTACTTATTAATTTTTTTATTAGTTTATATAATTTATTTATTTACGTGTACTATTATTTATTTTGGAACTAATTAATTAATTTATTATTCTTATTTTTATTCATTAATTTCAGTTAATATAAATTATTGATTAAAAAAGATATTAAATATTTATTTTACCATCACGTTACTTCTATTAGATATTAGATTATTTTTAAATTTTTATATACTGTTAAAAGTAAAAATATATTTAATGTTAAAAATTGGAGTAATTAATATTTTATTATACTTTTATGTGAAAATTATATTTAATAAAAATTGACAACAAAATAAAGTAATGGTAGTTTAAATTGAAAAATAACAAAATATATTTAAAAACCAATTTACCTGACAAACAAGTAAATAGTTTCGTTTTATTTCTTACATATATTCACCCTTATTTTCATTTTTGTCTATCTTATTTATGTTCTCTCAGTGAAAAAACTTTAAAATGAGTTCTTTTCGTTCTTAACTTTTTATGGAGTGAAAATGCAGGCGTTGGAGCTGCTTGGAATATTGCCAATGTGCATTCTGGTTCATCAGTCGCTGTTTTTGGTCTTGGAGCTGTTGGGTTAGCTGTAAGTTTTTCTTCTTCTTCCAACATCTTTCGTTTCACTGTGATTGCTTAAAGCTGAAATTACTTTTAATAATTTTCTTAAACTTGCAATAAGACTCACTTTCTTCTTCTCTTCATATATATATATATATATATATATATATATATATATATATATATATATATTAAAATTGATGGCTAAAGGAGTAAGAATCATAAAAAAAAAAACAGCATTAATATTGTAATTTTGATTATTTTGTTCTCTTCTGATTAGGTTTAAGCCTTAGTACTATATGAAACAAAAACAGTAATCTAAGGATGATGTTGTTTTTAAATTGGAATGAATCTAGGTTGCAGAAGGGGCACGAGCCAGAGGTGCTTCCAGAATAATAGGTGTCGACATCAACCCTGATAAATTCATCAAAGGTATCTAACTTCATCAAAGAAACCTTTTAAAATTTTATTTGAAGTCTTAAACTTCCTCTGTTTTCCCCTTTCTGTATAATTTACTGTATTCTCTTTGTGCTCAAAGCCAAAGCAATGGGAGTCACTGATTTCATAAACCCAAAGGATGAAGAGAAGCCATTATACGAGGTTGGCACTTTCTATCATTTCATTTCACTTAAAATAAAGTATCATAAACGTGCATTTTCACCAACAAAACAGTGACTATGTTGTTTTTTCTTTTTGCAGAGAATAAGAAAAATGACTGATGGAGGTGTAGACTACAGTTTTGAATGTACTGGAAACGTGGATGTTCTAAGGGATGCATTTTTGTCTGCTCATGCGGTATATGGCTATGTTCAAGCTAGTTTTTCAAACCCTTAAGTTTCATTGTTATAGTTAATATTTCAACTAGGTTTTATAAACTTACCCCTTACTTGGAAGCATGCATCAATTTCAGATTCATCGCACAAGATTTTACTATTTAAAACCATTACCTTACAGTTCGAAATTTTCTGCCACAGGGTTGGGGATTGACTGTGATATTGGGAATTCATGCATCACCAAGCTTGCTTCCTATCCACCCGATGGAGCTCTTTCATGGCCGCAGTATCATTGGATCGGTATTTGGAGGTTTCAAAGGGAAAAGTCAGTTGCCTCATTTTGCCACACAATGTGGAAATGGAGTAAGGATCATCACTACTTGCAATTTCCTTTTACACAATGAAATTATGCACTGAATTTGAATGAGCAAACAAGATTATAGTAATATAAATGAATGGTTTGAGAATCTTCTAAACTATTCTATTGAGAGTTTTGTTTGTTGACTTAGATTTAAATCTCCTTCTTAAAAGTTCTTTTATTATGTTTATTGAGATTATTAATGAAGTCATGCATGGACTAATACTTGTTTATTATGGTATTGGATAACCATGTTAGGTTGTGAAGTTGGATAATTTCATCACTCACGAGCTACCCATTGAGGAGATAGACAAAGCCTTCGATCTTTTGATCACAGGGAAATCACTGAGATGTCTTCTGCATTTTTAAGCAAAGATGCCCTTTAGCAATGGCCGTGAGAAATATTATTCATCTGAATTTGTTCAATAAGAGCATATTTAACTACGAATGTGTAAGGTCTTAGGCCTTTGAGCAGTCTACTAGAGACAATAAAGAGAATAAATGTATGTGTACTCAACTTTCGTTTCCCTTCCATTACTTTGTAAGATTACAGAACTGCTACTTTTTCTTTGTTTCTTGCGGTCACAATAAACACTTCTTCAGAGGATATTACAAATACGAAAACGCTTCTTTAACACCCATTTTTTTTTGGCACATTTTTTACAACGCACTTGGCTATTGTCCATTGGCTTTTGTTTTAAATAAAGAATGAAATAGGTATTTCATCAGGGGAGGGTATAATTAGAAGGAAAAATTACGAAATTTCATTTTCGCGGTTACCGTATTCTTCTTTCACCTCTTGCCTTCTCTCTTTTGTGGCATTCCTTCGTCTCTATCAGTGCTCTCACCTCTTCCGTGTTCTATCCCTAAAACTGAATCGTTGTAGTCGACATTTGGAGTTGTTCGTTGTCGCTTTCTTGGACGTAGGTGTTGTGCAGGATTGAAGCCCTGTTGGACGACACTGTCAAGCATTGGCATTCTCGGTGTCGTAGTGTTTTTTGGTAAGTAGAACTGTGCGAATCCTAACCATCTTCCCCATCATTGACCTTTATTTCTTTGGCGAACCCTAACGATATTGTTGAACATTGTTGTTTTGTTTATGTGATAATTGTAGGTCCAATGGCATCCGAACAAGCAAATGTAAGATGAAATGTAATTTGTTATTTATAGTGATGATTATTTAGCCTGTGACTGTTAGTGAATAATAAATTTTTGTTATTGTTTTGTAGTGGCGCCTTCGTATCTCAATGGAATCATCGAGCATTGTTGAAATGAATAGGTTAGTAGGAGAAGCTCATGTAGAGCACTTTAGTATGACTCCTTTTAGGTGGTGTTTGCACATTGTGGAGCCCTTGGAGGTGAATTTGAAATTATTGAAGATGATGGTCCAACAATTGGCTGGGCATGATGTCAGTTTTAGAGTTAGTCAAGAATTGGTCCCATTTAGTGTTCTTGATGTGTTCATGACCACAGGTTTAGATATAGGTGATTTAGAGATCCCTTTTGACGAATCAGTTGTTGGAGTGGTTGGTGATATGTTTAATCCAAAAACCACTACATTGAAGGAGGTCACGAACATGTTTCGTTTGGTTGTCCGGGATGAAAACATAGAGCTTGATGTAGTGTGTAGGTTATATATATTAGTGTGTTTGTTTTCATTTTATTTTCGTAGGAAGTCTAAGTATATTTCTAACATGCCTTGTCAAGTATTAGATGACTTAGATAGTTTATGTCTATACGATTGGGCGACTGGTGTACATAAACATATTGTGCAAAATTTAAATAAATGCATGAAGAAAATAATGTTTGGAGGAATCGCCCGCTCACTCAGTCTTAGTGGCAATGTGGCCGTGTTGTAGGTGGCATGATTTATAATTGATTTAGTAAATGGAATGTACAACATTGTGAAATTTGGGTAACTATTTATTTTCATATTTTAAGGCTTGGGCGGTTGAAAGACTATCTTTGCACGATCATTATTCTCATAGGAGGTTCCCGCGCATATTGCGATGGTTCCCTTATACAGCAATGACAAAAGAAATTGATAATATTTTTAAGACCAGAGATGTAAGTGTTTGAACATTTGTTATAATTTTGTTTTAAATAATGATGTTCTTATTTGATTACTTTGGTTCTTTGTGTATGGTATAGTTAAATTTGAAGTGGTATATAAGTAAGAAAGATTGTGAAGTGGCTGAAATCCGTGCTGCATTCCACATGGATGATGGAGGGATTGGTGAAGGATCGATGCTTGAACGATCTTGGGTTCAGGAAAGAGATGATGAAAGCTCTGATGACGACACGTGGTTAGCAGGTGTTGAGGAGAGAATAAGGAAAAACAATCATGATATTATGACACTGAATGCAAAGATTGGAGTCATTACGCGGGAGTTAATTGACATTCGTCAAACTCCAATCTTTAATGAAGAATCTCAATTTGGTCATGATGAAGAAGGTGTTGGTGGTGTAGAGGAAGCACCTGCAAGTGGAGGCGATGAAGAAGATGCTGATGGAGATGATGAACAACCTGGAGGTCCTTATAATGAAGAAGTAGGGGATGAAGAACCACCACATCAAGATGACAAATTTGCCGCATCTCAGGACATTAAGATGAAGAAGCATCCTCGTGTTTGTATTGAAATTGGTGATGGCGATGATGATGTTGATGAAGCGGTGGTACCACTGGCGATCCCCCCTTTACACAGTTATGTTGGTGACCTAATTAGTACTGTTGATGTTGACCAATTGTACTATGCAGTTAGCGTAAGAGACAGACGATATAGGTAATTGTTATGAATTTGATTTGTCATTGTTGAAAGGTGATCCTTTGTGATTTAATGTTATTTGAATTTTTTCAGGGTTGTATGTGAAATCATTGGGCAGACCTTGAGCACAACTTCAGTTCACACTTTAGCGCCATTCCAATATGTTGATAACATGGTAACTATTATGTGACATGTGTTATTATGTAATGTTGTGGGTTATGTTATTGATTTGATCAAATTTTAATGTGTAGGCGGTGTTATTTGCTACTACAATTTTTATGCACTTTGAGAAAAGGTTGAGCAGTAATATTAAGAGGATTCATTTTAGTTCATTATACGCGATAAATTACAATATTTTTCATTTCATATATTTGATGGTAGAAATAATGTGTAAGGCAATATGGATTGATGAATTTGAAATTGTCCACAGAACCATGTTATTAGTGATTTTAGGAAACGTCCACAAAATCAACATGTGTATACCCTTCATAATTACCAGAACTATAAGCGTTCTGATCATTTTGGACTTGGAGACATTGGCACAACTGACTATGTAAGTTAGGTGTAATTTGTAAGGATTATGTTTGTCAATTTTTGTTTGTGCATGATTTGACATTTGGTTTTCTTTGTTTGCAGCTGTTTTTGCCATTTGTCCATGATGACCATTGGTGGTGCTATTTAGTGAAACTTAGCAAATTACAATTATTTTTTATTGACTCATTGGGAAAATGTGTTAGAGATCAGAAAAGGATTGACAATTTTGTTGTACGATTGCAGAATTGATGTTTGCGAATAAATTGATTGTTGTCATTTAATGTGGTCTTTTTAGCTGGTTAATGTACTTCTTGTTTGGTAGGCTGAAAATATTGCTAGATTTTTTTGCATCTTGAACAATATACCGGAAGGGAGTATTGGACCTTTGGCAATTGTACAAGCAAATATCCCCTCCCAACCAAACTTGTAAGTTGTTATAACCATTGTATTTAAATATTTGATTTTGTCATTATTGTTGATTGTCATAATTTGTATATGTTGTGGTTGTATTTTTTCATACATGACTGTTGAGTTATAATGTTAAAAGCAATGGAAATTTGGGATGGAGAGGACAAATACAATGGCAAGAGCATGCCTTAATATACGAATGTAAGTATGATTTTGATTGGTACAAATAGTTCATGATTTTGTTAATGTATAAACTACAAAATTTTGGTTTCAGGAGGAGTTACGTGTAATTAGGAAGAACTATGTAAGGGATTGGATCCTAGACGACGACAACATTCAAAGAATGGAGGCGCTAGCTGAATATGGATTGTTGTAGGATTGTTTAGTTTAAGTTGGATTTTGTTATGTATTTAGAGAAAGTTGGATTTTCCCCAATTACATTCTTAAATGTACTCATTGTTACAAACAAAGATATATATGTACAGATTGTTATTTAAATAACTGATATGTGCAATGTCACTTTTATTGAAGTTGTGTGTGTTTTGTTGACAAAAGAAAGCGCTATATTAATAAATAAATTCAGTTAAAGCGGTTGACCAAGTGAAGTGAAGTCCTACAGCATCTGCAGCCAAAATATATTTTAGCCCAAGTTTAATATAAGCCCAAGTCCAGTGGTTCTGAGTGGATGTTGTTGTTGAAGTGTGTTTACAGTGTTGGAGATAATGCATTGGGACCCCATAATGAAGGAAAGGAACAATCATTATTAGGAGATGAGCATCCTAGGTGAAGTGAAGTCCTGCAGCATCTGCAGGCAAAATGAAAGCGGTAATCGTTTACAAGAGCTTGGTAAACGATTACACGAACTGAATATGGGTTTCGTAAACAAAGTTCTTCTGCAAGAGCTAGGTTTTGTAGGGTAAGTGACCATAGGATAAGTTTAATATATTTTAGCCCAAGTCCAGTGGATCTGAGTGGATGTTGTTGATGAAGTGTGTTTATAGTGTGCGAGATAATGCATTGGGACCCCATGATGGAGGAAAGGAACAATCATTATTAGGAGATGAGCATGCTAGGTGAATTGAAGTCGTGCAACATCTGCAGGCAAAATGAAAACGGTAATCGTTGACAAGAGCTTGGTAAACGATTACAGAAACTGAATGTGGGTTTTGTACACAAAGCCCTTCTGTAGGAGCCAGGTTTTGTAGGTAGGTGACCATATGATAAGTTTAATATATTTTAGCCCAAGTCTAGTGGTTCTAAGTGGATGTTGTTGTTGAAGTGTGTTTACAGTGTGTGAGATAATGCATTGGGACCCCATGATGAAGAAAAGGAACAATAATTATTAGTAGATGAGCATGCTAGGTAAAGTGAAGTTCTGCAGCATCTGCAGCCAAAATGAAAGCGGTAATCGTTTACAAGAGCTTGGTAAACGATTACACGAACTGAATGTGGGTTTTGTACACAAAGTCCTTCTGTAGGAGCCAGGTTTTGTAGGGTAGGTGACCATAGGATAAGTTTAATATATTTTAGCCCAAGTCTAGTGGTTCTGAGTGGATGTTGTTGTTGAAGTGTGTTTAGAGTGTGTGAGATAATCCATTGGGACCCCATGATGAAGGAAAGGAACAATCATTATTAGGAGATGAGCATGCTAGGTGAAGTGAAGTTGTGCAACATCTATAGCCAAAATGAAAGCGGTAATCGTTTACAAGAGCTTGGTAAACGATTACACGAACTGAATGTGGGTTTTGTACACAAAGTCGTTCTGCAAAAGCCAGGTTTTGTAGGGTAGGTGACCATAGGATAAGTTTAATATATTTTAGCCCAAGTCTAGTGGTTCTGAGTGGATGTTGTTGCTGAAGTGTGTTTACAGTGTGAGATAATGCATTGGGACCCCATGATGAAGGAAAGGAACAATCATTATTAGGAGATGAGCATGCTAGGTGAATTGAAGTCCTGCAGCATCTGCAGGCAAAATGAAAGCGGTAATCGTTTACAAGAGTTTGGTAAATGATTACACGAACTGAATGTAGGTTTTGTACAAAGTCCTTCTACAGGAGCCAGGTTTTGTAGGGTAGAGGACCATAGGATAAGTTTAATATATTTTAGCCCAAGTCCAGTGGTTCTCACATTTTCTGGGCACTGCTTCAGGGAAGAATCAAAAAAGTAATGGCCAAAAAAAATTCTCTAACATTTCGTTAAGGTGATCAAAATCAATACAATTATAGCAAAACATTACATTCATAAACATAACGACAATGTTAACAACACATGGAAGTCAACGTTAATAATATTACAGTAATCCAAGAAATTGTTTAAGTGGTCATAAAATAATATTACAATTATCCGTAAAACTTATAAGTTCACCTGCATTAGAAAATATTTATAAACTTAAATATAATAAAACAACTAATTATTGTTTGGTTCTGTGGATGATGATGGTTCTTTGGATGTTGATGGTTCTTTCGATGTTGATGGTCTTTTGGATGATGACGGTTGTTTGGATGATGATGGTTCGTCAGATGGTGGAAGGAATTTGCGCAGGATGTCTTCCACACGCTTATTGTTTTCTGCCCACATAGGAAGTCGAATGACAGGTTTTGGTGTTTCCTTGACCAGTTCAATTGTGGGAGGACAAATTGCAGCCGGAAAAACCTTCACTATGTTACGATGCACGATATTAAGGTAGTAGTTTATTCCAAATGCACTGAAGGATTGTACCTAAACCAACATACTTCATTTATATGAAAAACATCCATCAAAAGCAAATTTAAAGTTATTTTAATATAAAGACTGAAAGGATGGGTTACAAGATTGAGTAACATAACAGAGCCAACTCCAATATTATCTCCAAATTGAGGATCTTGAAGAACTTTCTTGTGCAACGAAGCCTTCATTGTCGCTGTTGGGTCCTGCTCACATTTAATCACTCATTAGTTGACATAAACAACATATTACAAAGTTTATAACAAAATAATACCTTCATAGTCAGCTACATGTCTCCCACACCATTGGGCTTGCACTCTTTCAATATGCATACAACAAATGGAAGGAACTGTGATGATTTTGCCTCATTAAGGGAGTTAACGTTCTCCATCTTTCCATCACTGACGAGATCTGCATTTGTCAAAATCATGTGAACAAGATATGATTTTGTGAAAATAAACATTTTTATTCACTTTATTTGAACAAAAGTTATACCATGGTGTTTATTAACATTTGCGCCCATTTCCACGCATTTGAGTTGAAATCTCGTTCATATGTTGTGTCAGCAACATCACGAGCAAATTCTTGTGTCGATTTAGGTTCTTCTCTTGTTGTCCTATTCAGGAAAGCCGCTTGAACATTACCTGCTGGACCAGGTATTAGCGATGCCGAAGAATCACATTTCTTCACGAATGATTCAAGGACGTCATCATCATAAACAAGGTCTTCCCATGCATCCATGATTATCCTTGAATAATATGCAAGAATTTGAATTTAATGATAGCGACAATACAACATTAGGATGACAATATTAGCACATAACAATTGAAATATTTTTAAAGAACTTACAAATATATCGAAGTGGAATGCATTTGAATGGGTGTGGGCGACGTATTTAAAGACGTTTTGACGAAGTTATTGATAAAAAAATTGAAATATTTCTTAATATAATATAATATTATAACTTTTTTTTGGTTGATGTTTCAATTAATGACAAAAGCTTCGTTGATTAACGCGTCATTTACTTTTTGGCACAAAATCGTGAAAGAGAAAATCTTTTTGCTTGATTGTATGAACTTGCATTAAATGTAGGGAATGAAAAAGTAAGTTGCAATTAATGTGAGGTATGAGAGACAAACCCAACTTAATGTAAACTCTTTCGTAGCTTGTATTTGGTGCTTGACAGAGTTCTTCCCTCCAAAGTACTGCAGCTTTCTTCCTTCTTCGTCAACCTTCTTCCATCATTAAATACACATTCTACTATCTTCTTGTGGAAGTTGATCAGGACAAAATTTAATAAGGGTGGACCTAATCCTTTAGTGGAGGTTGGTGAGGAAAGCTTTAGCTTCATTAAATGGCGCAGTAAATTGAGTGTGTGTAGGTATGAATGTGTAATTTTTTTTTTGGATGGAAACACTGAATTTTTTTTTCATTTCACAGTTGCAGTAATGTTTATTGTTGTGTATATTTTATTTTCATTTTATTTTATGTTCATACCCATTGTCGTATGAAGGATTAGATGATGATTAATCAAATATGACATTGTTCGTATATGTTCATAGGCATTTTGTTATCAATTATTATGTGATGTTGAATGATGACTATTTTTTATTTTCTTTCCACCATGATCAGACTGGGTATATGTCGTTATTATGGATAACAACACAAGTAATGTGAGTGAACTGCCTCAGTATAATGTCAACATTGATGACCCTACTGATTGCTTGTTGAAGTTGGAGCCAGCATTGCATATGTGTTTTGACACAATGGAAGAAGCAAATTTTTTTTACAGAAACTATGCCATTACAAGTGGATTTGGTGTGCGCACAAGAAGTTCTAAAAAAGATAACAACAACAATGTCAACTACTTGAGATTAGTTTGCTCAAGGGAAGGGAAATATGTGTCTTCAATCAAGCCCGAGGTGAAAACACTTCCTAACCAAACCAACCAATGTCCAGCTGGCATAACCATTGCAAGGAAGAATGATAAATGGTTTATAAGGACTGTTGTCCTAGACCACAATCATGATCTATGCCCAAAAACCTCCAAGCTAATTCTTGGGAATAGGAAATTGAGCATGCAAGCTAAACGCACATTGGAGGTCAATGATGATGATGGAGTCCAGATTAATAAGAGTTTCCTTAGCATCATGAACGATGCAGGAGGGTTTGAAAATATGGACTTCATCGAGCGAGATGTGCGAAACTACATTGGCCAACACAGAAGATCGTTATGTAAGGATGGTGACGGTCAAGCGCTCCTACGACACCTTTCATCAATGAAATATTTAAATAACGATTTTTTTTATGACATTGCATTGGATGAAGACAATAAAATTTGTAGTGTGTATTGGGCATATGCAAGAACTCGAGCCGCCTGTGAAGAATTTGGTGATGTAGTGTCTTTCGACACCACATACTTAACAAATAAGTATGACATGCCTTTTGCGCCTTTCGTTGGAGTTAACCATCAGGGTAACTCCATTTTACTTGGTTGTGGATTGTTGTCGCCCGAAGACACTGCCTCTTTTGTATGGTTATTCCAGTGTTGGCTAAGATGCATGCGTAATAAGCCACCAATTGGGATTATAACTGATAAATGTAGGGCAATGGCGAATGCCATCCAAGAAGTATTTCCAAATACTAGGCACAGATGGTGTTTATGGCACATAATGAAAAGGTTGCCTGAAAAATTTCAAGGTTATAAACAATATCTGGCCATCAAAAATTATCTGAATAAGCTTGTCTACGACTGTGGTTGTCCAACGGAATTTGGGAATGGTTGGGAAGAACTACTAATGAGGCATGGATTACAGGAGAATGAATGGTTATGTACTTTGTATGAAGAGAGACAGAAATGGGTTCCTTGTTACTTGAGGAATCATTTTTGGGCGGGCATGTCAATTACTCAAAGAAGTGAGGGAATGAATGCTTTCTTTGATGGATTTATAAATTCTAGTACCACACTTCAACAATTTGTGGTTCAATACGACAATGCCCTCAGAGTTAAGGCACAAAAAGAAATACAAGCTGATTTCTCGTCCCTAAACACGAAGGTTGCATGTGGCTCTTAGTCACTGATCGAGAGACAATTTCAATTAGAGTACACTCATGCAAAGTTTGAGGAAGTCCAAACGGAGTTTCGGTCAAGGATGAATTGTTTCATCAAAGAAACCGTGAAGGACAACTTCTTCAACACTTACACAATGAAAAAGGAGCGTATGTGGGAGGGTAAATGTGCAGATAAATTTTTTAAGGTGCAATTTGATCGAGAGACAAAAAATTGCACATGTTCTTGCCTATTATTTGAGTTTAGAGGCATCATTTATCGCCATTGCCTTTTGGTATTTGGTCAGGAAGATGTTTATAGTGTCCCCTAAAAATACGTTCTAAGGCGGTGGAGCAAAAATATCTGTAGAAGGCACACTCTGATTAGAGCAGCGTATAGTAATTCCTATCACGAACCAACCATGCAAAGATACAAAATTATGTGCAAAGGATTCTATGAAATAACTGAGGTTGCTTGTGAGTCAGAAACTACTTGTAATGACTTGGAAAAAGAACTTCACTTCCTCAGAAAAAGGTTTGGGTGCAGTTCAACGATCACAAATAACATAATTAGTGAAGGAGGCGAACTATAGTATAACAATCCGGTCACCGGTACAATACCCGACACTGATGGTGCAAGTGTTGATGTTCTTGTCCGTAGCCCTTTAGCAGTGAAGCGAAAAAGAAGACCATGCACGAACAGGTTAAAGTCAGCTGTTGAGAAAAGAACCAAAAAAGGGAGAACTTCATCCAAAAATAATTCAACACCATTGGTACAAGATTGTGTGAGTAATGAAATTGTTTGTTTTTTCCATGTATTACATCATTTTGTTACATGTATTCTAATTATCATTGTGTTCATTCAGGACACAACAATACCTGACGTGATACAAAGTCCAGAGGTCGTGCAATATGGATCCCAATGTTACCAATCTTACCAAGTATCACAACAATCTGAAGTGCCTCCTTTCGGATTTATGTCTTTGTTGTCATCTGTTCATAACAATTTCGATAACAACATTGCTTGATGTAAATAATTTCCTACTTCTTTTTGTATGTATATAACATTATTGTGTAAATGTCGTCTAAATAAATAAGTGTATTTTGATGGTAAAGCATTGCTTGATGACCACTTTCAAATTAATTCACTGGATGAAAAAAACCTTCTTGAAATCGTTTACAAGTTAGTTGTAATCGATTACAGCATGTACTGCGTCCATATATAAGTACCTCACTCTTCAACGATTTCTACCCACATCCCACACATTAGGTCTCATGCTTTGTCAATAAAACTACCCACTCTTCAACCTACTTTCCCCACGTCCCTCACTTTTAGGTTTCGTCTACTTAAGTACCCAGTCATAAAGTTGTTCAATTACCCTCCCTACATTAATGTTCATCTGGTAACCCTTACAATCGTCCAATGGCTGACCTTCAACAGAAGAAACGAAGGCCATCTTCTTCTCATGATGCACGTCGTCGCCAACGCAGTCCAACACCATCCCCACCATCATCCCCACCACCACCAAACAACGAACTTTTCTCCTTTGATGAACAATATGACAAATTTGCAAACCATTTTTACAATCGTGAAATTTTGGAAAGCAAATATCTCGAAGACGGTTATGTTGAAGGAAGAAATTTTCAATTCTACGACATATTATCTGAGGCTGGGCTCACAGAATTTGTGTCCTTACGAAGACATTTCTACCCCGAATTAGTAAGAGTGTTCTACAGCAACATGTTCATTTCGGATACGGGTGTTATTCGAAGCGAAGTCAAAGGGGTCAAAATAAGAGTAAGCCCTAAAGTTTTTAATGAGCTCACTTCCCTCCCATCCGCTGTTGTTTGTTATGAAAAAGGAATTGTCGATGAGTGGAAAGATGCTAGGCAACTCGTGTGTAGAAATGATGCTCACATACAAGGTAGAATATTGGCTGGACAAATGAAGGTTCAACATAGATACTTCATTACGTTCTTACTCGAGTATTAATTCCTCGTGCAACTAATATTGGCCAGGCATCCGAATAGGATATTATGCTGCTCTAGGCCCTTTTCAATTCCATGGAAATTAACTGAAGACATCTTATAAGATACAGGATGAAAAGGGCATTAAAGTACAATGCCAGACTACCTTATCCTCATTTGATAACCATCTTCTTGGAACACTTTGAAGTCCCTACTGAGACTGATCGTTGTACACAAATTAAGGCCAAACAAAGGATGAGATCTGAAGTTATATGCTCATTCGGGTATGTGCAAAATGCAAAGGGAGTGTGGGTTCCAAAAGATAACGCCCCCAATGAAGAACGTCAAGGCGGACAACAACAAGATAACGAAGAAGTCAGTTTTTTTACAACACTAAATGATGTAATCAACTGCATCGAAGAACTGCACATCTTTGTTCGTACAAGGTTTGGAAACATGGACATCGCAATGGGGACAAGATTTGATTCGCTTGAATCGCGAGTTGTTAGCATTGAGGACCAATTGCAACACTTGCGCACCCGCTTTGAAAACGAACCTTGTCCTTAGTTTTTATTGTTTACTTTTATATATTGTCATTTTGAAAATTATTAGATTACTGTGTTGGCAGTTGACTATTGTAATGATTTTAAAACTGAAGTCTTTACTGTAAATTTAAAGTTCTCGTCATCAATGTATTCATCAAGCTTTTATGGATTATTGTTCATAAATACCTACATGAATAAACCAAGCTCTGTACTTGACTTATGAACAACAAAATCCACTGAAAATCATTGGAGTTATACCAAGAATTGTTCTTTGTAGACAAAGGTCACCTAGGTTACCAAAACTGGATCCCGGTGTTCAAGTTTCTATACAAATATTGCATTTTGTTCGTGTAATCATTTACGAACCAGCGGTAAACTATTACATGTGTGTTTTTTGGTCAACATGTTTCTGCACTTCACCCAAGTGCCTCATATCATAAACATTTGTGGTTTTCTGAATACTGGGATTCCCAAACATCACCTAACACTGTAATCACACATAAACAACATAACCAAGTCATAACCAATGGAGTTATACCAAGAATTATTTTTTGTAGACAAAGGTCACCTAGGTTACCAGAACTAGATCCCGGTGTTCAAGTTTCTGTACAAATAATGCATTTTGTTCGTGTAATCGTTTACGAACCAGCTGTAAACGATTACATGTGTGTTTTTTGGTCAACATGTTTCTGCACTTCACCCAAGTGCCTCATATCATAAACATTTGTGGTTTTCTGAATACTGGGATTCCCAAACATCACTTATAACACTGTAATCACACATAAATAACATAACCAAGTCATAACCAATGGACTTATACCAAAAAATGTTCTTTGTAGACAAAGGTCACCTAGGTTAGCACACGTGGTTCGTGCAGTACAGATTTATGTACAATTATCATATTTTGTTCGTGTAATCATTTACGAACATGTTGTAAACGATTACAACTCACCTTACTGGAGCACAAGTTTCAGTACTACAACTAACTTCCTCATGACTGAAAATTTGTTCATTTTCTGACATTGCTTTTTCCCGAACAAGAATTGACATGTTTTTCTGTATACCCATAAATGATAGGGAAGGCAATGACCATCTTGGAATTCAAAAGACGTTCGTATACCAATAAATGCTACCAAAGGCAATGACATGTTCAACAATAAAGTGGTCAACATATTGGGTCCGCAATTAAATTTTGTTGGTTGGGTGGTCAAACGGTTTGACTGGATATTGGTTAGGTGGTCAAACGGTTTGACTAGATTATTGATACATTGAAGGGCATTCAACACTCCAACGTTTTCCGAAACCCATTCACGACTAGTCAAGTCTAACTTTTTTGTAAACATTTAATGGACAGCTTTGACGAACAGTGTTGGGACTGTTCATCAAGCATGTTCACCAACTATATATATGTTTTGGAGATATTTGTGGAAGGAACAAAGACAAACATCTCGACATATATATCTTTTCGTTTTCCTAAGACAAACATATCAACCAAAGCATGGTTGCATCATCCAGCGCAGGACCGTCAACAATCCTATGGGAGTTTGTCACCATCCACCTAACTGATTTGGTAAACATGTTATTTTGTAATAAAATTTGCAACGTCTATATTGTTATTCTAAATTTACCAAGTTTTTGTGTAGGATTTTGGGTATGTCGATAGGCATTTCGCTGTAGCATTTGAAAATGAGTTAGGAAGTACGTGGTCGTTGCTTGACAATAATGTTCTCACACATGTCGTAACTTATAACATGAATACATTAGATCCTAAAATTACGACTGGATGGTCTTCAATGAAAAACATTTACCATGAAAGGCTTAATGATGCCCACATCACCTTCCAATATGTGCGTCACAACAATTTCAAAATTATAATTTATGTTGGTCCTTGCACCAACAAGAGTAGGGAATCATTCATTAATCGGTGTACTACTAATCCACAGTCCTCATTGTCTGTTGTCAAATTGACCCAGTCACAATGTCAAGGAAGTCATCTGGTACGTCTGCAATCCTTCAAAATTTTCCCACCTTTTCTTATAAGTAATGTAATTTTACAATGTCATTCACTTCATATAACTTGTTGCGCAGAACTTGAATACTAATTTTGCGAATGAAATTAGGAATAAGGGTTTGACAGAGGTTATGCTTCTTGGTGATAAGGATGGCATAATGTGCAAAGTTCTCATTTCACAGAGTAGGAATTCAACAAAGTTTGGACAAGGATGAAAAGAATTTTGCAACCAATATGGCTTGAAGGAAGGAGACGTTGTTGTCTTCGAGGTTGACCACCGTTGGAATGATCTTATAGTTGAAGTTCACATTAATGGATGTAGTTGTAATGTTAATCACCGAATATCACTGTGAACCACAATAGAAAGCTTCAATTTATGTTCATGTGCTGTAATTTTTATATTTGAATAAAAAAAATTTGTTTATTATTGGTCCGACTGACGTTGGTTTTACCGAACAGACTTCTTTCTTATGTCCAACATGGGGTTCCCAAACAAAAACTCCACAAACTAAAATCACACTTAAACAACATAATCACACCAAAAGCAACGGGAGTCTGCCAAATTATAAAAATTTAGAAACTGGCCACCTGTGTTATCAAAACTGGCTCCTACAACATATTTTTCTGTACAAATCTAACTTTTTCGTCGTGTAATCGTTTACGCAGAAGTTGTAATCGATTACATGTGTGTTTATTGGTCCTGCACTTACAGCACTCCACCTAACTAGTTCAACTCAACAGACTTCTTTCTTATCTGCAACATGGCCTTCACAAACATCACCTACACAAACTAAAATCACACTTAAACAAAAAAATCTCACCAAAAGCAATGGGAGTCTGCCAAATTATAAAAATTTATAAATTGGCCACCTGTGTTACCACAACTCGCTCCTGCAACTTAATTTTCTGTACAAATCTCACTTTTTAGTCATGTAATCGTTTACGAAGGAGTTGTAATCGATTACATGTGTGTTTATTGGTCTTGCACTTACAGCACTCCACCTAACTAGTTCAACTCAACAGACTTCTTTCTTATCTGCAACATGACCTTCACAAACATCACCTCCACAAACAAAAATCACACTTAGACAAAAAAATCCCACCAAAAGCAATGAGAGTCTGCCAAATTATAAAAGTTTAGAAATTGGCCACATGTGTTACCACAGTTGGCTCCTACAACTTAATTTTTTGTACAAATCTCACTTTTTAGCCGTGTAATCATTTACGAAGGAGTTGTAATCGATTACATGTGTGTTTTTTGGACCTGCACTTACAGCACTCCACCTAACTAGTTCAACTCAACAGACTTCTTTCTTATCTGCAACATGGCCTTCACAAACATCACCTCCACAAACTAAAATCACACTTGGACAACTAAAATCACACTTAACCAACATAATCAAACCAAAGGACATTCAATTAACATTAATAATATGTAACACAACCATACATGCATATTTTATAACATTGAACAAAAAATATTTCGAATTACAAATATTTGTTCATCTATGTACAATTTTGTAATGCTTTCTCTTAAGAAATCTATACCAATATCACTCATTTTTAATTCTAAGAAATCCAGTGTTAGGAGTCCTAAGCATTCTACTCTTGTAACGCATTCGTGACCCCATCCTCACATACGTCTTCATTGAAGGTGGATTGTCGGACATTCCTCCGGTGGAAAAAAAATCCACTGTTCATGCATGGTTCTTCATGTGGCACACTCTCTCCACCACCATGTTCATTTCTTCTTCTAGCTTTCTCTTCGGCCAACTCTGCCTCCAAGACAACAACCCTCCTCTTAAGTTCTGCAATTAGATTTTCTTGCTTGTCTAAAGCTTGCATAAAACTTTCTCTACCTTTTCTTTTTGTAACTTCTTTGGTGTTGGTTGGTTATATTTCAATTTTGGTCTTCTTTGGTCATCCTTCTCATCCTTCTTATCCATCATTGAAACATCAACATCAACATCATGATGAACCTGAAATTCAACAATACATATCATAATATCAAAGTTCAGTGAATATATCATAACATACAACACTCAAACAATAAACCACATACCACACCCGTCTCCATAACTCCTTTCACAAATTTGTCTCCCAAATTTATATTCATCCAATGCAATATTCGTGGGAATTTCTCTATTCGACCTTTGGGAGGACTGAAATTCTCACAAAATCATACCTAAAAAAAATGTTCATCTTATCATTTAGTCAAATATTTTGTTCCATTGCCTAAGTATTTCAGAGATGTACTTCTTCCCAATTCTTCCTTTAAGTTAATATTTTGACCATCTGAACT
This sequence comes from Vigna reflexopilosa, assembly GCA_027742785.1. Taxonomy (NCBI): domain Eukaryota; kingdom Viridiplantae; phylum Streptophyta; class Magnoliopsida; order Fabales; family Fabaceae; genus Vigna; species Vigna reflexopilosa. The sequence goes on along the minus strand of CM050913.1, from coordinate 17,003,563 downwards.
CAACCCCAAACCTAAACAAAATTCCTTCTCATTCATATACACAAGTTTATCTCTAATTAAAAAACCACTACTGGAATCCACCCATTTTACCAATAACTCACTCAAAATATTCCTACCTACTTTAACTTTACCACCCAAATCTAAAAACCACCGAAAAGGAGTCTCCGCAATCAGTGACCGGTGCTCCTCTGACAAACGCTCGTTCAAAGTAGAAATATACTTTGTTGAAAATGAGTGACTAACCCTCAACTACATCAACGACAAACAAAATTACCAAAACTTATAAGCCCTAAAACGATAACAACAACAACATTTAACATAACAACGATAACCCAATATCCAAACCGAAAACCCAATCAACACAATGGAGGAAGAACGCATTTATCTTGCTCGTCAAAGGACCATGGTTACCAAAACTTTCCATTTCGCAAAATACACTAAACAAAGACGACGATGTCCACCAAAGCCAAGAGATGCAACAAAAACGTACAACGACACCGACACGGACAGCCACAGCCACAACGAAGACGAACACCGAAAACCAAAACGAAGAGGTACAACGAAGATCGTGAACGACAAGTAAGAAAGAGAACGGTGATTTCTAATGGAACAGGACAAGGGTATATTTGGAATCCCAAATTTCTTTAACTTTAAGCATTTTCGACATCACAATTTCAGAATAAAACAAAAACAAATTTGGACCAATCAAATGGTGACACCTGACATTGTAAAAAATGTGTCAAAATATCGGGATCCTTACAAATAACTAATAAATGAACATCATATTAATACTTATAACAAAAATAGAACCACAATTTATCATAATTACTTCTCTTTATATTCTTTGATTACATTTATATGTGAATTGAATAAAATTTTAATTCAATAGTGGACATTAAAAATTCTGATAAGAACTATACAAATAACAATTAAAAAAAATAAGTTTTTAATGTTAAGTAATGTGATAGACTTTTATATTCATTTGATATATAATATAAAGATGAAATGGTCATAAAATAACAAATTTTTATATTTTTTTTAAGAAAAATGAAAGTAAAAGTAAGAAAGATTAATATCAAATGAAAATAAAAAATTTATACGTGTTCAAGTATATTTTTTTATTTGATGTTATCGCATTTTATTGTGAGTTATATCTTTTAATTTCTAGTTCGGAACATTGTTTTTCATACATCTTATAACAATTATAATCACTTCTTAATTTATTATATAACAAAATAGTAAGAAAAATCACATCAATGATAACCAAATGCAATCTTTGGAGACTAACATCAACGAGTTTACTTGTTTTATCATTCTCTTTTTTATATTATATTTCTTAACAACACGTCCTATAACATCTACAACAAACGAGATATGAAGTAGACTTAAGTAAATTAAAAAACAAAGTCATAAAAATATATATTGTTACTACCGTCGGTAGGCAACCGACCGTGGCTTGGGGTATAACCGAGAGTAGGCGACCGACCACAGATTGTGTTATTACCGAAGATAGACAGCGGACTGTGGCTTGTGTTACTACCGAAGGAAGGCAACCGGTCGGGTGTTTCGTAAAATAACCGATCGGGTGAGCGCAAGAAAAGGAGATGGCAAACAGCCGTTAAATGCTCTTGAATGCGTGGTTAAGGAGGTAACGGTCCTTGTCGAGTATTCAAAATAAGCATTGAAAGCCATTAGTATAAACATATATAAATGTTGATAGTAATATTATAGTAAAAAAAAACACACCTTTAGTATAAACTAGTATATCAATAAAAGACATACAAAGTAGCATATTGTTATAGATTCATCTTCAACTTTGAACACTTCAGTATCCATAGAACCAAATTTGAATTTGTAAATAGTTATTCTAAATTTTGTATCATTAATATGTAACATTCGATCATCATTAGAAAAAATATTAATATTAATAAAAATTTAAAGCATGTCTATATATATATATATATATATATATATATATATATTAAAACCAAAAAGATAATATTTATTTATACATTTTTATGAACAATAATTATTTTTTAGTTATTCTGGTAGTAATTTTTATTTGGATTGATTAAAAAGTATAATAATCACATCAAGATTAAGTAAACAATATAATTTGAATTTAAACTATTCTACAAATAGTTTAACTTTTCAGAAGCTTAATACGTGAACTGAGTTTTAAAACAAGAATAAATTAAATAATTTGAATTTACATGAAGAATTTGAATTTACATGAAGAATGTGAATGGCTTTTTGTTAAATATTTTAATGTATAAGTTTCATGTAACAATTAAGAGATGTCCTTCATACTTTTAAGCGGAAAATGAACTACATCAGAATTTGTAGATATTGCAGATAATGAAATCATAGAAAATAATATAGCATTTACATAGCAGCTAGCTAAAACACATTCTACAAAATTTCAGCCAATGGATGCAGAAACATTGGCAGATGGATAATTATAATCACTTCTCTCTCATACAGGAAAAATGATACCCACAACTATAGTAACTAGTGCTAATTCCACCAAAACTTTAAGGGAGAAAACCGGCTAAAAGAATACGAATTTGAAGTTCAGTATCATTGCTTGTTAGTGTTCTTGTGCTTGATGCGATTTTCCTCTGTAATTAATTGAAATTCTTTCTCACTAGCCGCAATCAGGCGCTTAACAATGTCGTATGTGGTAAGCTTGATGCTTCAGAGAAAAAAACGAAGATATAAGAAACTGATGACATGAAAGCACAAAACTTTAGGTGTCAAAATGAAAAATCTAAGGGGAAGAATATGAGCATTGCTAAAAGGTAACAGGGTCAATAATATGATAATCTTAGTTCTATAGGATTAGAAGATCCTAGGAACCTGCTGTTTGGTAGGGATTTTAGAGCATTGGGCACAAATCCACGATATAACCCAGCTACTCCATCTCGTGCCACAATACCTGCATCAACAGATGTATAAATTTGTTCAATATGTGATCAACAGAAGCATAAAAATACATAGAGGTTGATCTCAGCCTGTTAAAGTAACCATCATCAGTAAGAGTTTGATTCCTCAAATATATAAAGATCATTGAACAGTGAATGATAAACTTTACTGCTTTATTTAAATAGAAAAGTATTTAGTTAAGAATGGGAAGATTCTTAATATGTTGTACTTGTAATTCTACATGTATTCTTAATGGCATACGTGATTTTAAGGAAGTAAAGAAAATCGAAGGAACTAAAAGGAAATGAAAAAAAGAAAGTAGAAAATGAAGACATTTTATAAGTTGTTAGCTAGAAGAGAAAGTTAAAACTTTTCTGTGTTCTTTTCTCATTGTCAAGAAAGTGAAAGCAAAAGAAAAATAAATATTTGTCAAAATCCAATGGCTGTGATTGAAAGAATAATTGGGACACTTTTACCACGCATAAGCAGATTTTCTAATATATTTCCCTTGGAAACTTCTGCATTCTAATGCCAAATAACCAATATGGCTTATTTGTCAATAATGGGCAGCAAATCAAGTGAGTGATTATGACATGATACTGGGTGATAGGATAGAAGGCCGGGGAGCTGAACGGTAGGAGGCGAGGGGAAGCAAGCCAAACGGTGGAAGGCGGTGAAGAGCTGGAGCTAAACGGTAGGAAGCAGGGGGAAAGCAAGCCGAACGGTTGAAGGCGATGAAGAGCTAGAGCCGATCGGTTGAAGAGTGACTGAGCCGATCGGTTGAAGAGTGACTATCCTAACTGGGACAACGGTTAGGATAGGCGGAAAATATTTATAAATAATTATAGTAAATAAGGTCATATCCTAGGGAAATATTTAGTATAAGTTAATTATAATAAATAAGGTCATATTCTAGGAAAATATTCAGTATAAGTTAGTTATAGTAAATAGAGCTATATCGTAGGGAAATATTCAGTATAAGTTAATTATAGTAAATAGAATTATATCCTAGGAAAATATTCAGTATAAGTTAATTATAGTAAATAGAATTATATTCTAGGGAAATATTTAATATAAATAAAGCTAGAGGCTATTGAGATGCTTTTGCTTATTGAGTTTTGTTGACAGGCGGCTTGCATCCTGTGAGGAGGTTATGCTCCCAAGTAATTGAAGGAGGTTATGCTCCCAATTATTGTTTACTTTTATTTATTTAGATATTACCATCAATAAAAGAAATTCATTCGTTCATTATCATTCAGTCATTGTCTTTTCTATTACCTTCTGTGATCATGATTAATTACGTCTCCAACTCGGATACATAACAGATTATATATTGCTAATGCTAAAATGTAAGAAGAAGCAATCCTAACCTGAAAGAGCATCAAACACTGTATTATAAGGTGTGCCCTTCAGTTGCATCTGTCTTCGAACAGTGTCCAGAGGATAGCATGTAAGTGTGGCAAGAGAAGCCGAAAGGACAGCTGTGAGTATAGATGTTTCAGTTCTCTTTTGGTATTTCTCAGGCAATGACTTCTTTAATCTATCATCCATAGAAAGTCAAGATGTTTCAATTTCAGTGTCCAAATTTATATCTCTCAATTTAATTATATAAGATATACTATTATTAATGAACTTACAAGTCAAAAACACAAAAGTTTACAGCAATATAAGGAGCTATTGCAATAAGAGAAGGTCCAAGGCCTCGATAGAAAGATGCAAATCCTTCCTCTCTTAGCATGCCTAAGGCAACCTGGAGAAGCCACAATATGGTTGGTTCACCATCACAAGTAGATATTGCTTAAATACTAAATCAGTTCAACCATACCTCTGACATGGTTCGATAGCCGGGTTCAACAGCTAATCGCAATCTTAGAACATCCAATGGGTAAGTTATCTACATGGATATAATGAAACATTAGATACATAGATGGCTAGTTGGACACATTAATAAAAGAAATGAGCAAGATATAAATGATAAAAAGAGATATGAGCAGTATTATAAATATCTCCAACAAAATACAAGAACACCACAACCCAATGAAACCATGAAAGCAAGGGCCCTCTAATTACTCACAAAAGTGGACGTCATTCCTGCAAAAGCACCTGCTGCAAGTCTTCCCACGACAGAGAGCTCACCATTCTCTCCCCTGAATATTTTCTGTGAATCCAAAAGTAGGCATTCAGACATGAACAGGTAATATTTGCTATGACAACTTCTGATACAATAGTTTGTGCTAACCTTATAAATTTCATAAGCAAAAAGCTGGACAGCGCTGTAAGGTACGACTCGAATAACCTGGAATATTAAAGAAGAAACACTAACACAAATGAAAAGACTGGTCAATATTACGTGATGTAAATACAGAAAAACCAATACATTATTTCTCTATTGCACAAACCTGGGGGAGGTTTCCCTTCCAGTAACCTTGAATGCCTTCTTCCTTCCCTATAACTGCTATGGCCTGTAATTTATACCAATGAAGATCTAAGAAAAACTATATGACATTTTAAACAGAGAGCTTAAGTAGGGCAAACAAAACATCATCAAACGAAGAGATTGGAGAGGGCCAAAACCATACTTAGTGATTAAGATGAAATTAGGCAATATAAGTTCTTAATAACATAAGGTAACTACTGATGAAAGTAACCTATTACTATTACAAGATGGCTACAATCACAACATGCAGATGAATATGCAGCACATTTTACAAATATAATTGTCATCATGCAACCACCTTGTTATACATTCAACTAAAGAGGACTTTTACCAATTGGTAATTAATTTGTATAAAATTTAATCAAAGACAATTGATACTATCAAGGTATAGAACCCCTCAATGTAACTCCTGAAATTCCTTCTGTCATGTGTCTTTTAGTTTTTTATTTCAAGTTTGTTATATGTAGAACCATTAATGTATTTTATCCAACAATTTTAGCTATTGATATAGTTGGTCGTATAACATATATCAAAGCTATGACCAATTGTCCATGTGGTCTAGTATTTCATCCTAGTCATCCCATTTATAATAAATTTTAGGGTGATCTGTTGTTTACACTTCAAAGCCTGCTGAGATTTTGGGCAAGGAGAGATGTTAATATAAGATAGCTTCTAAAAGCTGGAATTCTCTTATGTACTAATACAACAACACTCCGCCTGAAAAAGGAGTTTCAAAGAGATAAGAACCTATTCTTGCAGTTCCTTTGTACTGATAACTTGAGGAACCCAGTTTTTATAATCACTTAAACTTGATAAATACACAAATTATAAAACGCAATCTCTTTCTGTAAGAGATAGTGATTTTTTTTTTTCTTTTAACTCGCATTCATCTTATAAAGGAATATATAGTGGTCAATCAATAAGTAGAATAATATTTTTTGGGTAAGTGAAAAATGCACCCTCCCATATCTCAATTTCCCGAAAAGACAACAAACCAGACAAATTTTAGACCAAAAGAAGAGTTTAGGAAGCACCAAATCAATTATCCTATATCGCATAAACGATCAACTTACATATTCACAACTTAAGGGCAAACAGCATACTCTTGAAACTCTAGATTAAAACAAAGGAAGAAAACAAACCAGTCAACACTAAACAATTATGACAGAATCATAGAAGAAATGAACAAGATGGAAGAACATTACCTCAACGAAACTCATGGCCTTCTTAGCACTATCTTGGCCAACCCGCACGCCATGAGTCTACAAGTACATAGTGAATCAAACCAGACAAATTAAAAACATTTCTGCAACATATTTTTAGTACAATAAACATACACTCGCTTTCATTTTCATCACATGTCCTCCCATGTCTTTGATATCACACCTGTCACTTTCTATCTCTACTTTTGTTCCTTCTTCTTCATATCTCTCTTTCCACCCTCAGTCTATCCCAAAATGTAATATTTTCCTTTTCAGCATAAAAGGCAGTTTGGATTATTCCATGTTTTCATTAACATTCACTTTTCAATTTGTTTTACATTCCCAACATTTTCTGCAAAGGCCAGAACAACACTTACTTGTTTCCAGCATTTGATTAATGGTTAAAAAAATCCCACTATAAGCAAAATAAGTCTAATCCAAACACGCACATAACAACAAATCTCAATAGAAAGGAGTCGCACAGTCTAGAAAAAGCGGAAACATTTAAGATTACAAAGAAAAGCCAATTAAACGCTGCGTTTGAGTGGTAATTTTAATCACAAGTCTTTCAAGTTCAGTTACTTCCACGTTCAGTTAGTCCCCATTTGATAAATATAAAATAGTGGCATTCTACGCACCTGCATGAGGAGCTTGATGCGGTCGAGCGGCGCGGTGACGGTCTTGGCGGCGGCGCCGGCGATGGCTCCGGCGGAGAAGAGGGCGGCGTCTCGGGGGACAACGGCGAAGGCTGCAAGGGGGTGCTTGAGGAGCTGGGAGGGCGTGGGCATGAAGTCTTGGTGCAGTTTGGATTGGGTTACGGAAACAGAGGCGAATCTGGAATGGGTAGTGGCTGCGGCGTGACGGTAGCGGGGGCGAACGACGTCGTATTTGGGAGGGGCGGGGATTTTGCGCCATGTGAGTGTGGCCCTCTCCTCTGTGTGGGACATGGATATAGACATTGGAAGAGACACAGAAGAGATAAGACGCTGGAAGAAGAGAAAGGTTTGGTGTGTTCATTGTTGCTACAAAAAGACAAGCACATCTTATAATAGCGAAAAATAGGTGTTACTGTTTTTTTGAAAAACATAAAGTAAAATGATGTTTTTAGGACATTATTTTAGAGGAATTCTTATTATTAAAAATATTATTTTAATGTAGGTTTTATTGTTATAAGTTATTTAAAATTGAATTATTATTTTTTTTCATATAGATGTAGATGTTTTAAATAAGCATTTACAAGGTGAATGAACTGAGGCAACCGAGGAAGGTTTTTCACGCGCTTCAAGATTATTACAGTTTTCATTGATGAATTTGGGTTTAATTCGTATTTTGGTCCCTCTTTTCGTAGGGTCTGTTCAAATTGGTCCTACTTTTTTTCAAAAGTTCACTAAGATCCCACTTTTCGTAAAAACGGTACAAGTTAGTCCTTTTTGGTTACGGCGTTAAAAAGACTAACGGCACAGCTGCCCAGCTGGCAGAAAACTGATGAGCTGTACATTTTTTGTTGACGTGGCACTCTACATGGCAATCACCCATCGCATCTTGCAATTGCAACCTTCAACCTCTGCCCCAACTCTCTTCCTCCCATATGCCCATGGCGTTCCTTCTCATCACCACCTTCTCATTCTCCTCCTTCTCTTCCTCCTTCTTCCACCCTTTCAATTCCACCTTCCTTTTTTTCCCAATCTCTCTCTGTCTTCTCAATTCTAACCCTAACCTCACCTCTTTCGAAATCTCCAAACTTCAAAAACCGCAAAATATAGTCTGAGAGAACCATCACCCCTGTTCAAACCCATCAATTATTTTCCACTGGGTCACGCTTTCACTCCCAAATTTCCGATTTTTCTATCTGTTTATCGCCTTATTCGCCGTCTTAGGTATTGCTGATGGTTCTCTCTGAATACGGATCTGCACAAGTCGCGGCCTTGGATTAAAGAAAAAGCACCCACCCATTAAAGAAAAAGCAAAAACAGAATCCACTACAACATAGTAACAACAGTAATGCCATCAATTACTATAACAACAACATAAGAACAGTAATGCGATCACTAACCTCGAAGTTGATTTCACCAAAAATCAGAATCTACACTCTTGGAAAGGAGATTGTTGAACCCTAAATCGCATGCAGATTTTACCCCAAATGTAATTGTCAAAGTTTTTTAACCCTATCTTTTAAATTAATTTAAATTAATTAATTTAACACATATCACAGTGCCACGTCAACAAAAAATGTACAGCTCATCAGTTTTCTGCCAGCTGGGCAGCTGTGCCGTTAGTCTTTTTAACGCCGTAACCAAAAAGGACTAACTTGCACCGTTTTTGCGAAAAGTGGGATCTTAGTGAACTTTTGAAAAAAAATAGGACCAATTTGAACAGATCCTACGAAAAGAGGGACCAAAATACGAATTAAACCATGAATTTGAAGATGGAAGCTTGCATGGAAAAGTTGTTGGTATGCACTTTCAGATTGCATGTTGCATATTCATAGGAAATTATTGAACACCAGACAAAATATTTATGTAAGTATTGAAGCTCCCAAGAAAGAATGAGCAAATTTTCTGACAGGGTATAGAAATGGTTTTACATTGGAGATGAGAAACCTACGCTTAGCTTAGTTACTTTTTATTATACTTGCAATATTAGGATGGTAAAATAATTCATCATCGTTCGTGGATAAAATATAGTTGATATAAATATTTATTATATGCGGTTTGAAGGTAAAGAGTATTTTTAATATTCACGGAGGATTGAGTGTAAGTATTATATTATTTATATTCGTAGATATTCGTTATTGGAAAAAAATAAAAGTAAAATTTTTATTTGGTTTGTTAAATTATATTTAATTAAAATTTAAATTAAATTATATTGTATAAGTTAAATTTAATTAAAATTAAATTTTAATTTATTTTTAATTTAATTTATATTATATTTTATGTAAAGATTTAGAAAATGGTATTTTAAAAGTGATACTGAGTTAAAAATAATTAGACTCCATTATTTTAATATTAAAAGGTTTTAATATAAAAGGAATTGATATAAACGAGTTTCATTATTTTAAAATGTATCATCTCTATAAACTATTTTTTTATAATTTTCTACTTTCTCTCTAAGTGTTCTTGTGTGTAATCATGATTCTTCTAGTCATTCTTGGTTCACCTAGAGTTCTAAGGACCCTGTCTGTTTTCAATTTGGTGTCTCGTAGGTTCGTCCAGAGATTCCTTACGTTTCAAACAATCGGCGGAACATTTCTTTGAGTTAGAGAGTTTATTGCAAGGTAAGGGAAGCTAGTAATATATTTCTATTTATGAAATGATTTAATTGGTAGTTTGTGAAATTGATGTATATTATTGAATTTTGGAAAAATGTTTGCTATTGATTTTGATGTGTTTTAGAAGATGAATTGTGGTTGTGTAATTGTGTTTGATCTCATGATTGTTTGTGAACTTGTATGATTTTGTGTTTAATTCGAATTTTATGATGGGTGGTACTTTTGAGATGTGTGGTATTGTTGTTTTAGGATAAGTGTAGAGGAGAATTGAACCAATTTTAATGGTAAGTGTTTTTGGTCAAAAATGAAGGATCTTGATGTGTGAGTTTTTGAGTTAGGTGTTAGGAAAGGTAAATTCATTTTTAGAGTATGTTTGAAGGTGAATTTAGACTTGTTAGAGTTGATCAATTGTTGAAATCTGATGTAGAATGAAATAATAGTACTTTGTTCGTGCTTTTATTGGTTTTGAGTTCAAATTAAGGAGTTTTTTAATCAATGAAATTGAGGAATAGGTATAAGAGTGAGATGGTAACAGATTTAGCACTGTTAGGAGGTTAATTGAGATTTGTTAGAAGTGTTAGATAATTGAAAATTGATATGTAACAATGAGGTGATTTATGGTTGGAGTTTTCAAGTGTTTTTGGTGTAAAAAGGGGGTTTTGAGTAATGAGATTTTTACGTAAGCTGTATAAACTGTTTTGGAGAGTTATGAGTATGTTATGAGATCAATTAAGACTTGTCTAGAGGTCTATATCAGAAAAATTTGTCATGGAAGTGTTAATTGCATCATCGATTGAGTTTCTTACTTCATTTTAGAGGTTTTAGGTGTTGGAAATGGAAAATGGGATGTTGGGCTGAAACTAAAGTATTGGAGGGTGCTAACAGGTGTATTTAGTTAGACTTATTTATGCAGTTTGTAAACTGATATGGGGTCGAAAAGTGTAGAATTGAGTTTATAAAAGTGAATTTGGGTTTTAATGGGTCATTTTGTGTTGTAGTAGTGTTTTCAGAGTTTTCTCAAGGTCTGGAGGGACCTAGGGATCTTTAGAAGTTGGGGTAAAGTGTTTAAAGTGAGAAAATTGAGTCTTAATTTTACTTATAACGATGAGCGCCCAAATTGGGAGCTGAGCGCTGAAAAAACCAAAAGTTGCGCTTTGGACGCTAGATGCTGATGTTAGGCGCTACTAGGCGATGCAGTACCAGTTTTTGATGGTTTTTGGGGTACCGGGTGTTCGTTTTGGACGTTCTTTAGGTCATTTTGGGGAGTTTTGGACCCTTCCAAAGCTATTGGTGAGGGTTTCAAAGTTGTTTTCCTTGCCTAAGTTTTAGTTTAAAGGAGTTTTGTGTTGTTTAGTGGTTCTTCTTGGGTTGTTCTTGTGTATTAATGTATATGGAATGGTTTCATGTGATTTTTGATGACTTGTTGGGATTGTTTATGGTCCTTTGAAGTATAATCAATGTTATATATGTTTGTATGCAATGTAAAAGTGAAAGGTTATATGTATATGGTTTCAAATGGATTCTTGTATTGTATGCAATGTATATATAAATATAGGGTTTATATGAGAATGAAAGTGGTGTGTAATGAGAATGAGAAAAGTGCGTTATGAGAAAAATCTCAAGGAGAGATTCTATTTTTTAGAAAGTTGTAAGAAAATGCTTGATAGAGAGACTATGGTACACGGGTATCCTGATATTCTACCAACTATTTAACTCATGTATAATTGAATGAGGTCGTGGAGAGAATGGCAGTAGGTCTTCATCCAAGCCCTCTAGGTTTTAGAAGTAGAAGATTTACCTCGTTGTGAATAGGTCGAGTTACCCTTGTTTATAACTCTACAGAGTATAAATACTACCATGAGTGCATGCCAACAATAGTCTATATCAACATTATATACGGATAAGTGAGTATAGTGGTCTTGTGGTTGTATGAATTGCTTGTTCTTGAATGTTATTAATTATTAAACTAAATTATTATCTGAGACTTTATTTGTACACTAGTTTACCCTTGCTTTTGTGTTGTTTGTCTTTGTGTATGTTTTCTACTTTTGCAATGATCACCTTAATGGTGTGAGCTTAGGGAGGATGCCTTTTCAGTGTGAGATTGAGATAATAGTAGCAATCTTAAATAAAGTTTTGTTCTCCTTCATTGGAAGTTTCTAATTCTTGGTAAGTTATCATCTATCTAATGTTTTATTTTAGTAGTTTTATACTATTAAAAAGGGTGTTACATTAATGGTATCAGAGCAGTTCGTTCTTAGGATGACTTGAGGATTGTGGTTTATCATGCCTCTCTAGTGTAGAGTTGAGAGTAGGCAGTGTGGTTTGGTTGTCTAACTAGAAGTATTGAGAACAAAAAGTATCTTGATAAGAGTAGTGAGGATGCACACTCATGACTATATCAGACATTATTTTCCTTTTTTAATTATGAAGGTTTGGGGAAAGAAAGAGTTGTGATTCTAGTGTTGTTGTCTATAGTGATTTTTTTCTTGTTCTTGCCTTTGTGGTAGTGTACTATGCTCTATAGTGGTAGAGGAATGCAGGTTCGAGGACAACTTGACCTGCATACTTTTATTTGAATTGGTTAAAGCCTTTGAGACAAATTCTTGCCTCAAAGATAAGGAGTTAGAAGACTAGAGCTTTTGAGTTTCAAGGAATCGATTGAGATGTGAGGAGGTAGAAGTGTCACTTTCATTTCAAGAATAGAGTTGGGAGAGTAGAAATCACAAGTTACCAAGAGGAGTTTGGGTAAGCGTTTGTGTAGCAAGGTTTAGGAAACCGATTGATTCTGTGTGTCAGTAACGTCAGAGGTCAGGAAAAGAAAGGTGTAGGTGCAATGGAGTAGCAATGATTTAGAAGGAAACATGGTTTGGTATATCAGCGATGTTTGAGATCTGAAGAAGAAAAGTGGTGGAAGGTTTGAAGCTTAAGTGAAGAAAGGAATAAAATTTCTGAAATGGACCAAGGGGAATCGATATTTAGAAAGGAAGTAGAAGAAAAAGAGTTTGAGAAGTAGTTGTGTAGGACATAGAGCTTTTTAAGGAGAGTATAGTAGAAGGCGTAATTTCCAAGTTGAGAGAACATGAAGTCTTTGAGGAAAATTGAAGTATTTCAAAGGTTTTGAGCTGAGTAATAATTAGAAGGAGATGGTTACATGTTCTCAACAAGTGGATGCATCAGAGTCAAGTTTTGAGGGATGTTTCAAGATTAGTGGTTTACATAGAAGTAAGGTTTGCCAAATACTACCATGAGTGCATGCCTGTAGTAGTCTACATCAACATTATATCCGGATAAGTGAGTATAGTGGTCTTGTGGTTGTATGAATTGCTTGTTCTTGAATGTTGTTAATTGTTAAACTAAATTATTATCTGAGACTTTATTTGTACACTAGCTTATCCTTACTTTTGTGTTGTCTGTCTTTGTGTATGTTTTCTTCTTTTACAACGATCACCTTAATGGTGTGAGCTTAGGAATGATGTTTTTCAGTTTTTTCAACGTGAGATTGAGATAATAGCAACAATCATAAATAGAGTTACGTTCTCCAAAGTGTAAACTTTCCTTCATTGGAAGTTTCCAATTCTTGGTAAGTTAGCATCTATGTAATGTTTTATTTTAATAATTTTATACTACTAAAAAGGATGTTACATTTTATATATTTTTTGTAATTTTATTTAAATTTTATTTTAATAATTTATAAAAATATAATATTTTAAATATTGATAGGTATCCGCGGGTTTTAAAATACTTATAGGTATTTTTTAAACTAGTATAGTGCGAGTAGGAGACAGATAACAAGTACATTTTTTTTTCAAGTCGGTTTACGAATAGACATTATCCGTGTCCTACCAACCCGTGGTCATCTCTATGCGAGATCAATAGACATCCTAAAAGATCTTAAGAAGATTAATTAAGTTTAATTATTTTATAATATGTTTCATATTAATCCTAAAAAATAGACAACCAACTATTCATATTTGGTCACCTATTTGAATGATCTCAACAATAACGTTTATAGTTTTAGTTTATTCGATCTTAACATTTTTAATGGGCATAACTTTGCTTTTAATTAAAATCTAGAAGAGGTGGTTTGCTTTTTCAAATTTAACCTAATATATGAAAAATAAAAAATGTATATGAGACATATATACATATTAACCATGCTGGACCTATTAGAAATTAGACCATTAATGAAATTTAATATTATTTATGAACAATCAAAGAAGTAAGGTAGATGTTGGTAGAATCACATGTAAATTTGGTACATCTTTACACAATATAAATACCAAAAATGGCTCATCTATTACATTGAAGCTTGTTAAGGTAAAAAAGACCACTTTAGAAGATTTCTTTTTGAAGAAGGTGGATGTATCTTTAAAAGATAATAGTTTATTTTTTATTCTGAAACTATTTAGAAAAGACCAAGTAGTTTTACTACATCTTAATATCAATTCTTTAGAGGATGATTGTGTTAAAGTTTCTCTTGTTAATATATTTAAATTATGACATTTTCAAAAATTGATTGGGTCTCTCAAAAGCTTTTGGTTTGCAACAAATAATTATTTTTTTTGCATTGAAATAATTTTATGGGGATTGGTTGTTGCTACGTGCGCGTTTAAAATAAAAATACATTATTATAATAGCGGATAAACGTTATTAATATATTAAAATCGAATAAATTAAGTTTCAAATTTTATGTTTTCACTAAAACAGTTTAATACAAATTGAATTTTATTTTTGTCTGCATCAGTCGGATCTGGGCTTATTAGGCCCATCGACCAAAATATAATCCAATATGGACCATGAAAGGTTAGGTTATTACTTCCTGCACCTTCACAATTATTAACTGCACTCTGACACTAACATTAAAAGATTAAAATACTCTTTTTCATTACACAGAAGATGAAGAAAAACCAAACATATATGAATATAACTTTGAAAACTCATAAGGAGTCACATGCAAAAGGTCGTACATAGAGTAGTAGTAGTAGTAGTAAGAAAAAACAAAAAAAATACAAGAGATATTCTGCAAACTGAAAAGAGATTCTTTCTAAACCAAACTCAAACAAGAACAATCTCCACTTATTGGCATTTACTGAAGCACAAGATCAAAAACCAACTCTCTGATAGAACACACGTATGATTGATTGATCTTGCACACAGTGTTCCATTTGCAAATACTTGCAAACTTCTTTTCTCCTTTCTTTATGGATATATATGAAGTGATCAGAATGAAACAATAACCAATCCATTTGATTTGATTTTGGGTTTGGATGCCACCATTCTTCATCTCAGCAAAGGACAAAAATAGGCCAAAGCCTGCAATCCAAGTTCCCAGTTAACTTTTATGCCCACTGAAGGATTTTATGTGCCAATAAGTTGCAACTTACCCACTAAGCACTTAAAACTGCATTAATGGCTGCTTTAGGAATGACGTTTGTAGCATCAGCTTGGTCTGTGAAAAATAAGTGATCAAATTTTAGGCATGAATCACAAATTTATATTGTATGTAATCATTTTGAAATTTGACATATTTTACTCACTCAATGGTGTTCTTTGTACGAAGAAGCAAGCTCCAATAACTATGTAGCACAGCAGGAGAACAAGGCCTTTCAAGTAGTGAGAAGTACCATCCTATATAAATAGTGGTTTTGTCAACGCTTATATTCCTTAGGAGATTGAATGAAAATATAAGGTTTTTGTCTCTTGAATTTTGTTAAATATACCTGTAAAGTAAAGCTTGTGACTATTATTGCCAAAGCAACGGAACCTGTCTCTAGGATGTTGAAGTTCAAATCCATTTTGACACCCATAGTCCAAGCAACGATCACACACAAAGGGACCTATATTTTAGTTGCATAATCTCTCATCAAAAGAAGCACAAAAAAGAAGAAGAAACTGCATCAAAAGAAGAAGAAACTTACCACAAACATGGCAATCTGAGTTGCTGAACCCAATGCAACACCCAATGAGATGTCCTGTGGACAAACCATACTTTAGTTTCTATGAATTTCATATTTTTCTTAAAACATTTATTGGTTGGCCATTAAGAATATTATGCTTAATGAAAGGAAGTGTGAAGTTTATAACACTATCAAGTTCTCACCAGCTTGTTCTTGAAAGCAAATATGACTGCTCCTGCATGTTCAGCTGCATTGCCAACTATTGGTAGCAAGATTATGCTGAGGAAGCTCACAGACAAACCCCATGAATCTGATGCATCCTCAATTGTATCCACCACGTATTCAGACAACAGAGCAATGAACACAGTCATCCCAATCAGCCAAGCAATGCCACTCCAGAGTCCAATGACGGCTTGTTCATCTGAACCATTGCTGTCATCTTCATCCTCCTGACCAATTCACCATGTTAAATACTTCTAAGATATTGGCATGAATTAGATTAGTTAATTGCAAATCAAATTCACATTTTCATGATTCGAGAAACCTTACATCTTCAGCTTCAAATAGTTGCCTGTGTGTCCACAGTTGAAAGATTATGTAAACAACATATGCAATCAGCATCACAATGCTAGAAGCTCTAGACAAGTGGAGTGAAGGATCAACAGTGAGAGCAGCTGAGGCAGCGCTATATTTGAACAGCATTGGAAGTAAGTAGCACAACAATGCCAACAGCAGCATAAGTGAGTTCACATCTCCTTGTCTCTGTAAAGTAAATTCTTAATTAACATTAGTTGTTCCATTACTAAAAAAACACCAAGAACAATGAAAAATACAAACACACAAGAAGAAAATGTAAGTGGATTTTAGAGTCTTACTCTATCATATTTTTGTTCCACTCTAAGGTTTGCAATGCCACCACATAATAGAGAGGTGCCAAGAACCAGAAGAAGGTTTGAAAGAATAGAACCCAACAGAGAATACTTGACCACAGCAATTTTGTTACTGCTAAGAGCAAATATTGCTATTATGAGCTCCGTAACATTCCCACACGTCGCGTTCAGAAGTCCTCCAACTGTAATTGAGAACATGTGAAACATTTAGCTGTGGTGATACCACAATTGAGAACATGTGAACTCTTTTTTATTGCAGCTTAGCTTAACAATTTATATAGAAAAATAGCACATGGTTTTGTCTCGAAAACCAGTTGTCTAGAAACTATGATTGGTGCAACAGTGTCAGAAGAGTCTTGATCCTCGATGGTTATATTTATGTTCTAAATATTAACCAGTAAAGATAATTTTAATTCTGTGAAAACTCTTCAAAATTGATGATGCATTCATGATTCATACCTGTAGGACCAGTGTAGAAGGCAACTTGTCTGCAGTATTTTGAAGGCATCACCAACAGAAAAAGTAGAGCTAGAATCAGCAATCAACCCAGAAACAAAACATAACAAATAATCAAGAGATAAAAAGAAATGGTGCAACAAGTTCATGGAGGTTCCTTACTCGGTTATGAAGCTCACACGTTCAGCAAGTGGGGTAAGTCCAAGCAAGCTCAACACGAAAACCCATGGCTGTTCATAGATAATAGAACAGTCAATAGTCATATATAAGGCAATATAACTACAAATGATTAACAATAGAGAAATCAGTTTTCAACATAAAATCCAATGATTGAAACATACACTCATGAATTTTTATAGTAGTTTGAACGTGACCGACTAATGTTTAAAACAAGAACCGCCCTCAATCATAACTTAATTCCGTGCCGTATTCAAATACGTCCAACTAGTTTTAAACTCAAAAAGTAGTTCATTTGATTGACCATGGTGTTTATAGAAAACTTTTCATAGCTTTACTGAATGTTGAATTAATTGTTTGTAAATGTTTCATAATAAGATTGATATAGATAGTCATTTGAAGATCACAGTGAACAAAACTTATAAAAGAAACATGTGTTTGGAGGTTGAATGGAGCAATGAGAGATATTAACTCACTCTTCCAAAGCCACAGTACTCAGCAACAATGGCAGCAGGAATGGCAGGGATGAGAATGGAAAGCTTGGTGCCAAGAATAACCTCTTGCAAGTTGAAAAGCATGTTTCGGATAGTGGCACAGGGAACCTTAGAAACAAGAGTGCGATCAGACTTCTTGCGAAGTGAGTTGGAAGACTTGCTATGCGCAGTGCGACCATGTCTCATTTCCCTGGTCAAGACCTTCGGGTTTCCGTTCTCCAGTAGCCATGGTTCGTGTTGGTGAGAAGCCATTTTTGTTATGTGGAGGTTTTAGCTAGAAGAAACACAAGCCAAAAAATGTGATGCAGTGAGCCTTTGGTTTTGGCTGCATAAACCAAAAAAACTACAGAGGGTATCTTCTTGCAGTTACTATAGATAGCTACGTGTGCGCATGTATTTTTGTTGGTGAAACAGAAGAAGCTAAGGGTGTATTTATAATAAGGAGCCTTTTGAAATCTATGTGGGAACCTTCCTGGAAGTTTCCCTTGCTTGATATTATCTAAAAATTCCTCTTAAAGGTCATTATTAGATGTCATTCAGATCTAAAAATTAAACCTGGTTAATATAATTTTCATTCGGGTCTTAATCCTTGTTTAACATACAAAACAAAATATGCAACTGTTGTTTCAAACAGAGAAAATAAGGGCTGATCAAAGTACAAATCACTGTACGGCTATACTTTACCATGGATCTTTACCAACTTGACTTCAAAGGATGTCAATTTTTGAACAATTATAATTATTAACTTCTCACTCTTAGACCAAGATGATTTTATTATTATTAAAATACTACTTAAATAAAAATGTTTATAAAATACTGTAGATTTTAATACTATATTATCAGTGTAGAAAATTTTTTGTTTTATTTTCATGTCAATAGTAAACTTGATATAGATTTATAAAATGAATGTTATTTTTAAGTAAATGTTATGGACTAAAAATGATTTTGTTGAGGACGAAAATTTTAAAAAAAAATTATTATAGTCGTGTTGAGATAAAATTTCTAACAAGAAATAAAAATTAAAAAAATAGACATCAAAATTAAAACTTTTTTTTTTTACTTAAATTCACCTTTTCTCTCCACAGTTTTACAAATACACAAAGTGGTAACATCTTTAGGTAAACAATTAAGTTGATTTATAAAGAACAAATTTATGCAGTTTCAAAATTATAGGAGGAGAAGTGGATTAAAAAAAAAAAAAACAAAAAAAACTAGTTGTTTTGAGTTAGCATTAAAAATTGCAAAATTTAGTTCATATTTTGTTCATTGAAAGTGCAAAGGAAAAAAAAAAGACTTTATAATAGAAGTTTAGATGAAAGACTAGAGGGAAGATTGTAACAACTTTAAATAACTAAAACGATAGTAAATAAAAAAAAGTAACTTATTTACACCTGTGGAAAATCTTAATTAATAACTAAGGGACAAGTGACTTGAATTAAATTATGCTAATTTGTATATTTTCCTTAACTTTGCACTATTCAACATACTTTCTTGCATATGAAAGATAGTGTCTTGACTGTGCAAGACAAGAAGAAATTAACAAACAACTTCAATGCTGGAAAGTAGCAGACATTGACATAGAAAGTGGTAAGAAATTTCCCATAGCAAAAGACATATAGTGTTTTTTATCTGCTTTATATATTGCTCATAATCATCTTGCACAAAACAATTGTTCAAGAGATTTAGAGAAGAAACCAGACTTGGTCGTAGTTTTTCTCAGAGGTTTGGGAACAACCACATTCCTCAAGGTACTGTGTCCTTCGCCTTCCTTCACACTTCCACGGATTCCTTGAACTCGTCACTGTGTTTCTCATATTACATATTTCAGTATGATTCATGAATTTTTTTCTTTACTTAATATTATTCGTGAAAGTAGATTACGGTTCAAGTAGGGTAAACTTATTTTAAACAAGTATATATTAGACTTTTTAGAATTTAAATTACCTTTTGTAAGTAGAAAGTAAAATAAGGAAACTTCTGTACATTTTATATTTTTACCTTTACTTTTTGGTTTGGTAAAAATAGTTACTTATAATATATAATCAAATGAAATCTTCTTCTGTTAAATTACATTCAATCATGGTGTTTTATTTTAAAATTTTCTTGTTAGTTTTCAAAAGTCAAATCAAATCATGCAATATAATCCTGGTCAGGATATATATGGAATGTCTGCAGACATGAAATATATTGTTTAGGATTAATGTTGGTCTATGTCATATAATATGAAAAAAAAAACTCCCTTTATTAATTATTCTCCATTATTTTGTTGCATGTCTTTTACAGATTCATCATTGTTTGATTGGCTCTGTGAACACAGCAGAACATGGGTTTGATCGACTTATCAAACCTTTTTATTTATTTCTCGTGACTGTATGGTGGTAACAGAAGTATCACACACTTTCCTATCTCTCGTGACTATGGTAGTAGCCACAGAGGGACCGCAACCATTTGTCTTTATTATCAGTATGTTTTTATTTTCAAATTTAAATCTGACATCAAACACCAACGTTAAGATCTCAAGATATTTGAAGCTTGAATTTTAGAACAATGCTTACTATAATGTTTCTAAAACAGATTTAAGGAAGAAAAAAAAACACCATAGTCTCTGGGGTTTGAGAGGAAGAAAAAGATGGCTATAGTTAACATGGTGATAACTCTAAGATTGCAGCAAAACATTTAGAAATGAAGATGTGAAGCTAAATTTACAAGAAGATTGTGCAATGAATTATGGATATTGTATGATAGTCATGCATTCGTAATTTGTTTTGTCGCATGTACATATATCTAACTGAGCCACGAGGGCATCACATGCTGAGGAAGCAAACTTGTTCAGCTTTATTTTTTTGTGTCTATCCTTTCTCGAAACTAAGGATTGAGAATTACAATGTTGAAAACTTGGTTGTGTCTTGCTATCACATTATTATCATCACTTGCATCCAAAACTCATTCATTGGTATGTAGTCCCATCTAATCTGGTAACCCTCTTCTTCAATAGCCACCCTTCAATGTTCCAACAGCCACTAAAATGTTTGCAGCATCCCCACATGCATTGCTCTCTTCTTACCTTCACACCTTCCACGAAGTTTCCTATTTTCCCTTCAATTTTATACTTCATATTCCCTATATATGCAAGCAACTGCCATCTTCCATTATCTTTCTTTTAGCCCTATTCTGCACAACTCTCCAATGATTTCTTTACAGCCATAGAAAATAATTATTGCTTGCAAAAAAGTTTTAAATTGTCAAATTGGGTTGATTCTCCTTGCGATTTTATCATTAAATGCTTGTTTTTCATAATTTCCATTTCAGATTTTGTAAATAAATATTTAAAGTGTTCGGCTAAACTTAATTCGGTAGAAGGTTAGTCCCTATTGATTAAATTTTATCAACATTATCAAACGAGGTTTATATATTGAAACAAATGCTAATGTTATTTAAGAAAAAAATATTGGTATTGAGTCAATTATAAAAATTATGAAAGTACAGTAAGCACTACTCTTAACAACTTTATAATAGATGGTAATTTATACTTAGGAAATTATAGTTTAGGTGACGTTTTAAAATCATAAAATGAAGATAGTCTTAGTCATGTAAATGACTCTGCAAATTATGGATTATTTTTTTGTTATAAGAAAATAAAGTAGTTTTTTTAGTTGTCTTGATTGAAATTTTAATGTATATTTACTAAAGTTTATATTTATTTTACTATAAGTTTGTTTTATTTGGTGAGAAAAGTTTATATTTTTCAACTTTTAAGATGATGTGAGTGTATTTCATAATACATAATTGGGTTTATATTTGTAATTAGATGAAATAGATTATAGGGTATAATCATATACGAAAAGAAAAGTACATTAATCATATAAGCATCTATATGATATAGATGCGTATTAAAATGAGAATAATTTTAATGATTCAGCAAAATACAATTTAATTAATAATTAACATTATTTTTCTCATGAGCAATGCTCTCTTTATACGTAAAATAGTGGTTTCCTTGAAGCTTCCTCTGTCGCTGTTTGTTACAATAGAATGCTTGTTTTTTTATAGAATGGGTGAGGAGTTTCTGGAACCATATTATAAACAGTAGAACATTGTGTGAGTGTGTATTTATGTGGTTCTTATTCCAATAAGATAATATTAAAATAAATTTGGCCACAATTTTTAATTATTGAGGGTGGTACATGTAGATATTTTAATATTGTACTATGCCTATGATGGAGATTGGACTACCTGAGCCCAACCTCATAATTCAAGAAGTTAATCAAGATAGTAAAATGTAATCACAGAAGAATGTAACCTAGGAATTGACCACATTTTTTTTCTTACTTTCATTACTTAACATTAGTGTTTCCAACCAGTAAAAAATATAAAATTAGTCTTTAATTTAATAAATTTAAAAATATTTTAATAAAAAAATGGCCTGCAGCATTTTTAATAAGAACTACTTTTAAAGTGTGCTAATAAAATCTTATCATATATATTAAGAAAATAATAGTGGGCAAAAAAGTTCTTTAAAATATCAAAATGTAAATACAACAGCAATAATTTTATTGAATTAAACAAACTTATTATATGAACCATGAAGATATTAAAATTCGTTACAAATTAAACTCTTAGAAATATTAACTACTTTATTGTTTGTAGATATCTTTAATATATTTTTCAACTTTATTTTGTTGGTCATTGAGACAAAGTTATGAAATTGTTTATTTTATTAATATTTTTAGTTATTCTCTTTCGGCATCATTTTACATAGATCTTTTCTTTCTTTATAAGTCATCTATGTAATCATTCAAATGAAATTGTTTTGTTATTAGTTTTTGTGAATAAAACATTTTCAACGTCACATACTAAAATAAATAATTAAATAAGCTTTCTTTATTTAAAAAATTAAATAATTTTTCTCTTAAAAGATAATGATTATATAACTTTTTAATATTATTTTTATAAAATAAAATATATTTTAAATTGTATTATTTTATTTTTAAAATTAATTACTTATAAATTTTTTATATATCTATATCATCTATTTATACTATTATATAAATAGGATTACACATTTATTTTTACCCTTCTAAATAATATTTTTTAAATTAAAATAATTACTTTATCAATTTTACTCTAACCATTTTTTAAAATTAATATTTTTTTATTTGACTTTTTTTAAAATTTATCATTTTTCAAAATTAAAATAATTATCAATAATAAAATTATAAAATATATTTATATTTACATTTATAATTATAGTAATGATATATTTTTTTTTGTTATGATAAAATAAATATAGACACACATATGCTTAATGTATGTGTTTTTACTAGTGACTATATAAAGATTATTCCTATTGTTAGTACTCACGTTTTACTTTTCTTAAGTAACAATTTTTTTTTTAAATCAGTTTTACTATTTAAGTGACTTTTTTTTTTAAATTTATCCATTTTTAAAATTAAAATAACTATCTGTAAAAAAAATCTATAGAATCAATAAAAATAGATATAATAAAATTATAAAATTTAGTTGTATTTGATTATTTTTTATTGTCTTAAAAGTACTTAAGATTCTTTTGTAGGACACTTAAATTCATACAATTCCTAACATCAGTAAGAATGTATAAAAATTTTGACATTGTATATGTAGGAGACATATCTACTTTTCAAACCCAATTATCTTCTATTCCTCCATATTTATAGCTTGATAAGAGAAAATAGTTTGTAAGAGTTCCTGTATTTGTTCTACCAATCTCTCTTCCATGAGAAGCATTATCATTCATTTGTCCATCTTCTCATCTCCTTGTATTTTAAATTAAAGTACTTTGTTCTCTGCAATTTTAGATTGACAATAATGAGTGAGAACAAAGTAGGACTAACTTTATGATGAAATATTTTATCTTTGTTAGTTCAGTTATGAACCCAGAATTTTGTGCTAATGAAATATATAAAAAAATACCAAATAAAGGTTTATTATGTGAAGAATGTTTTTACCTGGTAAAAAGAATAATATAATATAAAAACTAGTATATATTCAAGTATTACTATATGTGATGGGGGTATTATTATTATATATATATATATATTACAAACCATTCTTAAAAGACATGAACATATAATTATTATATTTATAATGATAATATAATTGGATAATATTTAAGATACTCAACATACATTTTTTCCTTTAACAAAAAAATAATTGTCCTAGAATTTCATATTTTCATTATCATTTTAACATGAAAGTTGTGCTTCATTTAAAATCTAAACATAGAGATGAAAATGAATGAAAGATGTAAATACATGATCAAATTACTATTTAACTCTCTTTATATAAAAAATGTTAATCAGTGAAAGAATTTGTAATTGATAAAAATTTAAATCATTTTATAACTTTTTTTAAAATAAATTTATCAACTATATATATATATATATATATATATATATATATATATATATATATATATATATATATAATTTAAAATATTATGGTTTAGTTTTGTGATTTTAATTTGTGAAACTCAAATGATTGATAATTCTTTCTTGTATATTTGGTGCCATATTTTTTACCACATTCTCCATATTTGTTGAAGAATTGAAGTACGTAAAGACATAAAAGAGAGCAATTAAACCTCTGGAATTTAAGAACATCAGGACAAGTCAACATGATCATGTGAACCCAAATCATTAGTTGTTGTCAACGACACATTGAACTTTAACATGTTTGTGTCAAACTTTAACATGGTCTAGATGAGTAACAAGCATGTATGATTGTGTCACGTGGGTCCTGTGAAATTAACTTTTATAGCAATTTTCAGTATCACAAGTAAGTTTTTTCACAAACAAGTATTTTTATATTTTTAAACTTTATAGCACTTTCATCTTTTAATCTATCTACACATCTTTCCTATAATATAACATTAAATTAAGGAGGATTTATTAAGTATATAATTCAACAATAAATACAATAAAGGCTAAGATTGCATAGTTTTTTATTTTTCTTTCTAACTCTAATATGCTAACTCCAAGTCTAGTAATATCATTATAACAACTATATTATTCGCTTAAACACATAATAAATTTTTACGATTTTTGCGAATGAAAA
This sequence comes from Vigna reflexopilosa, assembly GCA_027742785.1. NCBI lineage: Eukaryota > Viridiplantae > Streptophyta > Magnoliopsida > Fabales > Fabaceae > Vigna > Vigna reflexopilosa. The sequence continues at coordinate 16,978,722 of CM050913.1, read as the reverse complement.
TAATATTCCGTACATTTTAATGAGCTAGGGTTCTTTGTGTTTAATCAAAAACCTAAACCATAGAACTTAGTCTGTTATGTTTGGTCTAAATCACCATCCGTCATATGATACGAAATTATTTAAATCAACTTAATTAATTTTGTTCTTGAATCTTCACACCTTGGTCCAAATATAATGATATATCCCTTGACGTTGATTTAAGATCATTGCTTGCCACGAAAATTGAAATGGCCACTGATTGATTTTCAATCATGTCGAAGTTGAAAATAAATAAATCATTATAACATCAGTTTTATTTTAAATATTTAGCTTAAAAAACGTCTTATTCTCTTTAAATGACTGGGTTTCTATCTAGTTCTCTGTTTAGGGTTTCTATATTCTATATTTTAAATTATGGTTTTTGATATCTGTAATAAGATCAGAAAATTTTGATTTTGTGTTTGTTAATATTTTTCTTTAGATGTTTATTTTTTAAAATTTAAAATTATTGTTTTTATTTATACTATTTCCTTTAAAGTACATCAATAACATTTATTTAAAAATATAAATAAATTTCATTAGGTAATGTTGACGTCCTAGTATATTATTACGCAGGATGGACTGTTAGTAAATAAGTTGTTAATGAAATTTCATTATTAAAGAGACCAGGACTCGTAACTTTTTATTTTTAATTAACAAAAATCAAATATTAAAAAAAATCAAAATTGTTGAAAGGAAATCTATAATTTTTTTTTACTATCTCAAGTATATATCAGACCATATACATTGTGATACATAAATTTTTTATTAAAAAGAAATGAAAATTTTAATTTAATTTGTAACTCCTCGTACAAAAACAGTAGTCAAATCCAAAACAACGATGATCGAAATCTAACAATATTTTGTTCACAAAGTGACTTTTTCTCTAAGTGCATGGTATGAGAGGAGAAAGGATGAAAATGGGCACATGTTAATGGAGGTAATGACATTGTTTTTGTTGTTGTCTTTTAAGTCCATCCTAAACCTATTCAAACCCTTTGTACTTGTTAAAAGATATCATAAAATTCGGAACTTGTCATTTACTTGGTGTAGAAGACGTGAAGAAAAGAAATATTGGTCACTATCAAAATTTGAGAGATGAGGTTTTAAATTGTTATCACCAAATGCCAATTATGCCAATGATAACGATACTTTCATAAGTTTTTTTTTTTTAATATTTGTTCCAATATTAAGTTTGTTAAAATAGTATTATCAAAGTTAGTTACTATATTTGAGATATTATTAGTTTTAAATTCGAAATTCTAAAATTATTCTTTTAGAAAAAAAAAATCTTTAATTTTCACTTTTTAAAAAACATAAAACAATTAGATATTTCAAATTAATATTAAAACCATGTCTAATTTTTGTTTAAGACTTTCTTCGTTTTCTTTACCGATTCTCCACCAACCAAACATAATAATGCATATTTTTTTCCTTTTCCTTTCTTTCATTTTCAAAATGAATCCAAGTACAAATGAAGAAAATCTGTTTGAAAAAAAAAAAAAAACAGTTCTCTGTTTAGTTTCACATATTTTCTACATTGATTCTGCACAAAGGTTGTCTTTTACGTAGGTAATGCAACCGTACACTTAAATTCAATTTGGTAAGAATTCCGTACTATAGTAGCAAGTAAACAATTGCAACAAGTCAAATTTTGCTAACGTGTGTTTATACACACGTCACTCACAAACAAAAATAAGCACTTATTATTGGACGACTTGCAATGTAATTTGAAAGCTAGAAGTTTAGCATTATTGTGGAAAATAAACTCTATTAACTTGATCTACATAACTTACATAATTTTATAACTTGATTTTTGTAACAAATTTATTTAATATCATATATTAATACGTAAAATATGTTTATTTTTAAAATTTTAATATAATTTGATTTCTAAACTTTAATAATGAATGAATCTAATTTTTTCAATTAATTATGTTTTTTTATATATCAAACAATATTTTGAATTAATATTTAAATTATTTATATTTTTATATAGTTTGATATATTATAACTCAAATATTAATTTCAAAACATCATTTAATATATAAGAAAAAACTTTAATACAATTAAATTAAAAGAAATATGTCTATTATTTTTTAAGTTTTTAAGTTGAGAAATTCAAATTTATTAAAATTTAAAGAATGACAATTTTCAGTTTTCGCATCCAACATATTTAACATATATATCTATTTAAAAAGGGATTTATGGGAGAGTAACTAAAACATTACTTTTCTAAATACATAAAACTTAAAAAAATTAATAAACTTTTAAACAAACATTAAGCAAATTAATGTAATAAAATTAGCACATTACCATTTAGCTTATCAACTATGTAAATAAAATTGTTTAACTTTAGGATTAAAAATTTGTATTTCCAAAATCAAAAATTGAAAAAGATTTTTTATTAAATTGAAGGATCACAAGAAACCACGTCTCCAATTTAAAAGACTTAAAAAGATATATAAATCTAAAGTACATTGTAATTAAATTTAATAAAAATGATTGCTTGAATTTCTAAAATTGTAAACATGATTGAACATTAGATGCATGGTGAATAATAAAATAAAAAGGGGGGAACGTGGCAAGAAGAGCAACGTGTATGTATAAATCACGTATCTTTTGGGAGAATCTAAATGGTTGTACCATATCACAATAGGGCTCCACCAAGCCTTACAATTTGCATGTGATATAGGAAATCAAATACTGCAACCATGTCTTCCCTCAAACCTACTTTATTATTATTTATTTTTTATGAACAATGATAGTACTATTTGTTAGGAGAAAGAATTGAATCTATTTTTTTTTAAATTTTATCATTAATTTATTTTTATATTTTTAATTTATTACTTTTATGTTTAAATGGAAGTTGTAAATGAAAAGCACGATTTGTATTTTTTTTCAATTTCTTTTTTTTGTTTAATTTATTTAATAAATATTAATAAGAAAATACAAATTACCCTAAAATATTAAAAACAAACTTATTTAACTAAAAATATTAGTGTTGAAATTGTAAGAAACTTGTTGAAATGAGAATTGGAATAGATCGATCAAAATATTAGTGTTGAAATTGTTGAATATTTGTAAAAGACTTAACATGGAGACTGTACCACCAGGGACCAGACGCCGTACGGAAGGATATTCACGTCATTGGATTGCCAAACGGACCGGCCGCCCATCTTAACGTATGAGACCCAGGAAACTACACTTTCGATGAAGGGTTGTATCGTAGGACGGCCGCCCATATACCCCCGTGATCACACTATCGTGAAAGGTTATGCATGGCAGGGCGGACACCCGTGCGCCCACACTAAAGACTCACCCGAAGCCGGCTGCCCAGGCCATGGGCCCGTCAGGACCAGCCGGTCTTGAGGATAAGACCAGCGAGGGCGGCCGGCTGCGTTACTAATCATCTTAGTTTAAGGTAAGTAGGGTTTAAAAGCTATTGGGCTGAATTGGGCCGTGATTAATTCTTCACTAATCCCAAGCCCATAGCGAAAACTATAAATACAGATTCAGGGTGAGTGGTAGATAGGTTGCATTTACTGCACATTCATTACTGTCTAAGAAAAACGCCTTAGCTCTCAACTCACTTTGGCATCGGAGAATCTTTTGCAGGTCTCCCACCGATGAACTGAGAAGCGGACACAGAAGATCCGACGTACGGAAGACGAGAAGCGAGTGACATGGAAACGTGGGACCAGCACTGCCCCTCACATCCGAAACATTTGGCGCCCACCGTGGGGCCGTGTGATTTTAAATACCCAATGGTGACCACGAGAAATATGAACACCGACGACCCTATCGAGATGATCAGAGTTCTACAACAGAAGATGGACGAGATGCAACAGCGTCATGAAGATGAGTTGGCGGCGGTAAAGGCTGACTGTGAAGCCCGGATAAGCCGAGAGATCGCTAGGAAGGACGGGGACGAGCGGGCGAAGGAGAAGGGGAAGGCTGCCGCGGACGAACGTTCGGAACAGAATACCGAACGCGATGAGACTTGGAGGCCGACCGGCACCGAGGCCGAGGGTAGTAAGGCCAAGTCGGTACATGCGGAGAGCGCGGCCGAGGATAGGCGGATGGTGGTCAAACCAGAGCCCTCCTCCACGCTGTTACTCCCCTTCGCCCAAAACATAATGGACGTTCAAATTTCGGAACAGTTCATTGCACCCCAATTCAAAATGTATGATGGAACCTCCGATCCTGAGGGCCACATCAAAACGTTCTCGAACGCGATGGCATTCAAAACAGGCAATGACACCATCTGGTGCCGAGCGTTCTCGTTGTCTTTGGAAGAGGAGGCCCTTGAATGGTTCAACAACCTGCCTCCCAATTCCATAGAAAATTTCGCCGGACTGAAGCAGCTATTTATCCGGCAGTTCGCAGCTAGCAGCACACAGGACTTGACCGTGTTTGAATTGGTCACCCTGAAGCAGGGAAAGGAGGAAACACTGAGAGCGTTCATGGACCGATACCAGAAAACCGTCCGGCGGGTAAAGGCGTTAAGTCCGGAGCTCGCCCTCCATTACATCCTACCCGCCCTCAAGCCCGGACCATTCAAAGACAGCGTCTGTCGGCGAGCCCCTAAGACTATGGAGGAGCTGAGGGAACGCGCGGCAGACGAGATAAGGGTTGAGGAGATGAAGTTGTCTTACAAGAAGGAAAGTCAGGAGCTGCGGAGCGAGAAGGCGGACGGGGGGAAACCCGGTAATTCGGTAGGAAAATCGGGCGGCAGCATGTAGAAGGAACCGCGCCGAGGGCCCCGTTTCTAGCAATATACCCCCTTGAACGCTCCCCGAGAAAAGATCCTTCGGGAGGCGCTCAGCGCGGATCTGCTCCCAGAACCTGTGAAGCGACCAACACCATCCGGTGCAGATAGAAGTAAACACTGTGCCTACCACAAGAACATGGGTCATACCACTGAGGAATGTGTGACCCTGAGGGACAAAATTGAAGAGCTGATCCGGGCGGGGCAGCTAAAGAAGTATATACGAGACGACCATCCTCAAACGCCCGCCGAGAGGATTGCTCGACAACCAGCATATAGGTCCGACAGACCTAGGAACGACCGGACCGAACGTCCTCGCTCCGAGCGAAGACGGAGCCGAAGCCGCAGCAGAAGTCGCGAACGTCCACTACGGGGGCACATCAACACGATAGCAGGAGGGTTTGCCGGGGGAGGATCATCAGCGTCCGCCCGAAAGCGCCACATACGAGCGCTACATTCCGTGCATTCGGTAGATAAGCCTCGGCGCATTATGCCCCCCATCACGTTCTCGGATGAGGACTTCCACGCGCCTGATCCCGACCAGGACGACCCGATGGTGATAACGGCCGAGATCGCCCGCTACGGAGTCAGCAAGGTTCTGGTAGATCAAGGGAGCTCAGTAAATATCCTCTACTGGAAAACTTTCTAGCAGATGGATATCTCTGAGGATCTCATTGTCCCTTATAACGGCCAGATTGTAGGTTTTGCGGGAGAGAGAGTGGACGCCCGCGGTTATGTGGAGCTGAGGACGAGACTAGGAACCGGACGGTCCAGCGAAGAGAAGAGAGTCCGGTATCTGTTAGTTGAAGCCAACACCTCGTACAATTTGTTGCTGGGCCGACCATGTCTGAACTCGTTCGGGGCGATCGTATCCACACCCCACCTCACGATGAAGTACCCCTCCGAAAAGGGGACCATATGCATAGTCCGGGCGGATCAGAAGACGGCCCGGGAATGCTATGCAGCTGTCTGAAGCTGCACACCCACCAAGGGAAAAGGAGGGCGACCGACTCCGAAGTCGCCATGGCCGACCTTGATCCAAGGACGAACACTGAAGACCGGCTGAAACCTATGGGAGAAACCCAGCCGGTTCCGATAGGGAAGGAACCCACTCAGACGACCACCATGGCGAGAGGATTGGAACCTGAGATGGAAAAAGAGCTTAGATCGCTCTTATGGAAGAACAAGGACGTGTTCGCTTGGACGACGGCCGACATGCGGGGATTCACCCCTCGGTCATGTCTCACAAGCTAGCGCTGTTTAAGGAGGCCCGTCCGATAGCACAAAAGAAGCGAAGACTTGGAGATGAAAAGAGAAAAGCTGTCGAGGAGGAAGTAGGAAAACTAAAGGAGGCAGGCTTTATCAGAGAAGTCACCTATACCACTTGGCTAGCCAATGTGGTAATGGTAAAAAAGGCCAGTGGGAAGTGGCGGATGTGCACAGACTACACTGACTTGAACAAAGCCTGCCCAAAAGACTTTCATCCCCTGCCTAGCATCGACGCGTTGGTTGACGGCGCGTCCGGACACCGGATACTAAGTTTCCTGGACGCGTTTCTGGGTATAACCAGATACCAATGTATGGGCCGGACAGAGAGAAGACGGCCTTCATGACGGAGCGGGCGAACTTTTGCTACGAAGTGATGCCCTTTGGCCTAAAAAACGCCGGGGCCACTTACCAGCGATTAATGGACCGGATCTTCCGAGAGCAAGTTGGCAGATGTATGGACGTCTATGTGGACGACATGGTCGTCCGTTCCGCGGACGGTGGTAGCCACATAAAGGACTTGGAGGAAGTTTTCCGCCAAGTCAGAAAATTCGGGATGCGTTTAAACCCGGCCAAATGTACGTTCGGGGTAGCCGCCGGGAAATTCTTAGGCTTCATGCTCACGTCTAGGGGAATTAAAGCTAATCCCGACAAGTGCGAAGCGGTACTGCAGATGCAGAACCCGACCACCCTTAAAGAAGTACAAAGACTCGTTGGGCGGCTAACAGCATTGTCCCGATTCATCCCAAAGTTAGCCGAGCGAGTCAGACCCGTCCTACGAAGAATGAAGAAGGGCGCCGAATCGGTATGGGACGACGAATGCGAACGTGCGTTCCAGGATGTCAAAACCATCCTACTCAACCCACCCGTTATGAACCGCCCGACGCCAGGAGAGGATTTGCATATCTTCCTGGGCGTGTCCGAATCGGCCATCAGCGCCGTATTAACGCAGGAACAGCCCCAACCAAAGCTCGTGTACTTCGTCAGCCGGACGCTCTTAGACAGGGAGACTCGCTACCAACGAGTGGAAAAGGTGGCGCTCGCCCTGTTAAACGCGTCAAGACGCCTCCGGCCGTATTTCCAAAGCCACCAAATCGTCGTCAGAACTGATTTCCCCATCTCAAAAAAGCCTAAGGAAGCCAGACCTGGCAGGACGCATGGTGGCATGGGCGGTAGAATTGTCCGAGTTCGGCTTGCGCTACTAGCCAAGAGGGCCGATCAGGGGCCAGCACCTCGCCGACTTTGCGGCCGAACTACCTCCCACCCGCCAGGACCCGACCCCCGGCCTCTAGATGTAGTACCCCCGGCCTTTTCAACTTGGGGGGCTTGCTGCGCCTGCGTGGAGCGTACCGGGGGAAGGCGTCCGCCCGATGATGGACGAGGTACGTTCGGCGCAACTTTCGGCCGGGCGGAGAATGAGCTGGCTCCACCCCGCTTTCGGGAAGCCATGTAGTTGGATTGACGGGGAGCAGGAGTCATCATAAGTTCTGACAAAAAACAAACAAATTCAGAAATGTTAAGATCAGTGTACTAAAGACAAACAAACTCAACATAAAAATACCATACCGAACGCCTTTTGTCCACAGTCCTCAAGACTAAGTAAGGCATTCGACCAAGTGACGGGCGGAAATCCGGCGGGGGAGGGCATTGATGGTGCGTACGGCCTCTAAGTCGGATGGACTCAACGCTCCCACAGGGGACGCCTTTATTCTCCGGGGCTCCCTCGTCCAGTAGAAAGGGAACAACAGTTTCCCCTCGCCATCGTGGAATTCATGGCGGCCGGCGGCGTCGATGATTATCTTAAAGTAGTGGTGCTTGAAGTTCTTGAATGAATCCGAGTAGGGGCGGAAGAGTGCTCTTTCCCGAACGGAGGTAAAGGACACCCAATCGCCAGTGGGCGACGGACGGACTTCAAAATAGTGAAAGAAGACGGGAATCGTGGGAGTGACGCCCACGGCTAGGCACATAGCCAAGAATGCCTACACGGCCGCCCAAGAGTTAGGATGCAGCTGCGCGGGAGCCACGTTAACCTCCCGAAGGACGGCTACTTGAAACTTGGTAAAAGGCACCCGGACGAAAAGATGGGTAAAAAAATTCACATACATATAGAAGAAATCGTCTGGGCTCGACCTCCTTTCGTAGAAAACTCTTTCGTTTCTAATGCTAACTCCCGCCCGGATCAATCTTGAGTCCTCTATATCCCGGACGATATGCGTACGATTGACCCTCCACTCCAAATCCTTACGGGAGCCGTACGCGGAAGCATACAGGCCGGGGACGTAGGGAGCCCATTCAGATACCACTACCCCATGACCGTCTGGCTCGTAAGGAGAACCCTCTACCCGGACGCCGCCTTGGAGCAAGAAGAGAGGCACGCCATGGAATATCCGATCGCCCGCCGTGTTCGACACCTCTGGATCCGGCCCCGAGAACTCAACAGCCTCATCCAGGAAGCGAGAAGAAGCCGAACTGGGAGAATCACCGCCGCTCCTTGTCGACCCCCCGGGACTCCGCCCGACGACTCAGAACCAGAAGACTCAGTATGGACAGCGGCCATTTATTACCTGAGGGAAAAAGAATTTCAAATCTTGAATGAAACGGAGAAGAGTGAAAATGACACCGTTCCCATCCGCTATTTATAGAAAAATTTAGGTGACCGTTGAAGGCATCCGTGCCGTCCAGATCCAACGCAACCAACGCCCCAGATTTGAAGACGTTTCACCTTCCGCCAGTGTGGATGCACCACGTGTTTTCCCGCCAAAAGTCCAAACTTAAAAGCCCACCAGATCCGGCCCAACTACGGATCGCTAGCCCACGCCGCGCATCACTCGAAGTCCCACGCGCACTACGTGCACTAGGACTTGGGGGGCTTGTGTACCAGTAGGGACCGGACGTCGTACGGAAGGATATTCACGTCATTGGATTGCCAAACGGACCGGCCGCCCATCTTAACGTATGAGACCCAGGAAACTACACTTTCGATGAAGGGTTGTATCGTAGGGCGGCCACCCATATACCCCCGTGATCACACTATCGTGAAAGGTTATGCATGGCAGGGCGGACACCCGTGCGCCCACACTGAAGACTCACCCGAAGCCGGCCGCCCAGGCCATGGGCCCGTCAGGACCAGCCGGTCTTGAGGATAAGACCAGCGAGGGCGGCCGGCTGCGTTACTAATCATCTTAGTTTAAGGTAAGTAGGGTTTAAAAGCTATTGGGCTGAATTGGGCCGTGATTAATTCTTCACTAATCCCAAGCCCATAGCGAAAACTATAAATACAGATCCAGGGTGAGTGGTAGATAGGTTGCATTTACTACACATTCATTACTGTCTGAGAAAAACGCCTTAGCTCTCAACTCATTTTGGCATCGGAGAAGCGGACACAGAAGATCCGACGTACGGAAGACGAGAAGCGAGTGACGTAGAAACATGGGATCAGCACTACCCCTCACATCCGAAACAGAGACGAAGAAAGTTGTGATTGGATTTGTCTAGTCGCTTGTGACGTGTTGTATTCTTGTTGGAAAAATATTCGTTTATTGAATGAATAAAAATATATTACTACTTTTCTTTTTTTTTAAAGTGAACTTACATCTCGTTAAATATTGCTTGTAAATGTGATATCATTATACGGTAGAGTTGTTAAATTGATTTTGGTTGGTTTTAATTATTTTTGAAGAAAAAGTTTCCTTTTATTAGGAGACTTTCTCAAGGTAGGGTAACAAAAAGAATTTCACTATTCAAAACTCTTTTAATTTAAGGTTAGGAATAGAATTAAGGTGAATTTGATCTTATTATTACAAAATTTTAATTAATTTTAAAAGAATATTATTTATATATATAAAATTATATATTTTATTAGATACTTTAATATATTGTAATTTTATCATATTCAAATTAATATATTTTTATATCATACTTATATTTATTATTATGTTATTAAATAAAATATATCATATTTTAATATAATTATTGATTATAATCTATTTATTAATTTCATTAATTTCTTAGAAAATAAAACTTATAATATTTAATAAAACAATATTTAGTATATTATGATAAAGTCTAAACCTGATGAAAGAAACATGAAGTCTAATCAAAATGTAAGAATATTAAATTAGTTCTAATAAAATTCATAGCATTTTTTTTAAATTACTAAATATATTATATATTATATATATATATATATATATATATATTGATTATTAAAGAAAAATATATAATTGATAGAATTTAAATATAAATTTAAATCATACATAAAAAAGGACAAAAATAACATTAAGAATGTTAAAAATACTCATACTTATCGATATCACATATAAAATATGCAAACGAATATTTATTATTCGTGGAAAGCGGATAACGAATATTTCAATTCTCTTATAAATATGTCTGAGTGCAAGTTACATGTACCCATAAGTATTATTATTCAAAAAATTAAAATTTAATTTATATTTTATTAAGTTAATTTTAATTATAATTAAAATTAATTTATATTTTATTAGGTCAAATTTAATTAAAAATAAAATAAAATTTATATTTAATTTAATTTAATTTAATTTAATTTATATTTAATATTTTTTTATAATTTTATTTAATTTTTATTTTAAAATTTTATAAAATATATTTTTTTATATATCTATAGTATATAGGGATACTCGTAGATATTTTTTAAACGGATATTTAGGAGGTAATTGGTAGACTTTTTTTTATTATGGATTAGGTAATGAATAGGCACTATGTGTCCCTGACCATATATAATAAAAAAATCCATAAACTTATAATTCATAAATTCATTATTTTAAATTTTCAAATTGAGATGTCTTATTTAGTTTTGATTCAGATGCATTTTTTGTAAACCAAAACTAAATTAATATCTTACATACTTTAAAAATATGTTTAACAAGTTAAGGGATGACAAAAATACCCGTGTCCGCGGGTATCTACGGATAACATATGTGGTGGATAGTTGGTAGACGTGGATAGTGGTTAGTGAATATTTTAAAATCGGTTTATAAACGGGTCAAGTGTTAGTATCATACTACTCATATTCTTTTACCCGCAAAAAATTAAAATTAAAGTTTAATTTATATTTTATTAAGTTAAATTTAATTAACATTAAAATTATTTCATATTTGATTAGGTTAAATTTAATAAAAATAAATTTTAATTTATATTCAATTTAATTTATATTATATTTTATATTTTTTTAATTTTTTTTATATTTTATTTTAAAAATTTATAAAATATATTTTTTAAATACAAGTATTCACATATATCAGCGAATATTTTTTTAAACGATATCCTAAAAGTAAATTTTTTTGTTACAGATCGAATAACGAATATACACTGTCCATTATGGTAACAGACCATTATTTTTAAGTTTCACTATTTTAAATTTCCGTTAAGTGTTGGTCCCTATATTTTTCGTCGCTATTTTTCATACACGAGAATAACATTATTTGAAAGTAATATATTTAAATCAAACTTAATACCTATTTTGGTTCCTATATTTGTCACTTTTGTTCAAAGTGCTCATCAAGTTTTTTCGACGTTCAAAGTGGTTCCCTTTTATGTAAAATCTGTTCAATTTGATCATTTTCATTGACGGCGTCTAAATCGTTAACGACATGGAGTCCATGTAAGAAAAATGGAATGAGCTGTCATATAGGAGAGCTTAAAGTGGTAGGGTTTACATCATCATCTCGCCACGCCATCACCATCTTCCCCAAACATAAACCCTAGTTTTCCTTCCGCCATTGTGTCGTCGTGCACCACACTCAGGCCACCATCTTCCCCCACGTCGTCAGACCACCTTGAGCTTCGCCGTTAGCAACCACGCAAGCCACCACGAATCAACTAGGAAACTCAATCTGCAAAAGAAACCCTTTACTACAATGAATCAAACCCAAATTGCGAGCCCAAATCGCTATGCATTGCCGCACCTACATCTCCCTCCTTGTGCAATCACCGTGAGAACCAACATCAACATCTCACCATCTTGATCTTCTTCATCTCGAACCAGAGAACTCCACATTTGCGAGAACCTGCAAAGTGAAACTCCAAAAATCACAGAACCGTTGAACCTGCAGGAAACCTAGATTTCCCAAATTTGCTTTGAACATCAACCCTAGTTAGCACAATAATCACAAACCTTTTCGAACCAGAACCCAACTTGCATAGATCGCATTTAACCCCAAATCTAAACAGAAATCCTCCACCGCAGTAGGTCGTGCAACCTTCATCATCTTCCTCACTCACCATCATCAAACACTAATCGCAAAAACTCAATTTGCGAAATCGAGCCTCCTCCATGGAAATCGGCAAAATCCCAAATCGCACAACTATTGAACTCGTTCAACCTCCATTGATGGCGTGAAATCATCTGCAAGGAGCAAAACACTAGTGGAAAAAAAACATTTTATCACGAGACATTATGACAGGAAACCACCAATCATAATAGGTTGACCGATGACAAAATTGTAATAAACGTAAGACATATTATGATGGAGTTTTGCAAACCAGTTATAATATGCAATGCGGTGACAAACTTGTAAATAATTTCAAAACGTATTATGACAAAGTTATGGATATCAGTCATAATATGAAACGCGGTGACAAACTTGTAAATAAATTAAAAACGTATTATGATGTAGTTTTGGATAGTTGTTATAATACATGAGAGGGGTGGAAAATTTTGGTATTGTATTATGACTGGTTTTGAAAAACCAGTCATAATATCTATCTAAATCATATTTTCCCATTTCCCTCTACAATTTCAGTCCCTCATCAAAACCATATCCACATTCCCCTTCCTCTCGTAGGAGCCTCAATTGGTGGATCCCGCTCCTCTCCCTCCCAACCCCACCTCCAACAGCCCTCTCTACCACCAAAATTGGCGCACCCCTGGCCCTTCCTCCCATCCCTCCGACCATGCAATCGCTCCCATCAGATTCTACAACTGCATCCTCCGATTCTTAACCCCCTCAGGCGCTACTCGATCTCTTTAGCGATTGCATGGCCTCGAACGAGTGGAACGAAGTCAATAAAACCTTCGAGACCTGGGTCGGCGCCCTCGACAAGACCAGCAAGCCCGACAAGCCCAACCGTCCCGACGTCAACCTCTTCAACAATTACCTCTGCACCAACCTCATGCTTGGCTCTTCACCCTCTGAACTTATCGACCTCGTCGCTCAAATGGACGATTTCAATGTAAAGCCCAATACGACATCGTTTAACCTCGTCCTCAAAGCCATGTGCCAGGCCAACGGAACCATCACCGCAGAAAAATTGCTCCAACGATTTGTCTTCTAATCACACTCGTTGAATTGAAACTAATGTTGTTCTTTAGGTCTGAATTTTTGGACTACTATTATACCAATATTAAATTTTCTTATAAACACTTGTAGGATTAGAACAATTAGAAACAAAAGTAAATTAAGTTTCTTTCTTACACGAGTGGAGTTTTTCCAAAGTACTGAAATTAATATGTGGATATTGGAGAGGTTTTGGGTTTGGTTATGGGAAAATTACTATTATGGAATGGCGTGTAATACTGCTTACCAGGTAAGAGCTAACAGTGCTAGAAGAGTTGCCAATGGTTTAACTATATATTACCTTAACTAATATTTACATGTTTAGTAAATTATAATTGGATTGAAAAGAATTGGGTAGATGTTTTGAATTGTTTATTATTAATCTTGGTGTATCGGAGATCCCACAATTCTTTAAAGTCAAATTGTTACATGACAAAAATTTAGAAGTTGGAGTTGTGTCTAATTTCCAGCTGATGTGAAATTCTAGCTTCATTGTTAACTCATCAAGTTGAAAGATCAGTCCATACATAGAGAGAGTGGGTTCTATGTCATTTGATTTGATTTAATTTGAGGTGAGCTCACTCCAAATATCTAACTTTTACGAAGTTAGGCTCTGATGTAAGTTCATCTTATATTTTGAAGGAGTGTAAGTGTTTGTGTAATGTTGCTTAGGAAATCTCCAAGAAGATTCCTGTTGAACATTAAGATAATTGGGCATTAAGATGTGAATTCAAAGGAGCTCAAAGAGAGGAGTAGACGATTCAATTGAAACAAGAAATTAAGAACTTGAATTAAATAAGCAAAAGATGAAGAGAAAATATGGGTATAGGGAGTGAGAATGAGGCACGCCACTTGGGGGTTGGACCAACCCAAGATTAAGTGGTGGTTGTTATATTGATTATAAATTGATTGGATGAGATGTTGGACATACATTGACCAGTTTGGTAAAATTGCACCTGGCTAGAAATGCCCAAGTCGAAGCTCCAAGTATAACTTCTCCTCATGGTGTTTAATCAACCCTATTCCTAATTCCAAAGTAATGTTTTTCTCATTGTCCTTGAAACTCTTGTGCTCCTCCTCTCCACACAACCCTTCATTTCCTGATCACTCCTTGTGTTGCTACTTGTCGTCATCATCTTAATTTCACAGCTTTGAGGACTCAAAAGAGGAGACTGAGAATGAGAAGGTGCAAGTCTTGGTTTCTTGTCTCCATTGGTAGAACCTGGGAAGGGTGGGCCTGGGGAAATCTACTAGTCCTGATACTTACAGAAAAATGGATAAGCTGCCAAACTTATTGAGCCTTGTGAACAGGAAGGGCATTGAGATCAATGAGTAACGTTTCAAAATATTGGTGCAAAGGGAATATATGTTATCTATTAGATTCAGAGATACAAGTTTCTCTTTTGTCTAAATTTGTAGTCTGTCGTTCCAAATACTCTGTAGTATTCAGTATTCACTCTTTCTAATGCATTTTATTTTTTCCATTTCTTTTGATTTCAGTTGACAAGGAAAATATTAAATCTTCAGTAAGGGAAGGGCTTGATGGTTTAATTGATGTGAGCAATTTTTGTACCTCACCTTGTCTTTATTTAACAATTAAATAATTTTAATACTGTTGATTATTTTTCTTAATGTTTTTCCTTTCATTTTATTTAACAGATAAAGAGTTTGACATTACATTCCCAACTAGAGGCATTTGGTTAGACATGTAATATTTTTTCCACATTCATGACATTATACTGTGTAATTAATATTGATTCTATTATTTACTGATAATATGTAGGGATTACTCAACCTCAACCTTTGCCCCTCAATTCATGGGCTGCTCCAAAATATGTGAAGAAAGTGAGTCACCTAAATCAATGTCCATTTGAACAACAATAAGTAGTTTGCTTTTAAAAGAGTCTAGAATATCTACGTCATGAAACACCACATATTATACATCCATATTATGTTTGATAAATGAAAATTTGTCATAATAAACTGAATGTATTATGACCGGTGACAAAAATTATGTCATAATATGTTTAACCCTATTATGACGTAATTTTCTGCTACGTCATAAAATGCATAGACCTATTATAATGGCCAAAACTCACTAATACAAAAATATCGTATCTTGTCGTTGTTTTTTGGTCTTTCACGTCGAATTCGAGGTCGACGTTATATCGGGAGACGTTAAATTGACGTCAAATTTAAAAAATTCGACGTTAATTAAATTGACGTCAAATTTTGTCAATATTCGACGTTAAACAATTTTTTTTATTTTTTTTTAATTAATTGTGATTCTTTTTACAAATCTACGAGACCTAAAAAGCAGAAAAACAACAAATTTCAGCTTTTGGTATTTTATAAAGTATGAACTATGAACGTGTAGTATAGTATCAACAACAAACAGCAATAACAAACAAGTTCAATCAAACAAGAACAACAACAAACAAGTTCAACCAAATAACAACAACAAACAAGTTCAACAAAAAAAAGAACAAAGAAGTTCAACAAATAAGTTCTTCAAAACGAAAATGAAAACGAAAACGAAAACTAACCTTCAAAAGGTGGGTTCGTCAGAATAAAGTGTTTCCACCAGTGAGAGAGAAAACATAATGCACCTATGAAGGACAAGAACACGAAAATAATCGGTCAAAACAAACAAAAAGTAGTTAATTAACATGGATTTGTATCAAATGAAAGAAAGATTACATGTGATGGTCATCAAACTTCGTTCGAGAAAAGTTTGAGAAGAGAAGAAGGTCTCTCGCGCTAAGATAAAGTGAATGAATTTTCAATCTCCTGCTCAAATTAAAAATGGGAAACTTTTGGCTGACAAATAATACGTCGAAGCCCCTACAGAATTCGACGTATTATTGGTGGTTTAAAAGAAAAAAAAATTAAAAAGGAGTAACTCTTTGGCTTCTGACTGAAAAATAATATGTCGAAGCCCCTACAAAATTTGACGTATTATATGTGGTTTAAGAGAAAAAAGAAAAAAAGAATTAAAAAGGGGTTAGTTTTTGGCTTCTGGCTACAAATAATATGTCGAAGCCCTTACAAAATTCGACATATTATTTGTTGTTTAAAAAAAAAGAAAAAAAATTAAAAATGGCTAACTCTGAAAAATAATACGTCGAAACCCCTTTAAAATTCGACGTAATATTGGTGGTTTAAAAGAAAAAAGAAAAAATAATTAAAAAGGGTGACTCTTTGGCTTTTGAGTGACAAATATTACGTCAAACTCCTACAGAATTTAACGTACTATTGGTGGTTTTAAAGAAGGAAGAAAGGGAATGGCGCTGGTTTAAATAATTACCATTATAGAACGTCGAATTGAATGGGGCTTCGACGTTCTACAATTGCATTTATTTACAAAAATGCCACCGGTCATTTCCTAACGTTGGTTATTCAGTGGTTGAACGTTGAATGCATGATGTTATACGCTATTTTTGCATTAGTGACTATGTCTCCAGTCCACCCGTCATAATAGGTCATTTTTACCCGTCATAAAATGTGATTTCTGCACTAGTGAAACTCCCAAATCGTTTTCCCTTAAATCACAAAAATCTACAAAAATCAAAATCAACCACAACCCAAAATTAGGGTTTTTAATTTGGGAAAGATGGTGACGATGTGACGAGATGATGACGTGAGCCAACCCGTGTGAGCTCTACTTTGTGATAGCTCTATTGTGTGACATCTCATTATGTTTTTCTTACGTCGACGCTACACCATTAGCGATTTAGACACTGTCAGCGAAAATGATCCATTGAAGATAGGAACAAAAATAGGTATTAAGCATTTAAAATATTATAAATATATTTGGTATATGTATTTATCCGAATCTATAGTTTTCTTAGACCGTTTGTATACTTTTGAAAAGATGTTTTCATAGATTAAAACAATAAAAATATTCATAAATCATCATTAATATTGATTTTAAGTAGTATATAAACCTCTTATGTATGTATTGCAGATATTCTTAAGAATGAGGTAGTTATATTATTTTTATTTGTAAAAAATTAATTTCTTTGCTTTTTTATGGAAATAAAAAATAAAAAAGAAATAAAAAACGATTTCTTAATAATGTTTGATTTTTTCGTAAATGGTTTTTGATAATGGTTGAATTTACCGTTATTTGATACTTAATTTTGATACTAAAAACACCCTTTTTGACTAAGAAACTAACTTGGAATCATAGTTTTGATGAATAAGAGAGTTGAAGGTGAATTTAAGGGCTTTGTCCAAGATTTCAGTGTTTTCCACAGGAATTGAGATGATTTGGAAGAAGAGTTGAAGTAGTAAGGAGCTGAAACTCAGGAAGGGATGGAAAAGCATCAAGAAAGGAGGATCGCAGCAGCGCTGAGCGCCACTTTAGGGGCCCTCAGTGCCAGAGTACGCTGTCTCACGCATGACTTCCTTTTTTTGGAGCCCTCAGCGCACGATGTTCCTGGCTTGCGCCTGGGCACCCATTTCAGGGGCGCTGAGCGCAACTTCGTTGAGTTGCACCACTCTTGCTTGTTTTCTGAGCTGACCCTAACCGTAACTTTTGACCCGCACACCGCTGAGCGCTATAAGTGGGGCGCTGAGCGCCAGTCTTGTGGGCTTGGACCCGTTTTCTGTTATTTTTATGTTCTATTTAAGGACTTGGACGTCCTAGGGTTCACATCTTTGGACGGAATAGGCTCAAAAACACATTCTTTGCTCCCTCGGAGGTGGATTTGGATGCGGAAGCTCCTATCTCCAATTTCTAGGGTTTTATCTTTCATTCTTTTTCCATTGTTCATCTAGTTTCATCATGTCAATGGTGAACTAAACTCTATTTGTTGTTGGGGATGATGTAACGTTTGTAAACTCTCATGTATTGAATTGATTCTTGATTTTATATATATATATATATATATATATATATATATATATATATATATATGCTTCTTTCATTAATTGTTAGGGTAATTCTTCTTTGCGTAATGCTTGCTTCGTTTAACTCATTCTTTAGCATGATGTATGATTTGCATGAGTACCGAAAGATATCTTACAATTCATGATCCGGAGAATTATTGCCAGAAGCAGTATTGCTCAGGAATGTGGGAATGAGTTCTGGTTGTCTTAAGCTTTTGTTCTCCAGAATTAATTATTAGGAATGCTAAAAATCGTATCAACTAATAGTTAAGGATAGACTTTCTTCACCGAGGAATCGGATTTTAAGTGTTTTAGAGAGTGACATTGACATTAATGAAGAAGTAGAATTCGTATATACATGAGAGTAAACTAGGTGAAATCTAACCCCAACAACATAATTATCTCATAATGTCAAAACCGTTCATCTTTGCACTTTTGTCCAATTGATCAAATTGCATGCATATTTACTTTTCAGTATTTGCATTCTAAACCCAAAAGAGTTTGTCTTCAAGTCCTATTTAATCAAGAAATCACATAACTGTTTAGGCTGTGAGTCTCTGGGAAAACGATACTTGGTCTTACCATGTTTATTACTTGATACGATTCGGTACACTTGCCGGAGTCTTAACAAGTTTTTGGCGCCGTTGCCGGGGACTCGTGGTTTAACTATTCTATTTGTGTGATTATTGATTAGCTTTGACTTGATTTTTTTTTTAATTTTGTTTTTGTTTTTTTGTAACAGTGTTTTCTAGGGTTTTGTTTTCTTGTGTATGCAGGATACAATTAGAACTAAAAGCAAGAACATCTTCTTGAAGGATTGGATGATAGTAGAAGGAGGAAGAGAATTCGAACATCTAGAGAATTGTTCCCTTCTCCAGAGACACTTTTACAACCTTCACCGCAAAGATCTAACCATAGCACTGAAGAGATGGCTGGAGAAAATAATGGCAGACGCACCCTGACAGATTACACAACAGTCGTTGGCCCTTATCACTTTAACAGTATAGCAAGGCCGAGGGTCAATGCTACAAACATGGAGGTAAATCCTGTGTTGATACAAATGGTAAAGAGTAACCAATTTAATGGACTGTCTCATGAAAGTTCATATGAGCATCTGACAACTTTCAATGAGATTTGCAACATTGTGAAGATCAATGGAGTCCCGGATGATGCTATAAAGCTTAGTTTGTTTCCTTTCTCATTGGGAGGTAATGCTAAGTTATGGTTGAATTCTTTCCTGGAAGATAGCTTTACTGAATGTGAAGATGTGGTTGCAAAGTTCTTGAACAAATACTTCCCACAGTCGAAAATCAACAAAGGTAAGCAGGAAATTTCCTCTTTTAGGCAGGGCATGGAAGAGACTTTAGGTCAAGCATGGGATAGATACAAGAGCTTGTTGAGAAAGACGCCCACGCATGGCTTTGACGAAGCCACAATAGTCATTCTTTTCCTTGGAGGTCTTGGTTCACAAACCAAATTGATGCTAGATGCCTCGGCTGGAGGTAATATCAAGTGCAAGACTCTAGAGGAAGTTTATGAATTGATTGACAACATGGCTACTAACGATAATGAGATGCATAATGAAAGAGGAGCTCCATCTCAGCAGAAGGGAGTCCTACAATTACAATCTCATGATGCTTTGCTTGCACAAAATAAGATTATCACTCAATAATTGGAGAATTTGATGAAGAAACTCTCTCAATTGCCAAAGGAGCTGCAGAATGTTTCACATGTTCAATAGAAACTTTGTGAATTATGTGGTGATCATATCAATGGTCAATGTGCTTTTTCAGTGGAGGCCCAAGAAGACGTCAACTATATGGGCAATCAATTTTGCCAAGGTAATTTCAACCAAGGGTGGAAACCTCACCCAAGTTGGGTCAAGGTCAATTTGGACAATCTGGGCAAGCAAGACAATTCAATAGGCCACCGCAACAACAATCACAATGGCAACAGATATCTGCATTATCTGATAGAATTTCAAAGCTTGAAGAAACCTTTCAACAATTTATGCAGGTAACTATCTCCAAACACAAGAGCACTGAAGCTGCAGTAAGGAATTTGGATATGTAGGTGGGCCAACTGGCCAAGAAGTTGGAGGATAAAGTTGAGAGGCAATTTGGGGCTAATACTGAGGTTAACCCCAAGGAAGAATGTAAAGCTATTGTGAGCATAAGTGATGAGAGAAAAGAAAGAGTTGAGTTAAAAGAAGAAAAAGAAGAGAGAATAGGTGAAGTTGAGAGAAAAGAAAAAGAAAAGAAGAGGGGAGAGAAAAAAATTGAAAAAGTTGAAAAGATTCTTCCTTACCCTAAGGAGTGTAGCAGAAAAGAAAAGGAGAAGCAATTAGGGTGTTTTAAAGAAATCTTCAAGAAATTGGAGATTAAAAATCCTTTGGCTGAAGCATTGCAACAGGTTCTTGTGTATGCACAATTTCTGAAGAGATTCCTCAAAAAGAAGAGATATATAGATGAGGAAACTATTAATGTACAGGGCAATTGTAGTGTTATTTTGCAGAAGGCGCTTCCTCCAAAAGTTAAAGATCCAGGAAGTTTTACTTGCATCATAGGGAATGTTAAAATAAGGAAAGTCCTAATTGATTTAGGGTCAAGCATCAATTTGATGCCCTTATCTGTGCTTGAGAGGATTGGTGGTCTTAAAGTGAACCCTACCAAGGTTGCTTTGCAATTGGCAGATGGATCTACCAAAAAGCCCTATGGTGTGGCGGAAGATGTTGTGGTTTGCATAGACAAACTTAGATTCTTGGTTGATTTTGAAGTGATGGAGATGGAGGAAGATGTGAAGACTTCTATTATTCTTGGAAGGCCATTCATGAAAACGACCAAGGTAATCATCAATGTGAATGATGGGACGATAACACTTAAAGACTAAGAACAGGAGGTGATCTTTGATGTCTTCAATGATGAGCAGCAGAATCAAGTGAGGAAGATCAATCATAAAGCTGCAGATGAAGATGCACCAGTGACTAGCCTTAAAGTTGCCAAGCCGGATATCAAAGGTAAAAAATGTTTCTTGTCACAGGTTAAGGAAGAAGAAGAAAAAATGGTGAAGGAAAGATGGTTCATCATGACTCGAAGGATGAACAACTCAAACTTGGTGCACCAGTGAGATTCAAGGGCAAAGTGTGGGTTGTTAAAGAGCTTAAAGATAATGGAGTCATAGAGATTGAATCTCCGTACTCAAGGAGAGTCAAAAAGGTGACCAAGAAGATGTTGATGATGTGGGGTGAGAGGAAAAAGAAGAACATCAACATGAAAGAAGTGACTTGAGCTTTATTGGGTCAAGCTAGTGATGTTAAAGAAGCGCTTGCTGGGAAGCAGCCAATGATTTGAACATTTTAATTTTTGTTATTTGGTGATGTAATTTTAAACTTTTGTTATTTTATTTTTGGTTATCAGCCTGCTATGGCACAACATCTACTGATGGATGCTAGGTGATTCAGTATCTACTAAAGGATACTTTGCTACCAAACACTTACTGATGGGTGTTTGAAAAGTTATTGGGTCAGACTCGTGACGTTAAACAAGCGTTTGCTGGAAGGCAACCCAATTTTCTAAACTCATATCTTTGTGCTGATTTTTAAATGTTTGAGGGATGTAGAGAGATTCAAAGTTTTGAGTGAGTGTTGATGTGTGAGTTGGGTGAAAAATGCATGGAATTATGAAAATTTGGAGTGAAAGTCGAGGGACCTTAACTAGGAACACCTAAGATAAGCCAAGAAGAGAGGGGACTTAAGTCACACACACCGCGCTGAGCGCGACTTTTTGCTATTAGGGTTTTTAACAGTTGAGCTTAGCGTAGGTGCGGCCCATTCCACTCTTTTTACTCCCTAGGGTTCGCCCAAGCCCACTTTTTCAGATTTCACCCTATCTAAACTCTCCAAACACTTTCCCTAAGCACTTTCTTCATTTCCTCCTTCATTTTTCCACCAAAAACCTTATTTCCCACTCACTTTGCATCATTCTTCCATCAAAGTTTGGGGTTTTTGCTCATTATGTTGCTAGGGTTTCGATTTCTCCAATCTCTTTGAGCATTCTTCACTAATCTTTGCATCCCCAACCAAGTAAGTTCATGCATTTTGTGATTTTAAGCTTTTAAAAGTTTGATTCTTGATGAATATGGATGCTTATGCATGATTTGCTGGAATTGATGCTGTTTGAACCAATTAAATGTCAGTATTGATGGTTGGGACTGAGTAGGAAGTGATTGGATAGTGTTTAAGGCCAACAAGGGTCGTTTTAGGGTTTTACTGATTGGCACTGAGGGCCCTTTTGAGGGGCGCTCAGCGCGACTCTGCAGGTTTGATTTTGTATGGTTGTTGGTTGATTGCGTGATCATGGTTGTTTCATTCAGTGCAGGTGACGCTGAGGGCCCACTATTTTGCCCTCAGCGCTATTAAGAAGCACTGTTCTGAGTTGTTTTAATTTCAAGTACTGATGCTTGATGATATTTGTGTTTTATGAATTTTGTGTGGTGCAGGAATGACTTCTTCGTCAGGGAAAAGGGTGAAGACCATTGGACATAAGAGGAAGGACAAAGAGCCAAACAAGTTTCTCTCCACTGCACATGAAAGACACTTCATTGTAGTACAATATAGGAGATTATTGATGGAGAGAAAAGTGGGACTCATACCAGCATTGGTCCCACAGTTTGGAAGAGAATTGGAAAGAAGAGGATGGGAGAACCTGGCGTCTTACCCAACACTGGCTAATGTAGCAGTGGTAAGAGAGTTTTATACAAATGCCAGGGCGTTTGGCACTGAGACTCATCAGTATTCGAGCTATGTGAGGGGTAAGAGGATACCCTATGATGCTGACACAATAAACATGTTTCTGGGTATTGAATGGATTGAAGAACAGTGCCAGTTTAAATTAGCTATTGAAGAAGGCCCTGATTTTGCTGATGTGGAGAGGGTATTATGATTACCTAGAGGGCACTTTCAGAGAAACAGGCAGGGGACACCTATTCATCTCAGACGTTGCTATCTGACAGCCTTGGCCAAATTCTGGATACTTATTCACATGCTAACATCCAACCCTGCTCCCATGTTTCTGACATTACTACTAACAAGGCCATACTCCTCTATTGTATTATCAGGGGGTTGAATATTGATATTGGGCAAGTGATAGCCATGGAAATTCAAGACTGTGTTCATTATGCAAATGATAAGTCTCCCCTTGGACATCCCTCTTTGATCACTCATCTGTGTGAGATGGCGGGGGTTAATCTGTCCACAACACCATTGAAGCGGCCTAGGAAGGAAATTGATGATTCCTATTACACTCAGTACTGTGCACTAGATGAGGCAGGATATCCAGTGCCACCGCCACAGCCTCCTAGGGCTCATAGGTGAGCACCACAGCCAGCCTAGGAGCCAGCTCATTAGGCTGCCCCATTTCAGATGCGGGACATGTAGATGTCCTTGATGGAGGAGAGGATGAATGCTTTGTATAGGGGTGAGCAGGAGCTGCTGAGGACACCGACGTCCGCTTTTCCTGAGAGACAGTTCATATCTCAGGAGGACTTTGCAGCTAGGGTGGCATGGCCTGTGGCCCCACAAACAGATGATGGAGCTGGAGCAGCTGAAGCTTCAACTATGGAAGAGGAAGCTGAAGATGAAGATGAAGAGGACTCAAATGATTATGATTGAGGATTGTATATAGCATCTACTGATGGATGCTATTTTGTCTCTAGAATAGGATTTTGTTTTGAACTATATTAATTTCTTCTGTTGTGATGTACTTGGCTTAGACTTTATCTGTGATGCAATGGTTTGATGATGATGTTTGTGATGAATATTGCTTCATGATGCTGATTATATTGATTGATGTTGAGATGATGCATGATGCTGATGTACAGGTGGTTGCTCACAATATTGTGAAACAGATGCATGATTATTTGTGGTTGATGTTACTGAGCAGGATGTTTATCTAAATTTTGGAACTTGAAATTAACCTGTGTGAGGATTGAACTCCAAAGATTTTGTGAATGATTGTTGTTACTTTGAAAGCATGAATGACTTTGCCCAGGTTTCTATGATTGAATCAATTGCTTGCATGTGTCATATGATCAAGGCCATCTGTTGTTATCCCTTTTTAGCCGATGCATGATTTTTAGCCCAATAAAAGAGAGCACAATGTGTTCTATCCTTTGAACCTTTAGTTTTAAACATGATATGAAAACCCTTTTTGAAAACCTTTACCTTGAGTTGAGTTGAGAATATTTTGTGTGGTATTGATAAAGGTTTAAGTTTGGGGTTGTTGGGAAATATGAAAAGGGAAAATAAAAAGAATAAGCATTGAGCTAAGTGTTGAGAAAATGAAAAAGCAAAAGAAAAAGAAAAAGAAAATAAAGAAAAAGAAAAGCTCAATGCAAGGGAAAGTTGGGAAGAAGTGAAAATGGTTTCTTGAAAAGAGAGATTGTGATTAAATGATGAAATTATAAATGACTCTCTTAACTCAAGGATTTTGTGATCCAGAAAAAACCAAGTTTTCTTCTTAGCCCAGCCACATTACAAGCCATAAAAAAGCCCTTGTGATGATACTTGTTTGTGAGTTTGATTGATTGTGGTTAAATGAAAGGCAAAGTTGATTTATGTGACATTGTCATAGTAGAGTGAATGAGTCACCTCTATATACACCTGTGTGTTTGAGAGAAACACTTTGTCTTGGTGAGGAGTAGTTCCATGTATGTATGATTACATCTTTGCTTGGTTGATCATTCATGAGTTTAACATCTGTTGAATATTCTTTGATTATGTGAGCACCACAATAAGCTTAATTGAATCAAGGCATTTATTCATCTTGACTGATATTCTTTATGATAAGCTTATTTGAGCAATTACTTGTCTTGAAAGAAAAGGTTTTGAAATATGTTGAAACCATTGTATGGATTTGTTGAAAGCTAAGTTGCATTTTGTTTGCTTGAGGACAACCAAAGTTCTAAGTTTTGGGTTGTGATAACGGTTGAATTTACCGTTATTTGATACCTAATTTTGATACTAAAAACACCCTTTTTGACTTAGAAACTAGCTTGGAATCATAGTTTTGATGAATAAGAGAGTTGAAGGTGAATTTAAGGGCTTTGTGCAAGATTTCAGTGTTTTCCACAAGAATTGAGATGATTTGGAAGAAGAGTTGAAGTAGTAAGGAGCTGGAACTCAGGAAGAGATGGAAAAACATCAAGAAAGGAGGATCGCAGCAACGTTGAGCGCCACTTTAGGGGCTCTTAGCGCTAGAGTACGCTGTCTCACGCTTGACTGCCCTTTTTTGGAGCCCTCAGCGCACGATGTTCCTGGCTCGCGCCTGAGCGCCCTTTTCAGGGGCGCTGAGCGCAACTTCATTGAGTTGCACCATGCTTGCTTGCCTTCTGAGCTGACCCTGAGCACAACTTTTGACCCGCACACCGCTGAGCGCCAGTCTTATGGGCTTGGACCCGTTTTTTGTTATTTTTATGTTCTATTTAAGGACTTGGACGTCCTAGGGTTCACATCTTTGGACGGAATAGGCTTAGAAACACACTCTTTGCTCCCTTAGAGGCGGATTTGGATGCGGAAGCTCCTATCTTCAATTTCTAGGGTTTTATCTTTCATTCTTTTTCCATTGTTCATCTAGTTTCACCATGTCAATGGTGAACTAAACTCTATTTATTGTTGGGGATGATGTAACCTTTGTAAACTCTCATGTATTGAATTGATTCTTGATTATATATATGCTTCTTTCATTAATTGTTAGGGTAATTCTTCTTAGCATGATGTATGATTTGCATGAGTATCGAAAGGTATCTTACATTTCATGATTCGAAGAATTATTCCCAAAAGCAGTATTGCTCAGAAATGAGGATATGAGTTCTGGTTGTCTTAAGCTTTTGTTCTTCAGATTTAATTATTAGGAATGCTAAAAATTGTATGAACTAATAGTTAAGGATAGGCTTTCTTCGCCGAGGAATCGAGTTTTAAGTGTTTTAGAGAGTGACATTAACATTAATGAAGAAGTAGAATTCGTATATGCATGAGAGTAAACTAGGTGAAATCTAACCCCAACAACATAATCATTTCATAATGTCAAAACCGTTCATCTTTGCACTTTTGTTCAATTGATCAAATTGCATGCATATTTACTTTTCAGTATTTGTATTTTAAATCCAAAAGAGTTTGTTTTTAAGTCCTATTTAATCAAGAAATCACATAACTGTTTAGGCCGTGAGTCTCTAGGAAAACGATGCTTGGTCTTACCATGTTTATTACTTGATACGATTCGGTACACTTGTCGGAGTCTTAACAGTTTTCAAAACATCATACTACGCGTAGAAATTTAACATTATAATTTAGATCTTTTTTCGAAAAACTTTAGATTTAGAGAGTAGAGATAGAAAAGGGGACAAAAGAAATTAAACATGCGGCTATTTTTGAATTAAAATGAGTTTTTACTTGTCTTCAAAAGTTTGGATTAATAAATTTAATTTTATATTTAAATTGATCTGATTATAAATTATTTTATTTGAACACATTTATATCTACATCCAAAAGAAATCTCACGTTTCAAACAGAAATACGATTATGTATTATTTGACCACACCAGCTTATAAAATACATTAAAAAAAAGTAAACTATCGTACATGTAACCGTTTATAAAATTATATTGGGTTCAATAATATGCTTTTAATCCATCAAAATTTAGTTTCATTTTCAAATTTTAATATACATTTTCTCGTTCTTAAACAAATTATAAATTTTCAACCTCCAAAAATCAAACGCTTGGACGTTTGTCGCAATCTGTATTTTCTTTCTTCTTGTTCTCCTTCTTCCTCGCAAACTCTTGATCGGAGATTCGAGAATGTATGATGAGGCAACAAAGTCAAGATTTCAGTGCAGAGCTTTCAATATTAACGAAGATTTAGGCCAACTTAAATATGTCTTTTCTAATAAAACTGGCATACAGACTGAGAACAAGATGGAGTTTAAATGCGCAAGCATATTGGGGTTTGATTATAGTTCAACGGCGGCTAATCTTGAGAATGAGCAAGTTGAATACTCTGTTCAAGGTGCATTTCCATTTTCAAATGTTTGTCTCTTCAAGTATTAGTGCATTTATTTTCCTTTAAATAATTTTAGGATATTTTGTCATTTTTACTGCAGCGGATGGGACGGTCTTTAAGCCAAAGATGATGGTGAAAGTTAATCAAGAGGTTTTGCAATTATCAAAGACTAGACTTACAAATGAAGAGTGGAAACAGAGCAATTATCAAAGAGGTTTTACAATCAACGTAAGCATCCACTGCCACTTTCGGGAGCCACTGCCCCAACGGGATTATCTTCCTCTGCCCTCGGTAGTCCCACTTCTCCCGATCCAGACACGGAGTAATTGATTTCGCCACCTTCGTCGAGAAAGCGCGTTCCACAGCCAATAGCTGAGATTGCGGTTGCGATTGCGCGTGCCTTACGAGCGAGTGTGCGCTTCAGCTGATAGTGATCTTGGTTCAATAAAAATTTAATGTAAAATTGATGGTTGAGATAGTCTGATCAGAGGAAGACGAACATGGCAGCGGCCGCCCGATTGGGTTGCCTACTCATTCTCTGCTGTGGCCATGAAAGAGGTGTGAATTGTGATTTGGTTGCGCGAAGGCGGTGTGGTCATGGTGGATGGTGCGTTGAAGGTGGCGGCACGAAAGTGGTTTTGGTGACTGTGGTTAGGATTTCACTCTTGAGAGAAAATGGTGATGCCGTACTGATGTGTTAAAGGCAACTGATGTGACACTCTTTTTGTTCGTGGAGAATAAGAGTTTCTGGTGTATCAAAATTTGAAATAGAGACTAAATCTAAAATCGCTTGAAATTGAGGGACTAAAAACATATTTAATCCAATTATATTTTAAAATTAATACTGTGAATAAAATAATGAGACTTAATTATTTTAATAATAAAAGTTTAAGTATAAATTAAGCTTTATAAAAGAGTTTTATTATTTTACTCTTTTTCTAAACTTTCTAATTATCACTTCATATGTTTGAAGATCAGAAATCATTAGGGTGATCTTTGAGACAAGTTTTTTAATTCTATTTGATTGGTTCGTGAGATAAAGTAAGTTAGTTTTCTACTCATTTTCTTAGTTTGTGCATTCTTTTAGTGCTTGTAGACGATTCTAATTTACATGTGGGGTCTAAGTCTTCTATAAATTATTAGTTGTTCTAGCGGTGTGTCCTAATCGTGTTTATACTGTTTATAGGGGCATATGGGGTTTCTTTTTAAATTTAATAAATAATTATTCATAAGATAGAATCTGCACATTGATTCAACTTATTTGATTTTATACACAAATTAATCAAGGCATCTTAACGTGTGGTGAAGAATTGAAAAGTTTGAGTGTTTCACCCTACACCTTCAAACCTTCAAGCTTTTCACCCTGCATCTCCAAACTCTAATAAAATTTCAATTTTAACCCTAATTAAAAATGTTTTAATTTTTAAAAATTGTTTATTTTTTAAATTTGGTCAAAGATTTCTAAGAGTCGGTTCCAATTTTAGAAGCTTGCTTTTATGTGTATTTATGCATCGCAATTCACCTCACTGTACTTTTTCACAACATCCTTACCCTTGCTCTCCTTTCTCACAGCACCCTTCCTCTCCTTTCTCACCCTTGCCTTACTCTCCTTTCTCACAAGAGCACAACACAGTCATAGTGTTAGCTACACAGAGCACAACCTGCACACACTGTTTGTGAATGGATAATTCTCTGTTTTTATTTCAATTGAAAGAGCACGGCTTTTTATAAGCCTTTACAGAGAAAAAAAACTGAATCTAAGTAAATGGCTAAAAAGTAGTCACGTACACCTAAATAATAGCTAACAGGCTTAGACTAGTTCAACCCTTATAAATAGGGCTTTATTTAAAAACAAATAATAATCCAACAATCCCTCCCATAAGCTCTAGCTTACTGTAGTAATATCAACTACTCCAAGCATTTGTCGAAGTTTCTCAAATTGTTCAAGTTTCACCGCCTTAGTCATTATATCTGCCACCTGTGCTTGAGTATTGCAATATTTCAATTGAACAATATGATCATTTACGAGATCTCTAAGAAAGTGAAATTTTACTGCAATGTGCTTACTGCGTCCATGAAAGACAGGATTTTTGGACAGCTGAATAGTAGAGTTGTTATCGCATAGAATTGTGATTGGTTCCTTTCTTTCAATCCCAATATGTTATAGAATTCTGTGAAGCCAAATACATTGGCAAGCACATGCTGCAGCAGCTATATATTCTGCCTCTGTATAAGCTAACTACTGACTGCTTTTTTGAAGCCCATGATACAGCCCCTGATCTTATTATGAATACTGCCCCAGAAGTGCTTCGTCTATCATCTAAATCCCCAGCATAGTTACTGTCACTATAGGCTGTGATTTCAGTTTTTCCTCCCTTTTGGTATAGAATACCGTACTCAATGGTACCTTTGACATACCTCAGAATACGCTTTGTGGCAGCCAAATGTGATGCCTTTGGAGTAGTCATGTACCTGCTAATTAGACTTACTCCGAACATTAGATCTGGTCGAGTAACAGTTAAGTACATGAGACTGCCAACAACTTGTTTAAATTTGGTGGCATCAACTAATGTTCCTTCATCATCTTTGGATAGTACAGTGCCTGGCACAATTGGATTGCAAACAGGATTGCATTCGGGCATGTTGAACCGAGCTAACATCTCACGGGCATAACGTCTTTGGCAAATAAAAATTCCTATATCACTTTGTATAACTTCAATTCCTAGGAAGTACCTCATTCTTCCCAAATCCGTCATGTCAAATTCTGATTGCATTGAACGCTTGAAGTCCTCACACATTTGACGACTATTGCCAGTAAAAATTATGTCATCAACATATAAGCTAACAATTAGAATATTACCATCAAACCTTTTAATGAACAAGGTGTGTTCACTGGAGCACCGATCAAAATGTTCTTTTGCAAAATATGCTTCAATCCTGCTATACCAAGCTCATGGAGCTTGTTTAAGCCCATATAGAGCTTTCTTGAGACGATACACTTGATTTTCTCTACCCCTTTTGATAAACCCTTCAGGTTGCTGAACAAACACTTCTTCTTGAAGTTCACCATGCAAGAATGCACTCTTTACATCAAGTTGGAAGACTTCCCATGTTCCTTGGGCTGCCAAGGCTAGTAAGACTCGTACTGTATCAAGTCGAGCGATTGGGGCAAAAACTTCAGTATAGTCGATTCCAAATCTTTGAGCATAACCTTTAGCCACCAATCTAGCCTTGTATTTCTCTATCAGACCTCTTTCATTGAGTTTGGTCTTAAATATCCACTTTACACCAATAGGTGTAGCTTCTTTTGGAAGATCTACGAGTTCCCAAGTGTTATTTCTTTCTATTGCTTCGATTTCAGCGTTCATTGCATCTCTCCATTTTGAATTTGTATGGGCTTCTTCAAATGAGAGAGGATCTTCAGGCTCGCACATCATCATGGCTAGTAAACTCTCTTCTTCTGCTATCGAGAGGTTCGTTTCATAATCGGTCATCCATGCAGGTGGTCGCCTCTATCTTGTTGCCCTCTCTTCAGTTGGAAGATGATGAGATTCTGAGTCTGAATCAGAATTAATTAGTGGATCTGAACTGGTGTCATGACTGACTGGAAGTTCTTGTGGGAAAGAGTCTACTGGTGTCTCTTCCAGGACCGGATTTTCACCTTCTCGAGTATCATCCTTTGCATTGCCATGCCAATTCCAGCTTTTGTCCTCCTCAAACACTACATCCCTGCTTATGATGACTTTATTGTTAGTAGGATTGTATAGTTTGTAAGCTTTTGATTCTTCACTTATCCCTAAGAGTATACACGGTTGACTTTTATCATCTAATTTGTTGCGCTTCTGATCTGGAATATGAACGTGGCCAATGCAACCAAATATTCGAAAGTAGCCAACTTGTGGTTTGACTCCACTCCAAAGTGCTTCTGGTGTTTGGTGATCTATTGCCGATGATGGACTTCGATTTTGGACGTGAACGCACCACCGGACAGCATCAGGCCAATATGACTTTGGAACACATTTCTCATGTAAAACTGCTCGAACTGCATTCAAGATAGTGCGGTTCTTTCTTTCTGCAACTCCGTTTTGTTGCAGAGTGTAAGCTGTGGTCTTTTGTCTTGAAATCCCTTGATGATTGCAGTAATTTTCAAATTCCTCAGAGGTAAATTCACCACCTCTGTCAGTTCTTAGACAAATAATGGAAGCGTTGGCTTCTTTTTCCACACGGGCTTTGAAGCTTTTGAATGCACTAAATGTTTCAGATTTTGCATGCAGAAAGTAAACCCATGTTTTACGAGAGTAATCATCAATGAAACTTAGAACGTACTTCTTGTTGCTGTGAGACGAGGGTGAAATGGGACCACACACATCATCATGAATTAGTTGGAGTTTCTTCAACGCTCTCCAAGGACTTTGTCTTGGTATGGTGTCCCTATGTTGTTTTCCAGTGAGACACGATGTGCATGTTTCTTTGGACGCCTTTAGAGGTGGAAGGCCGGTGACCAATTGCTTGTTGGCAAGTGTGCAAAGTCCCTGAAAGTTCAGATGAGCAATCCTTTTATGCCAAAGTTGTACTTCTCGTTCAGAAGATTCATCTACATGAAGACACTGTGATTCATGAGGATTCATTGAGGACGTTAGATAAAACATCCTATTTCCTTTCATGCTAGAGTGAAGAAGTAATCCGCGATCTGGATGGAAAATTTTACAAGAGTCATTTTGAGTCAATACAACCAAACCTTTCTCTTGGAGTTGGCCTAAACTTAGAAGATTGGTTCTAAGTTCTGGAACATAATATACATCTGTGATGATATGTGAGCAACCATTAATACAAACTCGAATGTCTCCTTTTGCTTCTACAGCCATAGTGTTGTCATTACCAAGCTTGACGGTCTTGCATAGTCCCTGTTCGTGTATCTTGGTAAACCACTGTTTCACATATGGTTACTGCAACCAGAATCAAGCTTCTACAGTCATATGGTTACTGCAACCAGAATCAAGAAACCAGTCTTCTTGTTGCACATGATTTGTTTCTTCATATGCTACCAATAATATTTCATCTTCTACCCCTGATGATTCCTCGTACATTGCATAATATGCTTGTTTTTCGAGTCGTGGACACTCATATTGGAAGTGTCCTAGTTTGTGACACCGAAAACACTCCACGAGTGCTTTATTCAATGATTGTCTTCCGCAACCTCTTCCACAACCACGTCCACCACCTCCTCGGTTGTATCTGCCACCTCCTCGGCTGTATCTGCCACCTCCTCGACTGTATCCTGTTTCTGATCTACTATCATGAGAAATTTTCAGCACTTGTTCATCGGGTTACGAGTCCTGCATTCTCTGCTCATGAACCAGTAAGCTTCCATGGAGTTCATCAAGACTTAGTTTACTCAAATCATTAGATTCTTCTATTGAGCACACAACATAATTGAATTTTGGGGTGAGTGATCTGAGTATTTTGCTAACCACAGTACTTGAGTCCATCACCTCTCCATTCGACTTCATCTTGTTGACAGTAGTAAGAGTACGTCCCAGATATTGATCAATGGTTTCAGCATCTTTCATAGTGAGTAACTCAAACTCACGTCTCAAGGCTTGGAGTTGTGGTCGCTTGACCCTGGTTGAGCCTTGGAATTTTTGTTGCATGGATTGCCAAATCTTCTTGGACGTACTTTTGTCCAGAATATTGTCTAATATCTCCCTGTCAATGGCCTGAAACAGGTAATTTTTTACCTTCAAGTCCTTCAACATAACGTCAGCTACAACCTTTTCTTGAGCTTCAGTGGGGTGAGTACCTAAGAGCGGTATCCCATCTTGAATAATCTGCCACATCTCCTTGCTGCGTAAGAAATTTTCCATGGTCATAGACCAAAATTCATAGTGACCATCAAATTTGGGAATGGCAGGTTGAACAAATTTCTCCATATTGGACATCCTTCCTTCTTTCTTCTGTTTATGCACTCACACCGTTTCCTTTTTCCTGTATGTGCACTCCCCACACTCTTTTCACTGCTTTCACTCACGGGTTCTCTTTCTTCTATATGTGCACTCACACTGTTTTCCAGACCTCACACTCTTCTCACTTGCACTACAGCTGTTCACACTTTATCACAGCTGTTCACTCCGTATCAGGCCCCGTATGGAGCTCTGATACCACTTGTTAGCTACACAGAGCACAACCTGCACACACTGTTTGTGAATGGATAATTCTTTGTTTTTATTTCAATTGAAAGAGCACGACTTTTTATAAGCCTTTACAAAGAAAAAAACTGAATCTAAGTAAATGGCTAAAAAGTAGTCACGTATACCTAAATAATAGCTAACATGCTTAGACTAGTTCAACCCTTATAAATAGGGCTTTATTTAAAAACAAATAATAATCCAACACACAGAGCACATAAAAGTTTTTTTTTTTACACCACATCTGCAAGCTTCTTCTTTTTCGCAACAGAGGTACAGAAACAAAAGACTCTTCTTCTCGGATTTGAGTTTTCCTTTCTTTGTTGTCTTGTGCGCACACTAATACAAGTTCTCATTTTGACATTTTAGTTTCTCCTCTTCTCAGGCATTCGTCTTCTTCTTCCTCCAATTTTCGTCCATTGTTCGCTACTCAAACGCTGTCAGAGGTTGGTTCATGGTTTAAATTTTTCTTTTGCTGGTTTTGCATGTTTATAGACTAAATATATAGATTGGATGATTACAAAGTGTTTTAATTTCTCTGATTTGCTTGATCTGTCCGTGGTTTTGTGATCAGAAACGCGGTAGGCATGTATTGGACATGGGAAACCAATATCCAATGTAGGATGTATCAGTTTCCCTATCTGATACATGCCTAATGCATTTTTTTTAAGGGTTAAATATGTTTTTAGTCCCTAAACTATTGGTCGTTTCTGGTTTTCGTCCCTCTTTCAAAGTAAGGTACAATTTGGTCCTCATTCTTTTCGAAACGTTCGTTTTAGTCCTCGAAAACTAACACCGTTTAAAAATTTGGTCCTCATTTAGCAACAAAATGAGGACTAAAACCAAAATTCCGAGGACTAAAACGAACGTTTCGAAAAGAATGAGGACCAAATTGTACCTTACTTTGAAAGAGGGACGAAAACCAGAAACGACCAATAGTTTAGGGACTAAAAACATATTTAACCCTTTTTTTAATTTTGTGTTACCGTTTTATTGTATGTTTTTTTATTCATTTTATTGTTTGCTATTATTATTTGAAATTAATTATTTTATTTTAAATAGTTTATTATTTAATTGTTTTATTTTAAATAGTTTATTATTTTATTTTTTTATTTTAAATTGTTTATTGTTTATTATTTAATTGTTTTATTTAAATAGTTTATTATTTAATTATTTTATTTTAAATATTTTATTATTTAATTGTTTTATTTTAAATATTTTACTATTTAATTGTTTTATTTCAAATAGTTTATTATTTAATTGTTTTATTTTAAATAGTTTATTAGTTAATTGTTTTATTTTAAATAGTTTATTAGTTAATTGTTTTATTTTAAATAGTTTATTACGTATATTAATATTTGAATTAATTATATTTAATTTGAATTAAATAATTTAGTTGGTAAATATTTAATAATTTTTTGTTTATAATTATTTAATTTTTATATAATTTTTTAGAAATTTAAGTTTTTCTGTTTGTAATAATATATTATTTAATTTTATAATGAATTACTTTAATTTATTTGAATTTAAATAAATTGTTTTGAATGATTTAATATTTTTTGACTAGTGTAATTTTATTTTATTTCTTTTCAAATTATTATGATTTTTAAATAATATAATTGCATAATTATTTGAGTCGGTTTATATTTTGTCCAATGTTGTTAATAAAAAAATTTAAAATAGACATGACTCGTACTCGAGGAGGTTCATCTTCATATCGTAGAGAGAGTTCCTCACAGATGAAGGAGAAGACCTACTGTTCTTCTTGCAGAAGACGTGAAGCGGCTGAGTCTAATCCATGGAGATGTAAGGTTTTAGGAGGATGCAGTTGAGGATCATGCATTTGAGGAACATGCATTTGAGGAACATGATATCGAGCAGGAGGAGGATCATGAGGATGTTGCTGAAGGTGGATTTCTTAGAGGTCCAATAAACGCTTCAGTATTGACACATTACATTCACCATGTTGCTTATGCGATATGGCAGGGTCTGGTAAATGCAAAACTTTAATTTCAATTATTATTGTTTAGTTGAAATAATTTTATATTAAATATTATTCTTTAAGAATGGGGAAGATGAAGTTTATCTCCCATGGGAAGAAGTTAAACAGATTAGGATCCTGCCACGAGGGCAATAAAGACATCATTAATGGTTCTGGTCTAATGTCTCTGGTGGGCATCTCATATGACTACGTCGATAGAGATCTATTGTTGACATTTGTAGAGAGATTTCATTTTGAGACCAGTAGTTTCCATCTCCCCGTGGGTGAGATGTTTGTGACTTTAGATGATGTGTCATCCTTGCTGCAGCTCCTAATTTTAGGCCAGTTATGTGATATGGAGGAAGTAGATTTTGAAGAAATTAGACGTGCCATTGTGGAGCTTTTAGGCGTGGATGGCGGGAGAGCTGGTGCTGAGTTACATGCAGCTCAAGGTGCGAAAGTCAGATTGAGCTGGCTTCGAGAGATCTACTCTTAGCATTGTGAGCAGTTGTTAAGACTCGTGTGATACTAAACGATCGTATAATTGTTTAACTAATTAAGACTAAAGAATGATTCCATTGAGTGAGATTTATGTGCAATAAAATTTAACATAATGCTTCAAATGTAAAATGATCTTTTGTAGCTAAAACAAGAGTAAATGAATGAGATTAAAGATGATATGAGATGGTAATGTTGGGGTTAGATGTCACCCACTTCACTTTCATGCATATTAGAACTCATCTTCTTCATTTAAATGTTAATATTAACTTACTAAATTACTCAAAACCTAATTCCTTGGAATAAAGAGCCTAGACTTGGTTATTAGACTTCGATTTCTTGAAAACCCTAATAATCACTTCCGCATTAAGAAAATAAGTTTATGATAACTAAAGGTCCTAACTCTATTCCTAGATATTATTTCCTTTAGGTAGGTTAATCGAAGTCAAGGTTCATGAGCTATTTTCCAATATCAAATAAACCCCAAAATTCAAGTTATGAATGACCAAAAACATAACAACCATTAAGAATAAGAAAAAACTACTAGCATTTAATGAAAAAATCTTAATATATTCAAAACATGTTCATATACATGAACTTCAGAGGTTACATCCTTTCCTAACAAAAAATGAAGTTAGCTCTCCATTGTCATGGAGAGCTTGAGCTTACAATGGAAGAAATGGAGAAAATGGGAAGCAATGAAGACCCAAGGAAGTAGAAGGAAGAGCTCCGACACACCCAAGCTTGCTCCAAGAGCTCCAAAAGTCTATGTTTCATGCTTCAGCCGCCAAAGGATGATACCCTCATTGCATGTTAACTTTAAATAGGTTTAGGGTGCCACGTCAGCAAGTGTCGCGCTCAATGCCCAGACAGGAGGGCGCCTAGGCACGACGCAGCAGATGGCACTCAACGCCCTGAATGGGGCGTGCAGGTACCAGATTTGCGCAAGGAATGGTGCTCAGCGCCCTAGATGGGGCACCCAGGCGCAAGAAATGTGAACCAAATGGGGCTTAATGCCCTGACTAGGGCGCCCAAGCGTGGAAACTACAAGGCAAATGGTGCTAAGCACCCATGGAGGGGCGCGTAGGCGTGAAAATTTGCCTTCATATGCCTTCTATTGTTATGTTTTTGCTACTTTTTCTGGGTTCTAACTCCTTGATGGTTTTGATGCTCTTCCAATGCACCCAATTTACCTACAAAATAAGGGAATTAGTGATGAAAACAATTAAGTGTAACCTAGACTAAACTTATTCACAAAAGTTAGAGAAAATAGAGGATTAAGAAAGCTTCAAGCTCAAAGAGAGTTGATTTATTATAAAAATGCACCATAGATAATGGTAAGAATTACTGTTATCAGTAACAACAGTGGGAGTACGCTACTCGGGCATACTTGTTTATGTAGTTGGATACAATATATTTGCTGATAAGACTGCCACATCCATTCACGTGTCTTACCTTTTTCTCTTTAGAGACGTACACGCATGTGGCCGATATGCCTAGGGCGTTGCTGCACTAGCATATATGTAGCAACTAGGAGATGTCAACTTGGCTTCGACCAAACAGATGGCAGGTTATTTGACTCTGTTACAGATACAAGTTTAGTTTAAATTTTGATTTGGTTTAAATGTTTCGATGTGGATTATGATATAATTTGTAATTTTCTATTTTATAGAGTTGGATATATGAGCACTTCCCTACTTTGGGAAGAAGGCGTCTAGTGTGTTCATATGACAAAGACATACCACGTGATGCAAAGTGGGAGTCACCGAGGCAGGGTGAGGTCAAGGTACATTTGGATGCATTGACATATGATTCAGTCATCTGGTACCCTTATGAGTCACATCGGGAGACTCGTCCTTTTTACGGCATCTATTGAGTGAAATGTGTCTACATGATCAAAATATGAGGGATCATGCTTTGTAGACCTCTTTGTTCTCTGAAGTATTTTCTTTTGTGCACCCTTCATCTTAACTTTATGCAATGGAGGTATCATATATGTAATTGTAGGACAAACAATTTCAAGTAACTTTTGTTTAATTGTCACTTTACCTCCAATCTCAGCCTCCTTAAATTTTTCTCTAACCATATCAAGCTCATGTTGTATGGATAACTCTGGTTACGATTCATTTGATACAATATCTGAAATAAACAATCTTGTCCACATCACATGAAACTCACCCAAAGGAATGACACTAGGGGCATAACGTGCTAATTCACACACATAGGGGACACCGTAGGTCCGTCTAAGTATACATCCACATCTTGCCCTATCGAGTCATATAAGATTTACTCGTTCTAATTCTTTAGCTATTAGTCCCAAAGCATATCTGGATACTTGTCCAACAAGTCTTTTGTATCTTATGCCTTTATAAGCTTCACTCATAAGATTAAGACTGTTTTTGAACGACGCTTATGAATGAATGACATCCCAACAAGAACAAAGATCTCTCATACTATTTACCAATACTTTCTTTAAGTTCCAATGAGCAGACTCAACCCTGACAAAAATAAATCAACAATATTATCAAATATTCAAATATAAAATAAACTAATATAACATTAAAACATATCTGTTCGTTGTTGTATTCCCTAAATGCATAACGTTGTTTGTCCATGCCTTTACAAAGTAAGTATTGTATGGAATAATCCAAGTATTATTCACATATTCAAAGAATAAAGGTCATGAACGACAAGTGTATTCAAGGCGATTCACACAGTCACCAAACATATATTCATCTTCACAATCCATGACGTTCTCCCATGCTTCCATGACGACATCCCATGCTTCCACACAATCAACTAACATTTTGCACTTCGCTTTGACATTTTTTATAATATGAAAGCGACATAACAACTGATATGATTGAGAAAACACATTGCTGATGGAATTCATCAAAGACAAGTCTCTATCGCTGACAATGACTTGTGGATCGACCTCAAATGTAAAAAATAAACCTCTAAGATTTTGAAGAGCCCAAGTGAAATTGCTTTGACGCTCTTGATAAGAATGCAAATGCGA
This sequence comes from Vigna reflexopilosa, assembly GCA_027742785.1. Classification (NCBI taxonomy): domain Eukaryota; kingdom Viridiplantae; phylum Streptophyta; class Magnoliopsida; order Fabales; family Fabaceae; genus Vigna; species Vigna reflexopilosa. The sequence goes on along the minus strand of CM050913.1, from coordinate 16,939,721 downwards.
CTGAGTAGGTTAACCTAGTAGATGTCATACCAACAATCTCTAACAACGACAATCAATATTTATTTGTTTTATAAGTTGAATCCATTAACAAAACAACATTAAATACATTTAATAACTTGATTGCATCAGGATGTGTCCAAAAGAGGTCATTGACAACCTCAAAAACCTTCACACATCTACTTCAATGTATGTACTTGTCGCGATCCAACATCATCATCAACTATTGCAGCTCAGTTCTTGACCCTCTCAATGAGCGTTTATATGTGTATAACTTGCTGTGTAAACTTGTTTTTATTGTAGTTACATTATGCTCATTATTTTGTTTCAAAATTAACAAAATATTTGCCGGTGTTACTTGGGTTTTAATCATATCAACAAGTACTGCTTGTTCAGTAGGATTTAACCTACCAGCATAAGGATGCCCCACTAAAGTTTTTGCTAAATCGTGGTTGTGGTATCCACATATCACTTGCAATACCCACCCATCGTCATTACCAGATGGTTTGCCCCTTAACTGGAAAGGACACTCACATTTTCGGGTGCCATACATACTAGGTTGGACATCGAGTTTGTATTTTCTATATTTTTCGCCTCTTTCACATCCTAGCAACACAAACGTTTTCCTCCCAAGTTGACTGGTAGTTTTATCAGATCTTATAATCACCACAACAAATCCTAGATCATATGTAATCCCTCTTACCCATTCAATTAAGTTTTCACGAGAGGAAAAAACTTCATTTGTTGTGAAATTATTCATCAAATCTCCCTCAACAACCTCATTTATAAGGACAAAAACTCTGATAGTATGCTAGAATTTATTTCAGTATTCATCTCATAACGATATTCATCCATTTAGACTATAATCACCTATAAATAAAAAAAAACTAATACAATAAATATAAAATTTATATTTATATTATAAAATAAAAAACTAATACAATAAATTATACAATTATAAATTTATTAACAATGTAATCAACTTAAAAAAAACCAAATTAAATAAACTCAAAACTATATAAACAATTATTAAAAAATTTCATATAGATTTTTATATCTAAAATTTATAAAAATTAAATATTTAAAATGTATTATATATATTAACAAAAATTAATAATTATAAAAATGAAGTTAACTAGTTTTATTAAATTTTTGTATAAAACAAACCTAATTAAATAATATTAATAAAAGAACATGCAAAAATATGAAAAATTAGTAACAATTATTTCTTAACAATTACATATTATCTAATTATATTATAAATTCATAAAAATCATACATAAACTTAAATATAATTATAAAATAATAAAATAATAACTAATATAACTAAAATTTTATATAAATGAATGATATATATATATATATATATATATATATGATGATGATGAGGATGAGGATGAGGATGAGGATGAGGATGAGGACGATGACGATGACTACGACGACGACGATGATGATGATGATGAAATGGACGAGGAGGAGGACGAGGAGGAGGTCGAGGAGGAGGACGAGGACGAGGACGAGGACGAGGACGAGGACGAGGACGAGGACGAGGACGAGGATGAGGACGATGAGGAGGACGAGGACGAAGAGGACAAGTACGAGGACGAGGAGGACGAGGGATACCGTCTGGTCACCGTCGCCGCCGGCCACCGTCGTCCATCACTGTCACAGTTTCCTTCGTCTAAACCCTTAGGGTTTTCTTATTCCTCGCTAGTACTATTCGTCATCTTCAGAAATGGCGTCTGGCAGTAGTCTTTCCTGCTCTGGAAGTCCATCAATTACCTCCGAGAAGCTAAATGGAAAAAATTATCTATCATGGTGTGTTGCCGTTGAAATGTGGTTCCTTTGCCAAGGGCATTATGACCACCTTAAGCGAGATGGAAGCCATGTGCCTATTGAAAAAGCTTATCAGTGGAAACAAGGAGATTTCTAGTTGTGTGCCCTGTTATGGCAATCAGTGGAACCCATACTTCTTGTATCTTTGAGGGCTTTCAAAACTTGTCACTCCTTTTGGAAGAAAGCCGAAAGCATTTATGCCAACGATATTCAATGTCTCTATGACACTACGAACAAGCTTGCATCTCTTAAAATGGCAGACCATGATATGGTGTCCTTCATGGCTGAAGCCCAATCTCCTGTCGAAGAACTTAGGATGTTTTTGGAAGTAGATTCATTAGAGGATATCAAAAAGAAACTAGACAAATTTTACATGGTGTTGATCTTTCGTGCCCTACATCCCGATTTTGATCATCTCAGAGATCAACTTCTAACTATTCATGAGGTCCCCTCTATGGAAACATTGACCACTCGCCTTCTGCGTGTCCCGATACCTCAAACTCAAGAAGCGCATGAACTAGTGGAACCATCTGTCATGGTTGCCACACGAGGAAGAGGAGGACGTGGCACTAGAGGAGGAAGAGGAGGAGGTCAGGGACGTCCTCAATGCACATACTGTAAAAGGATGGGTCATACTCAAGAGAATTGCTACTCCTTACATGGTGTCCCTTCCAAAACCGCCAATATTTCGAAGACTGAAACTTCCACTTCGAAGACTGAAACTTCCACTTCTATGTTTTCTGAGGATGAATATCAAGAGTATTTAAGGTTAAAGTCTAATAGCTTGGCACAACCATCTTAATCTCCCAATACATCAACAACCTGCGTTTCTCAATTTATGGAAGGTCAAAATTCATGGGTAATTGACTCAGGTGCTTCTGATCACATTTCTGGTAATACCTCTTTGTTCTCATCTATTTCCTTTCGAGAAAAACCTCATTTCATAACCCTTGCAAATGGATCTAAAACTTCTTCCAAAGGAGTCGGTCATGTTTCTTTGTCTCCCTCCCTCAATCTCAACTCAGTCCTTTTTGTCCCTAATTGTCCTTTTAATTTAATTTCCTTAAGCCAGTTGACTAAAATGTTAAATTGTTCAATAACCTTTGATCATAAATCTTTTGTTATACAGGAGCGTGGTTCGGGGAGACAGATTGGAGAAGGATATGAAGCTGGCGGATTATACCATTTTGGATCTCGTCCAAGGGTGTCCTGTGTTGCTGCTCCTAATCCTAAAGTGCTACATGATCGACTTGGCCATCCTCATTTGTCCAAATTAAAAAAGATGTGTCATGAACTTAGTGGTCTCCAAACCTTAGAATGTGAGTCATGTCAATTAGGAAAACATGTTAGATCTTCGTTTCCTAAAAGGTCTCAATCAATATGTAATTATAGTTTTTCCATCATCCATTCTGATATATGGGGACCTAGTCATATCTCCTCCTTTGGTTTTAGATATTTTGTTACCTTTATTGATGAATATTCAAGATGTACTTGGGTTTATCTTATGAAAAATCGTTCTGAATTGTTAGCTATCTTTACATCCTTTTTGAATGAAATCAAGAATCAATTTGGTCAAGTAATCAAAATATTAAGAAGTGATAATGCAAAAGAGTATTTCTCATCCTCCTTTTCTGTCATCTTGAGTTCCCATGGTATCTTACATCAGTCTACTTGTCCTCATACACCACAACAAAATGGTATAGCAGAACGAAAAAATAGACACTTGGTTGAAACTACTCGTACCCTTTTGCTTAGTGCTCATATTCCTGTCCACCATTGGGGGGATGCCATCTTAACTGCATGTTATATTATTAATAGGATGCCCTCCTCCTCTCTTGATAATAAAGTCCCTTTCTCCATTTTGTTTCCTAATGATCCTCTCTTTCATACATCTCCCCGAGTGTTTGGTTGTGTATGTTTTGTTCATGACATGTCTCCAGGTTTAGACAAACTCTCCGCTCGCGCTCTCAAATGTGTCTTCTTAGGCTATTCTCGACTTCAAAAAGGATATCGGTGTTACTCTCCTGAAACTAAGAAGTATTACATGTCTGCCAATGTCACATTCTTTGAACAGACTCCTTACTTCTCTCCATCTGTTGATGATATTGTCATTACAGGAAATGATGTTGTTGGAATATCTCAACTAAAAGAGTACTTGTGTAGACATTTTCAAACCAAGGATCTTGGAAGTCTCAAATACTTCTTAGGCATTGAAGTAGCGCAATCAAAAGATGGAGTTGTAATCTCCCAAAGGAAGTATGCTCTTGATATATTACAAGAAACATGCATGATTGATTGTAGACCGGTAGATAGTCCCATGGACCCAAACCAGAAATTAAGGACAGAAGAAGGTGAATTATTCTCCGATCCAGAGAGGTATAGGAGGCTGGTTGGAAAACTGATTTATCTCACTATTACAAGGCCAGATCTATCCTTTGCAGTTGGAGTGGTTAGTCAGTTCATGCAGGCTCCATGTGTTGACCATTGGAATGCTCTCATTCGCATTCTAAGGTATGTAAAGAAGGCTCCCGAGCAAGGATTGTTATATGAAGATAAAGGAAGCATTCAGGTCTCTGGGTATTGTGATGCAGATTGGGCATGTTCACTTATTGATAGACGGTCTACTACAGGATATTGTGTTTTTCTAGGAGGAAACATTATTTCATGGAAAAGTAAGAAACAAAATGTAGTAGCTCGATCAACCGCGGAAGCCGAGTATAGGGCAATGGCATCACTAACATGTGAACTTATATAGGTGAAACAATTCCTTCAAGAGATTAAATTTTGTGACATCCATACTATGAAGATGTATTGCGACAATCAAGTTGCTCTCCACATTGCATCAAATCCAGTGTTTCACGAGAGGACTAAACATATAGAAATTGATTGTCATTTTGTTCGTGAAAAGTTGTTGACCAAAGAAATATGTACTGAGTTTATTGGGTCAAATGATCAACTCGCAGATGTATTGACCAAGTCATTAAGGGGTCCTCGGATTGAGTTTATTTGTTCCAAGCTTCGTACATACAATTTGTATGCTCCAGCTTGAGGGAGAGTGTTAGGATATTTATCCTATTTTATCATCATTATAATGTGTCAAGGGTTACCCTATATATCATGATTATATTGTGTCTAGGATTACCCTATTTATCATGATTATATTGTGTCTAGGGTTACCCTATTTATCATGTACTTGTGTATCAATTTATTCTTATAAATAGAAGATTGTGAGAGGGATCAATTAAGCCCTCTAGAATTATTTTACAGTTTCAATCTTAAGTAGGATGAGGATGAGGATGAGGATGAGGATGATGATGATGATGATGATGATGGGGATGGGGATGATGATGGGGATGGGGATGGGGATGACGATGACGATGACGATGACGATGACGATGACGATGACAAGGACGAGGACGAAGACGAGGACGAGGATGACGAGGAGGAGGAGGAGGAGGAGGAGGATGACGAGGAACGACGACGACGACGACGACGATGATAATATTATGGATTCTACGTTTTAAGGTCAAAGGTATTTGAATAATTTTCATTCTCAAAACTAAAAGAAAAAAGAAACCTATACCCTTACTCACCTCGTCATTCCTCTCAACCCTTTCTCTTTCATCTCTCTCACTCCAACCTTTTTTGTCATTGCTACTGTAGCCCCAACTGAAAAAATTAGAAACACTTGTCCTAACCCTAATCCACCTTTCTCACTTATCCAATTTGTTTCTCTCTCATCTTCATTCTCTCTCTCACCCACACACAACAACCCGCGACACCACAATTTGTTACTCTTGCTCTATTCGTTCATTTATTTTCCATTTTAATAACAAAATAATGAATGATGTTGATTTTTGATTGAAGGACTGTGTTAAATATTTTCCTTTCTGATTATTATTAAATTTCGTTTTTAAATTTTAGAAACAAATTGGATAAGTGAGGAAGGTGGATTAAGGTTAAACGAGTGTTTCTGATTTTTTTTTTCCAGTTGGGACTACAGTAGGGATGATAGAGAAAATGTTGGAGTGAGAGAGATGAAAGAGAAAGGGTTGAGAGGAACGAGAGAGGTGAGTAAGGGTTTGCGGGTTTCTTGTTTTTTTTTTTTTTAGTTTTGAGAATGAAAATTATTCAAATACCTTTGATCTTAAAACTTAGAATCCATAGTATATGAGAAATTTTTTGTCTAAAACCCGATACACATTACTAAAATGTACCAACTGAAAAAAGAGCTTATACAAGTTAGCAAACCCATATATATATATATATATATATATATATATATATATATATATATGATGCATCTATTGTTTGATCTTCAATATTTGAAACAAATGTTAATCCTTCTGAATGGAGTATTGCTTCTAATAATTCACTATTCAGTATTCAAATAGGGCAACCAAGTTTCTCCAGAGAAAAAACGCTTATGTATGGTGAACTGAATAACCAAGCACCTTGAGTTATACTACAAAAGATAGACACTACTAAAAAAAATGTTACTGTAAAGGAAATAGACATTGTCATAAAGAATGCTGATGTAGAGGAGACAGTCTCGGATTTTCATATGCGATAGGAACATATAAATTTCTTTTTTAATCTAAATTACTTTTACTAATTTTAATAAATTCATAGAAAATAATTTATATCAATTAAAAAATATATAATTTCATTATAAACTAATACAAAATCATACATAATTTTAAAAATAATTATAAATTAATAAAATAATTAAAACAATAATATAATAAAACTTTTATATATAACATATTAAACATTGGATATTGATATCCGAAATTGTCATCATCGAATCTCCACATCCGATTCGTAGACATTCAAATTTTCATATCCGATAGGGTATTACGTTTATTTTTTTCAAAATCAGTTTTATTAATTTTAATAAATTCATAGAAATTAATTTATATTAATTAAAAGTTATATAATTACCTCAGAAACCATACAAAATCATACGTAATTCTAAAAATAATTAGAAACTAATAAAATAATTAAGTAAGTAATACAATTAAACTTTTTATATAAAATATTAAACATTCATCGGATTTCCACATCTGAAATGGTGATTATCGGATATCCACGTCCGATTTTGGTACATTCGGATTCTTACGATCATTTTAAGTTTTTTTTATTCAAAATTAGTTTTATTAATTTTAATACATTCATAAAAATTAATTTATATTAATTAGAAATTATATAATATATTATAAACTCATACATAAAATTAAAAAAAAATTAAAATAATATAAGAAGTATTAAAAGAAATTTAAACTAATATAAGATGTATATAATGTAAACATACAAAATATAATGTAAGTCGTGTATCATATATCTAAATCTGAAGCTTCATAAATCAGATATACACATCCGAGTCCGCCTGCATTGGCTCTCCACAGCTGATAGGTTCAGTTTTTCATTTCATGCATGCAAACAGATTAACGAAAATACCAACCTCCCTCTTTAGCAAGAACACAAAGAAGAATGAGTTAACACGAAACATCCTAAGTTCACCACCACAAAACAAGTCAAGCTTCGTGATGCACCACTCCAAACTGCACTCGAACAATTCCTCTCAAATATCTTTAAAGTAAAAAGCTCAAGAGGAAAAATATTATCAAACAGCTGTAATTCAAAGATACATGTGTGTATGTCTTCTTTATAAAAATAAAATGGGGTGCGGTGCAAGGATGCAGGGGTTCATGGATGAAGGAATACAGAGGTGTAGGAATGCATGTTAGGTGATTGGAAGAAAATGGAGATAGAGTCTCTGGTGTGCACAGAAATTTTCAATAATAAAAAATTTTAACTTTTAAACTAGTTATTAATTAGAGACATTTTAGAAAATTAAAGATCCAGAATGAAATGTTTGGAGGTGAAAGGTGAATCAGTCGAAAAGTTTTCTTGAGGAGTGTTTCATCCTACACCTCCTAGATCTCATCCTCCACCTCCAAAAATTTCACTTTTAACCTTCTGATATCTCATCATTATCTCACATCTTTAACTTTATAGAAAATTTTATTTTTAATTTTAATAAATATATTTTTATTTTCTTCTTTTTCCTGTTAAAAGGACTCTATATCACCTTAATAATAACTAAATTTAAAATTCAAATATTATTTAATATAATTTTATATTTTAATAATTATTAAAATATGATTTATGTTATAATAATAATTATATTAAAAATAAAAAATAAAATAATTAAAAATAAAAATAATAACAGAAAAGTAAATTATATTAAATAAAATATTATAATATTTAATATATTTAAATATATTAAATTATATTAAAATATTAAATTAAATTAAATAATTATTAAAATTTAAATAATAAACAAAATTTTAAAACAGTTATTTATCAAATAATAAATAAAATTATATTAAATAAAAAATTTAAATATACTAAATTATATTAAAATATTAAATTAAATTAAATAATTATTAAAATTTATATATAAAATAAAATTTTAAAAATCATTCATTGGATATGGATATCCGATTTATAACTTATCGGATATCGATATCCGATTAACAAATTTTTCAAATTTTTTATTCTTTTAAAATTTTAATAATTATTAAATTTAATTTCATATTTTAATATAATTTAATATATTTAAATATATTAAATATGATTTTAAGTATTATTTTTATTTTTATTTTTATTCTTATTTTAGTTATTATTTTTCAATTTTCTTAATAGAATTATTTTAAAAATATAAATTATATTTATTAATTATTAAAATAAAAAAATATAATAAGTACATATAATTTTTATTTAAGTTTAATATTTATTAAATTTTAAATACAAAGCAAAGTATTAACATATTTTATAGATTTTAATATATAAATAAGCTTTTTAAAATTTTTATTTTTATTTAAAATTTAATAATTATTTAATTTATTTTAATATTTTATTATAATTTAATATATTTGAATATGTTAAATCAAATTTATTTGTATTATTATTATTTATTATTATTATTATTATTATTATTATTATTATTATTATTTTTATTTTATTTTTATGTTTTTAATATAATTATTATTATAATATAAATTATATTTTAATAATTATTAAAATGTAAAATTATTTTAAATAATATTTACATTTTAAAATAAATTAAATTAAATTATTATTAAGGTAGTGAAAAAATTTTTAATAAAAAAAAAGAAAATGGAAAAATATTTATTAAAGTTAAAAATAAAGTTTTGAAAAAGTTGGAGATGGAATGATTATGAGATGTCAGAAGGTTAAAAGTGAAATTTTTAGAAGTGCAGGATGAGATCTTGGAGGTGTAGGATGAAACACTCTTTCTGGAGCCCTGATAAACAAATTGGGCCCATTTAGCCCATTACGAAACTCCACCTCACTATCCCAATTTCCAACCTTTCCCCTCCTGTTATGACTTGGAGTACAGCCTGGTTTGAATTTCGCTTACAACACCGAAATACCCCCACTTGAAATTACAAATATACCCCGAACAGTTCTCCCATAACCCATTGTCAACAACGGCACTAGGACATAACAGTAATTCCATCCCTCACATAAAAATTACCACCGCTAACCGTAGCAAACCACCACCGGAACGAAACCAAATTCCTCTCTGCTTTCTCTCTGTCTGTTTCTAAACGAGATCCGATCAACCCTAACCCTGGTTCCCAATTACTGATTCCTCTGATTTCGCCGTAGCGACGATGGGCGATTTCAACCTCGCCCTGGTGATCGTGGCGGTGGTGGTCTGCGTGATCGTGTTCCTCGTCAACGTGTACCTCTTGGTCAACTACCAGCATCCTGACGATGCCAACCAGGCCTACTTCCCCAAATTCGTCGTCGTTTTAGGCCTCTCTATCGCTGCCATCTCCATCCTCATGCTCCCCGCCGACGTGGCTAACCGCCATGCCTGCCGCCACGCGATCTACAACGGGGCGTGCAACCTCACCCTCCCCATGAAGGACCTCTGGCTCTCCGTTTACATCGTCGACGCTATCCTCGTCTTCTTCGTCATCCCATTCGCCATGTTCTACTACGAGGGCGACCTTGACAAGTACTTCTTTTTAGTTTTTTCTTTGTTCGGTTTTAAATTTGAATTGTTGTTAATTAAGTGTTTCGTGGATTTGAATGAAATGTTGTGTTGGGTGTTTTTTGCTTTGTGTGCAGGACTATGGGGAAGAGGATTAAGAGTGCGTTAATGTGGATGGTCACCACGGCTATAGTGTGCGCCCTCGTTCTGGGTATTTTATACGGTATGAATGATTAATGTGATGATGCTGTAAACACTTTGAGTCGCGTTATGTTATGTGACTCATACCTCTTATTACTTAGTCGTGTATCGTAGGACTGAGTAGTGCTTTGCGTTTTAGTTGAATGTGTTTTGTCAAGGACTAAGAATATTAGAAATGGGATTGGGGAATTGCGTGTATAGGGGTTATGGGTTGGGTGTTTTTTTTTTATGGATATGTGGTTGTGCGGTTTCTTCAAATGAAAATGAAAGGAGAATTTCGTGTTATTGTGCATGTGGTTGCTGTCCTTCTTGGCGTTGGATGACAGGCGGGGAGGACTCTTGGATTATCCATGTTATGGGAAGTAAGGATCTTAGTGCGTTTGCGAGGTTGGATAGTGGGTGGGATTTTTTTGAAGGCTGTTTTCTTGTATAACAACTTGCCTTGGAGAGATTTTTGTGTGGTTAAAGATATTGGTGGGTGAATAGAAGTAGAGAGAGGTGAAATTTAATCTGCATCATTTGCAGGGTTTTTATTGGAACTAAGGATGTGCTGCTTGGCAATGCTTTGGGCTCTATACGTAATAAGTAATAAGTAATTTTTAAGAGATATGGATTAAATAAAAGGGAGGGGTTTGTTGTGGATTACTGATAACAAAAGGGAGAACTGAGATTGGGGTGGGTCGTTCCGGCAAGAATAATTCATGCTGCACTGCAAGCAAGAAGAGTGTAATAAAAGTTTATACGAGTGAAATTGTGTCAAGGCATTATGGTTCACATTATTAGATGGGACAGGCAGGAACGAGTCACGGACTTGGTGCCAAAAGAAGAAAGCTACTGCAAATTTCAACCCATTAAACTGGTTTCATTTCCTTGGCAATGTTGTCCATTTTGGTGTAGGACTAAGAAACGGAAATCATTTTACACAAAATAAACAATTGGAATGTTTAAAATTATATTTATAGGTGTAAAAAGTATTGCATAATTCATAATCTTCCTTAAAAAGTTAAATTCATGATTAAGAATTTGCTCATTGCTGTTTCAAGAAGGATAGTCATCTTTATTTGTCATTTCAAATTCAATTTAATAAAGATATACTACATAAACCCATCTTAAATCTTGAGTTAATGTTTTAAATTTGATGTGGTTTAATCTGAGATTTGAACTGTTTGCTTATGCTTCTCTTCCATGATTGATCTATTAGGGCTGGTTGGTAAGGTGGACTTTACTGTTAGGCACCTCTCTTCATCGACAACTGCATTTCCTAGCACATGGACATTCAATAGTAATGAACAATGTATTGGAAATGGTGTCCATCAGGTCTTTTTCTGTACCAGTTTCTGTTTTTTAGCTGGTTTTGATGTTTTCAGTGGTAATATTTTTTCTGTTGCTCATACTGCATTTCCCTCGACATTGTCCTTAAACCAGTGCTCAGCTTACTCTGCCAGCCCTTCGTCAGAGAAAACATGGACCATGCGTAGTACCTTCCCAGAATATGTTGTTGCACTCGCTACTATTGTTGGATCCGTGCTTTTTGCTGTAAGCTCAATCTTCATTAAATTTAACTTTTCTTTTAAAATTCATGCTAAATATTTGGCTAGATTTTTAGGCTTGTTTGGCCAAAATTATTGTATTGGATAAAGGACTACTCTTGTGGTTATAGATTTTTCAGTGTGAGAGTGAATGAATTATAATATGGTATTACTCTATTCTCTTTCGAAATTGAGATTTTCTTAACACCCTAAAAATATAATAAAAGTACTGAACAGAAGAAAGAAACTTTCTCTTAATGGATTTGTGGATGATAGGATATAAAGTAATAGGATATAATGGGTTTAGGAGAGAAGGAAGAGTTAATACAAAGTCAATATCCTAACTGTTTTAGCAGTTAGGAAAGGCGGGAAGGGAGGTCTTGTATAAATAGAGTTCTATTTATTGTTAAAAGGGAGTTTTTGTATTCTTTGTGTAAAGACAAGACTTTGGTCTGTGGAGGGAGGTCAGGCTCTCGATTAGTTTACCATACATGTACATTTGTTCTTTTGGGTTAATACAGAAGTTCTATTCTTTCCTTTGGTGTCTTACTGTTGAGTGTTTGAGAGGGAGTGCCAGAAACCTAACAATTGGTCCGACCTGCCGGATCATCAAGGGAGCGCTGCCGGATTTCTTAGGAGATGACGGCCGAATCAAAGCTTGCGGATCAAGAAGTGATCAAGAAAATGAGACAATTCCTTGGAGAGAAGGACCAGCAAACAGAAAATGAGCAGGACAAAACCAAAAATGAGCATGGCAGAATGGAGAAGAAATATGCAAGAAATGCGGCAGGAAACCAGAGAACTCTTGCGAGTTATTGGAGGAAGGGTGTGGAACCAGGAAAAAAGATTGGAAGGCAGTCCAGGGTTTGTAGATGAAGATCAACATTCTATTAACGAGAATCGGAGAAGGAGAAGAGAGAGCACAGAGGAGGAACTGGATTAAGACTGAGGAGACGCCCAACCTAATTGGGTAAAAAGGGTAGACCTACCCACTTTCGAAGGGTTTGATCCTATGGGGTGGATTGCTAGGGCGAAGAAAGTTTTTGAGACCCAAGGGGTGATAGAGGAAGAAAAAGTGCGCCTGGCATACATTAGCATGGAGGGAAGTGCTAGGTATTGGGTCCGGGCCTGGAAGGCTAAAGCCAAGAATCCTTCTTGGGAAGGACTGAAGGAAGCTATGGTGGTGCGATTTGGAGGAAGGAACAGGGGTACAATCTTTGAAAGGTTGGCGGCCATTAAGTAGTCAGTGACTGCGGAAGAATAGGTCAAAGATCCGAACAGGAGAGGACTGCCAAATCCGAAAAGAAGAGGACTGCCGGATCCGAGCGGGAGAGGACTGCCAGATCCGAGCGGGAGAGGACTGCCAGATCCGAACAAAAGAGGACTGCCGGATCCGAACGGGAGAGGACTGCCGGATCCGAACATGAGAGGACTGCCGGAACCGAACAGAAAAGGACAGTTGGATCCGAACGAGAGAGGACTGCTGGATCTGAACGGGAGAGGACCGCCGAATCCGAACGGGAGAGGACTGTCGGAACCGAACATGAGAGGACTGCCGGATCCGAACGAGAGAGGACTGCTAGATCCGAACGGGAGAGGACTGCTAGATCCGAACGGGAGAGGACCGCCAGAACCGAATGGGAGAGGACTACCGGAACCTAACAGGAGAGGACTACCGGAACCGAAAGGGAGAGGACTGCCAGATTCGAACGTGAGAGGACGGCCAGAACCGAACGTGAGACGACGGAAGGAACCAAACGGGAGAGGACCGCCAGATCTGAACGTGAGAGACTGCCAGATCCAAACGGGAGAGGACTACCAGATATCCTTAGGAAAGGAGTGCTGGATCATTGGGAGAGATGCGTGATGGAATGAAAAATGAAGGCATTGGAGGGAAGGGTGGATAGAAGAATCAATGCCTGGGAGAGAAGGATGGATTTTGTGAAGAGGTGGGCCAGCAAACAAAAAGGGGGGCTTGCAGTTCTTGATACACCTGTAGAGAGTAGAGAGTTATTTGAAGCATTGAAAGACATCGAAGACCATTTTCTCAGGACTTATGATTCTGGAAAAGATGTGACTAGAATGTTGGAAGCTAATAGCATCCAGGAAGAATGGAAGTCATTGGAGGAGGATTTGCCACCACCCAAGCCTCCAGACCTGAATTGGAGGGCAGTAGCCAGTGGGTTTCCTTCATATAATAACACGATGATGAAGAGGAGCCAAGAGATCAAGTTTCACGATTCCAACCTTGAGGACAAGGGTGTTCTGCAGCAGGGTGTAATGATAGGATATAAAGTAATAGGATATAATGGGTTTAAGAGAGAAGGAAGAGTTAATACAAAGTCAATATCCTAACTGTTTTAGCAGTTAGGAAAGGCGGGAAGGGAGGTCTTGTATAAATAGAGTTCTATTCATTGTTAAAAGGGAGTTTTTGTATTCTGTGTAAAGACAGGACTTTGGCCTGTGGAGGGAGGTTAGGCTCTCAATTAGTTTACCATACATGTACATTTGTTCTTTTGGGTTAATACAAAAGTTCTATTCTTTCCTTTGGTGTCTTACTGTTGAGCATTTGAGAGGGAGTGAGATAGGTTTCATATACCCAGAAACCTAACAGTGGATTTATTTAAATACGCCTTCTATAAATAGTGGTTTTCATATTCATGATATTTGACCACTGTTCTCTATTCAATCCAGATATTTGGCGGTGTTGGTATTGCATGTCTTCCATTAGGACTTATATTTTCATTTATTCGGCGTCCAAAGGCTGTTATCACTCGCTCACAGTATATCAAGGTGCTGTATATTGTTACTGAAAAAAATGTAATTCGTTAGCTTTTTTTTGTTTACCTGATATGCTATACTATATTCATGGTGTTGTTGGTTTGGTTACTGCAGGAAGCCACTGAACTAGGTAAAAAAGCAAAAGATTTAAAGAAAGCAGCCGAGGCTCTCCGTCAGGAAGAAAAGGGTGGTTCAAAGGGTAGAAAGTTTCGTAAAAATGTGAAGGCAGTCGAGAAGGTAAACAAATATTGATCATTTATCAGTTTTATTTACTTTATTCTTTAAGTATTTTTGTGGAGACAATTGTTAGCTTGGGCTTTCCATATGAAATTTGATGCTGGCACCATATACTTTACAGTTGTTGAAGCATTTTGTGAAATTAAAGTGATTTACGTATAAATCTCACATAATTCTGCAGGAGGTTTTTCAATTAGAAGAAGACGTAAAGCTTCTTGAAGAGATGTATCCTCAAGGGGAAAAGGTCCATGATCAAATTTCTATTTTTTTTTTTTTAATTTTCAGGTATAATCAATGTGTAATTTTTTCCCTCTGACCAAGCCTGCATGAATATAGGCTGAGACAACATGGGCACTAACGATTCTTGGTTATCTGGCAAAACTTGTTTTTGGAATTTTAGGGTAAGCTATAAACTGTGTGGTTGCAGTATGATCCTTCTGAACTGTTGAACAATTTTAGCAAGTGTTATGTTTCTTATCTATTTGAAAACTGTTAACAGGTTGATTGTTTCCGTTGTGTGGATCATTCATATTATTATCTATCTATTAATTGATCCACCACTTTCTCCTTTCCTGAATCAAGTTTTCATCAAGCTAGACGATGTATGGGGTACGTTGGAAACGTCTGGTTATTTTCTTTCTTTTAGTTATTATGTATACTAGAATAAATACATTATAATATTTATTCAGTTAATCTAGATGATATATGTAATTTGTTATTTCATCAGGTCTTCTCGGCACTGCTGCATTTGCATTTTTCTGCTTCTACCTTCTCCTTGCTGTGATTACTGGTGCCATGGTGCTTGGACTGAGACTAGTTTTTATTACTATACATCCCATGAAGTAATTTAAGTGCTATAGATTTATATTTCATCTCCATTTTGGTAGTTTGGCATCCCTATTTGTATCTGACAATATGATCTTATATCTGGCAGGTGGGGAGCAACTCTTATGAACTCTTTTCTGTTTAATGTGGGCCTTATTCTTCTTTCTTCCATTAGGTAAGTATAGTCTCTGCTGTACATTCCTAATGGGGTGGTATGTCTATTGAAGTTAAAGCTTCTAGCTTCTACCTGAGTGTCATAAAGTTTATGATATTTTTTTTGTTTTTCTCTTACATAATGTAAGAAGAGTTGCACAAGTAGTGTTGCATGTAAAGTTTAAGGCACTTGTTATATGCTGTCATGATCATGGCATGCTGTACACCCTCGCTGAAAGTTGTATTATTTTACCTTGTAGTGTGATCCAGTTCTGCTCCACAGCCTTTGCCTACTATGCTCAAGCAACTGCAGCCCAGGAAATCTTTGGCCACACTTTGGAGTCTCTTCGAGGAATTAAATATTTATACAAGTGAGTCAATCTGAATTTCTTCTGCCTCTACTTGCCTGCCTTCGCGTGGGGCAAAAAATGGTTACTTCTTTCTGCTAACTTGTGAATCTAGAGTACACTATGGGCTTATTGTTCCAATTTTGACCTACTATATATTTTGAATTTAGATAAGAGTTTGTGAACATTGAATATGGCTATAATGTGGTAGTAATACATTTTAATTGAGTTTGACTGACTGGTTATTCCATTACAGGTACAATGTGTTCCAAATTGCGTTTGTTGCTTTAGCTGGATTGACCTTTGTGTATTACGCTGCGTTTGTAAGTTTACCTTTGCAAAGTTAGTTCCAACTGTTTAAACGTTTGTTAATATTTTACTGATACTAAGTTTTTTTTAACACGAAAATACCAGGGATGGAGAAGAAAAAAACCTAGTGGGAGGTTCCAATTATCTACATAAGGGAGGGCATGGCACAGCCTCTGGAGAAGCACTTTCTGGAGTGAGCCATCGGAGATTCCTTGCTTCAAACCCTTCAAGTGGTTTTTATATTTGGATGTGTTTTTGCCTAGTTTTGTTTGATGTTGAAAAATCTATAGAGCAAACTAATCTTCATCTGAGTAGAACAATTTGATGCGGTGGAATCGTTAGTTGGGTGCTATAGCTTCAATTTTGGCCATTGCTGCTTCTGTCGCCATTGTATGTATTATTCCTTTGTTTGATTGTCACATTCCACTCTCATTGTGTAATTAAGCGTATTATTACGTGTGTGAAGAGTACCGGATTCCTACAAAATACTGAGGTAACACAACCCTTGCCAAAGAGAAATTGTACGAGCAGGGTTTTTTTTTTTTTTTTTAATGTTCATACATGTTCTTGGACTTCATCCTTTGTATAATAGATTTTCTAGTTCGGCTTTCAGATTGTGTATTTCCGTTTTGAATTGGTTGTTGATTATGTGGAAAGCTAGAAAGTAGCTGTGTATACTTTCTCTTCTCTCTAGTATAGCTATAAGCTATATTTTAACTACGTTTGTTCAACAAAAACAATATTAATTGCATTTAATAAATAGTGTGTACAGTACTGTAAGAAACACGGCTCAATTCTATTAATAATGAAACTATTCAAATAATTAGAAGAAAATAAATAAGGAAATGTTCCACTGTTTTGCTTACAATGTTGTAAATCACTCAATTAATAATTTTATAAATATTCCTATAAACCTTTTTTTATATATAAATAAGGAATGTTATGTAATAATGCATAATTTGTTCATTTTAACAAATGTTATTTTTAACTTACAATGAATAAAGTTGTAAGTTATATTTTTGAGTGCATAACGTCCCTTCAAGCTAATTACACTAAGCTTTTACATGTTATCTACTAAACTCTTCTGAGTCCAAGTTTAATAATAAGGAGAATATTTCTCTAGACTAAATATATAAGCCTCTCAAAGTTACGGACACTTGGTCTTTATAATGATTACAATATTTACATTTTGGATATAAAATATAGGATAATGATATTTCAACACCAATTTTTTAACAAACTTTTGACTCTGTCTACTTGTCGTTGTCGTGTTGTAATTGGTCTAGGTGGAGAGGATTTTAAAAAACTGAAAATGATGTGGAAATGGAACGAGAGGGGATTACAAGGGTTTCCATTTGGTGGGTTTCATTTTGGGAATTTCAAAAATTGGAAGCTCATTTGCGCGAGAGAAGCCTCGAGAGAACATCCTCCCACCCACAGGTCTCCCATTTGCAGAAGTTGTCGTTCACTCACTTTGCACCATTCACCGAACTGTTGTCATTCACTAGATTCTTTCCCATCATCGTTTCGAAGCTGTTCATCAGAGTCTTATTCGTCGTCGTTCCGCCGTTTCAAAGAACCAACATGCTCCAAAAACCACCATTGAAGAGGAAGAAGCACCATTTGTAAGTTTGTGTGGTTCGTTATCATTATCCTGTGTTGTTTTTGTTCGATGATATTGAGTTGCTTAAAATATTTGAACTTTTGGTTGATTATTCCTTGGTTTTTGTGCGTCTTGGGTGTAAAGTTACAATTTTTTGGGTGTGTGGTTGTGGTTAGGTTATTTTGACATATCTTTTGTATAATGTTTGCTTTGATGGTCATGAATTCCATTAAACAACAAGGTGTAAACAATGTAAGTAAATATATTGTATTGAAAATTTATTAGTTTCTTTCAATAATGTTGGTTTATGGTTGTTTATCTTTCAATAATGTTGTTGAATCGTTATGAAGAAAACAAACCATCCTTCCAAGTACAACACGTGCACACTCCAATCAAACCCAACACATAAGTTTAGTCTGTTTTTTTTATTATAATATTTATTTGTTTGATTGAAGTAGTATGACATTATTTATATTTTGAACTTTGTTTGATGTAGGTATGATTGTGGAGTTATTGTTATGAAATTTATGGAGTTGTGTGATGGTGTTGATAAATACGAAGAGAAAACAATGCCTAATTACGCAAGCGTAAGTAAGAAAAAATTCTTATGGACCTTTAATAAAAGATTGAGCATTTTATTCATTTTGTGTGCATTTTATTGTTTTCAGGAGAAGCTGCAATAGTTTACGGAGAAGTTTGTTTTGATTGGATTTTAAATATTGACAATATCCGCAAGGATGAAGTGTTGCAACAATTAGGGCTGTTGTAGAATAATGGTTGTTGCAATGTCATTTCTGGTTTTGTTAGAACTCTTTGATAACCTATTGGTTACCTTTGAAGAACATAATTTTTGTTAGAAATCTTGAAAGAAATGTATTCATTGTATTTGTTGATAATAAAGTTGTACTTTCCTAGATTTTAGTGTTACTTTGAATGTGTTCCTATGTTTTGAAGATAAGAATTATCATTTAATGTATTACACATTGGTGTATAATAGTGTTGTATTTGTAACAGGGTTGTCGTTGTGGGTGATGTATTACTTTTGGTGTAGTCTCCACCAAATATGGATGTTGATTATAACAGGGTTCAATACAAGAATGAATATTTTATGTGTTAGACAATTTTAGTGCAATCCCCACCAACTGTGGATGTCATTATGTGTGTTGATGTCATTGTGCAAAACATTAGACTTAGGTTCCTAGTTATTTGGCCTTTGGTGTCCACCTATTTTTTGTTGAAGAGTTATAGAAAAGTTGGTTCAATGGTGATGGAGTTAGATATAAATATGGTCATCATTGGCTGAAGATGAGTTGTATGTCCATTAATTGTTAAAAAAAATTTCACTTATAAATTAATGTCATGATCTGTGTTGACCTTGATGTGCAAAACATTAACATCAGGTTCCCAATTATTTGGTATTTGGTGCCCACCCATTTTTTTATGAATGAATATAGAAACGTTGGTTCCATGGTGATGGATTGGATATAAAATGTGGTGATCATTGGTTGAAGATGACTTTTATGTCCATTATTTGTTAAAAAAAAAATTCACTCATAAATTAATGTCATGACCTCTGTTGACTTCACTATGCAAAACATTAGCCATAAGTTTCCAGTTACTTGGCCTTTGGTGCCTACCCATTTTTTTATGAAGAGTTATAGAAAATTTTGTTCCATGGTGATGGAATTGGATATAAATGTGGTCATCATTGGTTGAACATAACTTGTATGTCCATTAATTGATAAAAAAAATTTCCACTCATAAATTAATGTCATGACCAGTGTTGACCTCGCTGTGCAAAACATTGACCATAGGTTCCCAGTTATTTGGCCTTTGGAGCCCACCATTGTTTTATGAAGAGTTATAGAAAAGTTTGTTCCATGGTGATTGAGTTGGACATAAATGTGGTTATCATTTCCTGAAGATGAGTTGTATGTCCATTAATTGTTAAGAAAAAAAATTTCCACTCAAATTAATGTCATGACCTTTGTTAACCTCGTTGTGTAAAACATTAGCCTTAGGTCCCTAGTTATTTGGCCTTTGGTGCCCACCCATTTTTGTTATGAAGAGTTATAGTTAAAGTTGGTCCAATGATGATGAAGTTGAAAATAAATTTGGTCATTATTGCTTGAAGATGAGTTGTATGTCTATTAATTGTTAAAAAAAAAATTTCCACTCATAAATTAATGTCATGACCTATGTTGACCTCGTTATGCAAAACATTAGCCTTAGGTTCCCAGTTATTTGGCCTTTGCTGCCTGCCCATTTTTTGATGAAGAGGTACAGAAAATTTGTTCTATGGTAATGGAGTTGGATATAAATGTGGACATCATTGGCTGAAGATGAGTTGTATGTCCATTAATTGTTAAAAAAAATGTACACTCATAAATTAATGTCATGACCTGTGTTAATCTCGTTGTGCAAAACATTGACCTTAAGTTCCCACTTATTTGGCACCTATTTTTTTATGAAGAGTTATAGAAAAGTTTGTTCCATGGTGATGAAGTTGGATATAAATGTGATCATCATTGCCTAAAGATGAGTTGTATGTCCATTAATTGTTAAAGAAAAATTTTTCCACTCATAAATTAATGTCAATATTGTGTTGACATCACTGTGCAAAACATTTGCTTAGGTTCCCAATTATTTGGCGTTTTGTGCCCATCTATTTTTTGATGAAGAGTTATAGAAAAGTTTGTTCCATGGTGATGAAATTGGATATAAATGTGGTCATCATTACCTCAAGATGATATATGTCCATTAATTGTTAAAAACAATTTCCACTCATAAATTAATGTCATGACCTGTGTTGACCTCGCAATGCAAAACATTTGTCTTAAGTCCCCAGTTATTTGGTCTTTGGTACCCATCCTTCACCAAATGATACGAAAATGATCATAGACTTTTACCCGTTCTTTTAAAAATATATGTTTGAACTTTAGATTGGAGAGAGAAACTGAAATAAAGTGAATTGAAATATAATCTCTAATCAAATGAGATAGATGGAAATGAAACATATAAAAACAACATTTCAATGCTTTTAAATTTTATTATTATAAAATGAAAGATATTTCATTTCATATTTTGAAAATGTAACATCCCAGATTATATAGAAGCATATAATATAGTAAGTCCACATTTTAATATAAGAGAACAGTTAGAAGTAGACTGTAAGTAAAGTATTAAAGTTATAGTCATCCCAAAATGTGCCATAATTTAAAACTTTAAACGCATTAGAGTATTTCAAAAGGATAGAACTTAATTAAGAAATTCATAAACAAACTAAGCAGTAGCATCATCTTCCTCCAAAGTCTGCTCCAGAGGCACCTCATCCACATCTGCTCACATCCAAGTGGATGATCACTGTAAAAAAAAAAGCATACCCAAGCAAAACACAAACACAGAAGCAAGGGTGAGCTAGATATACAAAAATCATGTTATAACAATCACATACAACATGCAAGTTTAATTCAAAGTTAATGAACCATACAACACCACTTGTTACACTTTACACTTGACTCGTCCGGACTTAGAATGATTGCTGAGCTATGGCGGGTCATGCACTCGTGGTGGCCTCTACTGCTTTATAAAGTCATTGCCAATGGGTTTCACCCTACCACACTCACGAGGTTAGTCCTTTATCACTCACCTTGGGTTATACTGGAAGCACCCAAGACTAGGACCTCCTGCTACTACTCACGACAGGATTCAATCCTCTCTACTTGAGAATGATTGACCATTGTAGTTTCAGGATAAACCCCAAGACTGAGCTACCATGCAAATCATTCTAAACACTAAGACACCACCATGAATCTTCTCCTTGAAGATCATGAAATTACGTCCAATAATACAAGGCACCACCATGTAACCTCCCTTTGAGATCCATGGAATTACGTCTATCAACCATACTTTTAAAACCATATACTTTCAATCACCAAACAATGTTTCATACACTCGCATACTTTCAATATAATCACATTACCACATCATATTATGCATTCCCAACATTCCACACACTTGATTCAACCAAAAAGAGAGCAAAAGAGAAGACTAGACTCAAAGGATTCGCACAGCGCACCCTCACTCGTAAGGCGAATTAACTCGCTGAGGTGTTGTACCTCATGTCCCTTGCATAGCGCACTCACTTAATTCGTTATGCGAATTAACTCACTGCATGCATCAGACTTCCAACCTCTCGCATAGCGCACCCAGGTCGTTATGCTAGAGCCTAGACAGAGACCACCCCTCCCAAAGACTCGCTATGCGCCCAAACTCGTCGTTCGAATTAAAATAGGAGTTGTTCCAGACCATCATCAGTCGCATAGCGACAGGATTCGCTAGACGAATCCACAAACAGAGAGCAATACCCTCTAGTCATTCGCACAACGCACCAGCTCGCACAACGAATGACTCAGACAGTGAGCACCCTCTACAGGGTCTCGCTGTGCGGGACCATTCGCATAGTGGGACTGCATAATCTGTAGAATGCAAGTTCTGCAGAATTATACCCACCCACACCCTCTTACCATTTCCAATAATCTTCCCCAACTTCTAAGACCTCTAATGGGTGATATAAACCTAATTAAACTTATCTAATTGATTTTACTCATTCCTACAGTGATTATTAAGTGAGTAAGACCCAAATTCCTTCTTAAAACACTAATTTCCTCAACTTAGGGGCTCAAATCTAATTTTACCATTTTTAGCATGTTCTAAACCAGTTTCATGATCCTAACAAGTCACAAATGACTTGCCTAAGATGTCCCAACAGCCCAATTGTGCCCAAAACCCCTACTTCCCAAAATCACTACCTCACTTCCTCTCAAGTGACCCAAAACACTACCAGAACACTAAGTTTTCTATTTTATTCACTGATACAACGTGTCTCTCACCAAAAGCACTTCAACATAGTCATTACAACAATTAAATACATCCAAACAGTATAAAAACATCACACTCCAGTTCCATTGTCCCAAAGTTCAACACATGCAACTAGATCTTTCCAAGTCATAACACAAAACCAACAGTACATCAGTACAAAACTCAGCATACATCACATGCAATCAATATAAAAATGTATCCTAGCTCCCCTTACCTTAGAGTAACTTGACTGAACAGCTCACAAGAACCCTTCAACCGAACCTTGAGTTGTGAGAACTCAACAAACCCTACAGAACACCACATTGGTGACAGAAACAACTCTTAGAGCTAGAATGGAGTAGAAATGGAAGAAGGAAAAGCAAAAAGGCACATGCAACCAACAAGAATGTACTTCTCCGTTCAAGAACAGTGAAGAAGGTGCATGTAGGGACTTGCCAGCCTAGGACCCAAAACGAATCAGTCTGTTGCGAAGCTCGCTACGCTGCGGACGTTTTGGCACCACCTGATTGGAAATCTACTGGTTCAGAGAGGATGAATGGAAGATAGAAGACAAAGTTGTGGTAGAGAGAAGGCAGAGAAAATCTGAAACTGAGTTTTAGAGAGAGACATAATAAGCTAATGGGCCAAGATGTTTGAAATGACATTTTAAAGTCTGGTCCTATCAACTTAAGACACCCTTTTGCTCCACTTTTAAATCTATTTTTCAGGTCTCACATAAAACAAGACGAACGAATAGAATTATTAGTTTTTAACTCTTATATTATTTTTTTTAAAGAAAACTAGTATATTATTATTTACCGATTATAAGTTATAATTGGTAATATTTTAAGAAAATATAGAATTTCATAAATAAAAGTATTACGTATTTCTTGAGCATTACAGTAGGTTAACGTAAATATTTCAACGTAAATATTTCATGTCATTAAAATGATTTTAATTTCTTGTACAAAGAAAATTATAAATACCAATTACTTTTCTCGGTATTTACTTAATATGTAAATTCACTTTATAATTTGTCCATTTAATTACAAGTTTGTATTAAACTTAGTTAAAATTAATTATAATAATAAAATGATAAAATTGTTAACCTTTTAATACATTTAAAAACTTATACGTTATATTAATAATCTATATAAAGTAGACATCAAGTAACTTCTAAAGTAATATAAAATCTATGATTATACGTTGATATGTAAATAATTACTTTTTTAAATCTATCATAATCTTTTCTCCTATCTATTAGTTTGTTTTTCATAGAATCTCCAATACATGGAGTCAACTTCAGTGAGATAGAATGTGTCTGGAGATAAAAGGCTTGTGTCCTTCCTTGTTACAAACTCCTTCGCACCATACATACGTTCCATTAGCTTCATGGTTTCAACAAAGGTTATGTGTTCGTGAGCATTGAAACAAGATGGTGAAAAAGAAATTCTAGACCATTCCAACTCAGTAAAATTTCTGGAGACACAACTAAAAGATGAATTAAAAAACCAAAAATTTTCACAAGAAAACGGTGTATTTTTATCAACTTAGTAACTGGTTACTCAATTATTTTATATAAAATCAAATGTTTCTTTTTTTATGTGAAAAAATTGACGCATTAATGTATTGCAGAAGCATACAGTAATATATTCAAGGTTTAATGTCTCGGTAGGTTCCTATTTTCGGCGTGAATTTCAAATAGGTCTCTTTTCTTTTCGGCGTCTCAATTGGGTTCTTTTTTGTGTAAAATTGGAGCAATTAGGGGTCTGCCGTCAAATTACACAAACGGCCGTTTAAGTTTGCCTACGTGTTATTAAAAATGATTTTGAATTAATTTTTGTATTAAAAAATGGATTTGTTCTTCAAGGGCAAAAAAGGCAACAGTCCTTTCACAAGGTTCCTTTCTCTCTCTTTCTATCTCTCTGTGTTTTTCGTTTCGAGGTTCTTGATATTTCTTTCACTTGGAGCGAAACGTGCGAACACCTTCGTTCAAGGTTTCGAGATTATTGCTTTGCTCGCTCGCGCATTGCTGAAAAATGAGAAACAACAGAACGAATTAATCCACGTGTTAGAGATGCTATCAGATATGGGTGCGATTTTTCTAATCTTAGGTTTGTTAATTGTGTAGATCCTTTTCATGAGGTGAAGAGCAAGCGGGAAAAGAAAAAAGAGGTGGACGATTTTTTTTGTTGGTTTCAGCTGTTCAGGATTGATTCCATGATATCTTAAAAACAAGAAGAAAGAATCTGTCTTTGATATTCAGATAATCAAATTATCAATTCGGTTTCTTCTTTCATGACTGTGTTCTACTGCTATGTGACAGTAGGTGAATCTGTGTGCTAAGTTTGTACGTGGATATGAAGAGTTTGTTTGACTTGAGCATTTTGTTTCTGCTAGCTGTCTCTACTTTTGTTTTTAATATTCTTGTCGGAGAAGAGCGAAGAAGGAGAAGGTCGCGTTGACGCTGGTAAATCTTCCTCCTATGGTGACCGTCATCGCCGGTGGCTGTCCTAGCTTGACGGAGCGTGGTCGCGCAACGGTCGCCTGACTGGAGATCTTGAGGGGTCGCGACGGTTGTGGACGCTGGTGCAGGAGTGCTTTGCCCGAAGTGAAGCGAGGCGCTGGGAGAAGCCCTGGTGGTGACCGGCGTCGTCGCCGGCGGTCCTGATAGCGAATAGCATCGTGACCTCTTGTAAGTTCTTCATTCGGAAGGGATTTCCCCTCCGCGCTTCCAATCGAAGAAGAAAAGAAGAAAAGGGTTTGCCCCAGTTTGCCTTTTTTGCCCTTGAAGAACAAATCCATTTTTTAATACAAAAATTAATTCAAAATCATTTTTAATAACACGTAGGCAAACTTAAACGGCCGTTTGTGTAATTTGACGGCAGACCCCTAATTGCTCCAATTTTACACAAAAAAGAACCCAATTGAGACGCCGAAAAGAAAAGGGACCTATTTGAAATTCACGCCGAAAATAGGGACCTACCAAGACATTAAACCTATATTCAAAGTAAATCTTAAATATGGTAGGCACCGTGCAATACTTCTATTTTCTTTAGACTCTCAAAAGCTAAAATACCTCATGCCTTGACTTTAATTTTCCATCAACGTCCATCACTTTGACAATGTTAGACAAGCTAAATGGAGATTGACTTTCACGTAGTTGCAAGGATAACATTGTGGAAGTTAAGCCACTTCCATATGAGAAGAGTATCACCCTTTTACTTATTAAAAGATTTAAAGAATAATTCTGATGTACTATTTTCAAATAGTAGTGTACCACACACATATATATTAAATGAATTCAACAAGTACACTAAATCGGGATGTGTCCAAAACAGGTCACTTACCACGTCAGAATCGTCCAAACATCTACTTCTCTTGATGTATCTGTCTCTATCTAACAACATCATCAACTACTACATTTAAGTCCTCGACCCTCTCAAAGATCGTTTTTAAGTGTACCTCGCATTATTTATTTGCTTTATCGTGGTCATGTTATCTTCATTATGTTCTTTGAGAGTCAAAAGAATATTTGACGGCTTTACTTGACTGTTAGTCATGTCCAAAAGAATTGATTGTTCAAAACCATTTAACCTCCCCACGAAAGCAACCAAAGTCTCTGCTAATTCATGGTTGTGATAGCTGCACATAACCTTTAACACCCAACCATGTTCTTTAGGTTCACCCCTCAACCTAAACGGACACTCACATTTTCTTGTGCCAGATACACTAGACTGAACATTTGGCTTATACTTCCTATACTTCCCACTTCTTTCACAGTCTAACAAAATAAATGTCTTTCTTCCAGCTTCACCAGTTGTTGTGTCATATATTATAATGACGACAACATATTTAAGGTCAAATGCAATCTTTCGAACCCCTTCAATTAAATCGGCGCGTGATGGAACGATTTGATCAGTGGAAAACTTATTTTTGTAATCACCCTCGCCCACTTCATTTAGAAAAGAAGAAAATTCCGACATAAAATCAGAATTTATTTGAGAATCGAGAAATGGATAGTTATCCATCTTATATAATTAAATACGACCTACAATAAACATTACAATATTAAAATTTAACAAATAACAAATAAAAAATAAAAATTAAAGAAAACTTTTAAAATAAAAATAAAAATTACCAAATATAAGCAACTTATAAATTAAATCAAAAGTTTTAACACGTACAAAAATGTATATAATAAATACAATATAACATAAAATATTAACTAACAAAAACTTTCAAAAACAAAATAATTACATAAAACATGAAACACATCATAAATATTTCAATTTAAATAAATAAATGTAATATATATATATATATATATATATATATATATATATATATATATATATATATATATATATATATATATATATATATATATATATAAACAACATAATACAGATGAGCTC
Organism: Vigna reflexopilosa; assembly: GCA_027742785.1. Classification (NCBI taxonomy): domain Eukaryota; kingdom Viridiplantae; phylum Streptophyta; class Magnoliopsida; order Fabales; family Fabaceae; genus Vigna; species Vigna reflexopilosa. The sequence goes on along the minus strand of CM050913.1, from coordinate 16,912,593 downwards.
CAACGCCAGTTAAGGGTGTTTAATTCAAATATTTAACTAACCTAGATGAGCTCTCTCTCACCACCTTCTTCCTCTCCTCCAATATGCACAATACCACCACCACGAATGACAACCACCACTCTATAACCTCTCAACTCAGAAAACAATCAAACAATAAAAGTGAAAGTGAAGTGAACAAAATGCTATTATGATGAAAGTGAAAAAATGAGAAAAAGGAAGGGGGTGCATGTAACAGGGTAGGGTTTATATAATCAGAAAACATTTAGGGTTGTTGGTCGTTAGGAGAATTGTTGGTAGTTAGGAAATCATTAAGTCATCATTAACTTTCTTTTGACTTTAATAAATGAAGGGAAAATATGTAAAATTTGGGATACAGGGTGAAATAGGTGAGATGTAGGGAGCATCACTCTAGTGGCGGACAAGGCTCCGATGAACGATGCAAAATGGGTGAATAACGAAGCTTCTCTCTGCGCAAATGAGTTTCCAATTTTTGGAACCCCAAAATGAAACTCGCCAAATGAAAACCCCTGCAACATCCTCTCACTTTCATTTCCATGTCATTTCCAGTTTGTTAAAAAATTTTCCACCTAAACCAATTATAGGCCGACACATGAACAAAGTCAAAAGTTTGTTAAAAATGGTGTTGAAATATCATTATCTTAAAATATATAACATCCTTACTTTGGAGAATGATTTTACGTGAAAAATCTCTATTATACAATGCTTTATCATCTCAAAACAAAAACAATAACATCAATCATTTAATTTAAGGGTTACTTAAATCAATTCAAGTTAACTAAATTAGAATGTATTCACTTGCCTTAAAATCTTTTTCTCTTCAAGAAAAACATCCAAAAGACCTAGAGATACCTATTTGCTTCCAAAAAATTGATTAAAAAAACATATCATTGAAAAATTAGACTAACATGGAAATCCTTTTTTTTTTAATATCAAATTATACATGCAATAGAAAACCCCTTCCAGACAACACTAAATTAGAGGAATTAAGATTAGAGGAAGAAGAAAAATATCCTAATGTCAAAATTGTAATAAACTCAAATTAACTCTAAACGAAGAACAAAAGAAAAATTGTCTCAAAAATCTAGGGAGAAGTTAGAGTCCCTGAGTTTGGAAAGAAGATATTCTAATGAAATAAAAAATTTATTTTATATTATATATATATATATATATATATATATATTAAATCTTATAACTTAAAGTATTTAAAACATTCATTTATAGATCCTTAATCATAGTTGTGAAAATAAAGAAAGGAAAAACACATTTTCCTCCTTCTGCTATCCTTCGTCCAAAATCATTATTGCAAAGATATGAGTGCATAGAATGAGAAAAGAAGTAGCCATATATAGGCTTTGAAATACAATACAAAATATGATAGAACTAAATAAATGTCGAACACACTGCAAAGACGTGGTGGGTCAAAATGAAGAAGACGTGAGATAAGGTGAGCAGCTTTTAAGCCCAGTATGGAAGTATATGCATATTTGGCCTTAGTGAAAGAAGAGAAATTGAAAACTGTTGGCAACATGGTATGTGACCATACTTCAAACACATGGTGGGTGAAAGATAAAGAGAAAGATAAGGTGAATAGATTATGGAAGTGTATGTATTTCTTTCTTTGTAAGATGTTGAGTTATTACTTATGACCATTAGTATGTAGGTTTAACATTTTATTATTAAAAGACAATTATCATGTGGGTGTATAAAAACTAATAGTAAGAAATTCTTTTCCTTTGGAAATATGAGTTTTTGCATCATTTTGGAATGGTTAATCTCTCCTATGTGTAAAATTTTAGTATAAATAAACCATATCTTAAATTATATATGAAATTTTGTTATGTTGATGATTCCTTTCTATCATAACCCTTCCAAAGGTATGGAATGTGTATTTATATGACTAGAGCAAATACTTGTTTCATGCCATTTTCCATAGTTTTTTCTCGAACTTACTATTTCTTTTAGACTAGATTAAACTTATTTTTGCATTAATTTTGTTTAATATTTTTTTACATATATTGAAATAAGTTTTTTCTATACATGTGCAGGTCAATTGTATTTTTTATTATTTCAAAAAATAAATTTAAAATAGAAACATAAAAGAAGAATTTCATTGTATAAAACGTAATAGAAGATTTTTTTTTTAAATCTCTCCTAATTAATAATTTTAAATGTATTTTATTAAGCTTGAGTATTTTGTAAATATTAAGGGTGTTCGCGAGTTGAGTGTTTGGTTTATGTAGAATTTGAAAAATTCTATTAAAGAAATATTGGGTTAGGTTGTGTTGAGTTTTTGTACTTTTTTTAATGTTAAATACAATCTAACTTAATCTATTATTGAGCAAATTAAATTATTTTTGATTAAATTAAATTGTATTATCTAATAATTTGAACCAATAAACACTCTTAATGACAAAACGATTTTATAATTGAAAAGAATATATAGATAGGTCTGAGTAATAAAATGTCTAAAATAACATTTTAAAAGATAAACAATGGTTATAAAATCAATAATATTAATCACTATCGTTTCATTATTAATAAATAATAACTTAAACTAATTTAATTTTTGTTATTTTAAGTTCTGTATCCGAATAAAATAATTTAATTTTTACTAGATTAAAAACTGAATATATATTTAAAAATAAAATTTTAATATAAATATAAATTAGTTTTAAACTTATGTGACTTCAACAAACACTAGTATTTATTTAATTATTTAAGTTGAATTTTCTACGTTGTTAAATTTTTTATCATTAATTAATTCAATGTACAATCAAAATGTCTACTTTCATTATCCTTTATATAGGTATGATGCAAGTTATAAAATGAATGACCTATCAACATAGCATCAAAGCTAAGCTCTAACTCAATTGCATGCATCCATCTCTCAAAGGTTGATTCATTTACAAGGCTAAACTTAAAACTATTTTTGAAATTAATGATATTATAGAGGTATTTACTAAATATAATTTAATGTTAAGATCAATTAATTTGAAATTGTTTTATTATTGTTATTATTAAGCTATAATAACTTGTAAATTGTTTTTGAATAGGAAAATTCGAATGACAACAAAATTGGTAGCTGGGAAGAATGGATGGAGTTACGAGGGAGACTGAGGCACTGCATGTAAATATGGAAAATGCTAAAAAAAGTCCATTTCAAGGTACTTTAGATTATCAAATTACAATACTATAATTACATATACATTATATCCAATTTTTTTTAAATTGTTTGGTATAGATTGGAGTTAAAGGTCTAGTTAGACTCAAATTAAGCTAAAAAATAATTAAAAAAAATTATACACAATACTATATATATATCACGATCTGTACTTCAAATTTTGGTTTTGTTAGAAATAAACAAATTAATTTAATTTATTAAATATATAAGAAAATTGGAAATTGTATGTGAATTGTGATTTGTTTATAAAATATTTATTTTTATTTTGATTGATTTTGGACTTGCCCTTATTTTTATTATTGGTGATTATTACGTAAAGAAATTAAGTGAAAATCATATGACATTGCAATAGAGAGAGAAAAAGTTTATAGTGAGGAGAATGTATTTTTTCTGTGATTGGAGAATTTTATATCATAAAGCATTGTGTTAAATGTTATAATTGAGATAAACTCATAAGAATTTCATCTAATACATGTTTTAATTGAAAAAAATAACATATTTTTGGACTATATTTCATATTTCATAATATTTTATTTAGACTTCAATATTTGTTTTGAGGTTTTTTTTATTTAGAAATATTTAGGGTTATTGTGTTAAAAATAATTAATCAATACAAATACAAATAAAAGATATTATATTATACATCCTTTCAATAACTCCATTGTTTTGTGGAGCATGAAGAACACTCAAGTGTCTTAGAGAGTCTCTCTATGAAAAAGTTGCGAAACTCTTTAAAGCGGATAGCATATTGTTGTTCCTTAAAAGCTTGACCATTTTTTCAATCTGGTACGTTAAGAGTATCCAATACAATACTTGAACTTCTTGAACACTTCTGATTTTTGTTTCTTCATGAATACCGAATTAAATCTCAACTAATCATCAATAAAAAATAATTGGTACCCCCAACGATGAAACTTTTGATGGTCCACCAATAAGCACAAAAATAGTCTAACATGATCCTCTTCTTATGCAACCCCATTGTGTGTTATTTTTCTAACATGTTCACAAAATAAAAAAGTTTTCACCTTATAATTCTTTATTACTCATGTTAGGACAAAATATTTAACGCTGTGATTTAGAAGTTTGTGTTACAAAGTATTATAAATGAAATTATCAATTTAAATTTAAATTGTTGTGCTAGATGTATTATTTTTATCTTAATTTTATATTTCTTTTAATTTGTTTGTTATTGTTTCTTATTTGTATTTTGGGTTTAATTCATTTTTTTTATATTATAAATACAATACTTTATGTGTATATTCAACACAAAGAAGATTAATCTTATACATAATTTTTACTGTATTCAATATGGTATCTAGAGTCTAAAGATTGTTTGAATTTTTTTGGTTTCTCCTGCTCATTAAAATCGTCGTCGTTAGAACTGTTGCTCGTGATGACGTTGTCTACCGTCGTCATCGTCGGAGTTCTAGTTTCGACAGACAACCAAACGATTTTGATTGTATCGGTCAGGCAATCACCGTGTCATCAACTATGCATTCATCGGAACTCCTACGCCCTCTTAGCGTCTTTCAAGTTGCAGATCTGTTTCATTTTTCATCATGCGTACTATCACGTCCTGTCTCCTCTTACGCAGGGATTCAGAATGTGTCGATGTCGCCTCTTTTTTCTCTTTTAGATGTCTTGACTAGAGATCTTTGGATTTTTAGGATTTTTCTCTCCTGATTATTCATGACTTCTTCCACTCTTCTCTTTTGACTTTTCTTTTGTCATCATTGCATTTGACCCGTCTTATTTTTCTCCCCTGTTTATTCATGACTTCTTCCACTCTTCTCTTTTGACTTTTCTTTTGTCATCATTGCATTTGACCCGTCTTATTTTTCTCCCGTGGTGAAGACAATTTTTGTTAATTTATTTATAGTAATGGTGACTTTTCAACAATAATATCTTTATTTACTATATGTTAATAATGCATTTTACAATTATAATATTTCTTTTAATTTAATTTTTATTATAGATTTATAATTGTTAATATGATTTTTTCTGAAAAAAATATATGGACAACGAAAAAAAAGTGTTAGTAATTTATAAGAAGGTTGGATCGACGACCCATTTTTTTTTTTTTCAATTGAAAAAGTGTTATAAAGCTTATCATTACGTTTTTGTCTTCACTTTTTGTTTTACCATCGAAGAAAAAGAGACTGGAGAATCATTCCCTTGATTTGCTTTATCGTTTTTTTCACACTTTCTTGTGTAAATGTAAGGGTCGATAATTAGTTAAAGTTTTACCAATTTACTATATGTTAACAATGGATTGATTTAAATATTGTTTTACACAAATTAAAATGGTTAATGATTATATACTCGTACGGTATAACTAGGCTGACATTAGGAAGATGTTTCATATGATAGGAAAGTCATTCCATTCTTGTTGTGTACGGAACTCATCACACCAATAATATTTACCGTATTCCAAGTACAATTAATTTATGCTATAATGAACTAGAAAAATGGATAACAACACAATAAACCTAATAGACTTATAGATAGGGATGGTAAATCAATTCATATATGTGGGTATTATTTAAATTTATTTCGATTTTAATAGCAATTTTTTATATTGATTAACTATATTAATTAGTTAGTGATACGAGTATAAGTAACATTTTATTTTTTGAATTAGATATGCGAACTAGAGTGAATATATATATATATATTTGTTTTATTCTCATATTTATCTTTGTTTTAAATTATTAAAACATTTAATTTATTAGTTAATTTAAAACACTTTTTTCACATTAATTTTTTTAACTTAATTATATTACATATGATCATTTTTATTATTTTTTATAATTTTTTTATTATTTTCTATAATTATTTGATCTTTTAACTAATTGTTATTTGATATTCTTATTTTATCCTTTATATAATTGTAATTTTTTTTAATATTTGATATTGGAGAAAAAATCACGTTTTTATTGTAGTTTTTATTTTTTTCACAAAAAATTATTTAATTAATATTTAAAATAATAAATGGACCATACATGTATACGATTCCCAGCGAGAATGGAGATGAAAATAAAGCCAAAAATATTAATACTAGATATGTGGATAAATTTTTAATTTGGAATAAGGATAAGATAGTGAAATTTGAACTTGTCGTATTTCATTGTCATATAAAGATGGCAAAATGAGTCACAATGGCTTAGGTTGGAGTTTTCAATGTGTTACTCGTTTTAATTTGTCCTTCCTATAGCTAAAGACAATACGAGACAAACTATCCCATTGAGTCACCTTTTCTAAATAAAAATTAATTTAAAAAAATAATTTTCTTACATTACATTACTTTAAAGATATAAATATGTATTAATATTATAATTTAAATTATTAATACTTATAAATTAAATTCCAATTATTAAAACTATATTTCCCTGTAAACTCCTTGGAAACATTGTTGCAAAGAAGATTATGAGTGTATACAGTGAGAAAACAGGTGGGTAGTATAATCTTTAAAATCCAACACAAAATATTGCTGAGCTAAATAAATCTGAACCACACTTCAAACACATGGTCGAAACGAAGAAGAAACGTGATGAGGTGTCTGGTGGCGTTAAAGTGAAAGGAAAGACAGTGAGATTGAAGGTTGTGGATGCCACCAAGCTACTCTTCTTCTTCTCATTCTACTTTTATTTTTCTTTCTAAGAGATTTTTATTCATCACTTAAGATCTTATAATAAAGTCATTAACCATATTTTTAAATTATACTAAAATCTTGTATACTTTTAATTATACATAGTGTGATAATTGAACCCAACATCAAATATAAGTATTAGATAGGAGGAAGGTACAAGGTGTAAATGGAGATATCTAATTCACATGCATCTACAATATCAAGTAGTTTGGTGAGATTAAAGGAAACTTTACAATACTTACAATATAAAAGTTCTAATGGAAGGAGGAAAGACAATGTTAAAGGAAGATTCATCATCATCATCATCCAGAATTGCAATCTCATTTGGTTATAATGACAACTTTACATGAAAATGGATAATATTTTATCCCACTTGGAGTAATACGGTGGAGGAGGTTTGAAGATAGGTTGAAGAATCATAAAGGTACCTTCTTGGAATATAGTACCATAATTCTACTTTAAATTTACAATAGTTCTTTTTTAAACAATTATTGGTGTGAGTAAATCTTTCTAACAGTATAATTTTAAAATAAAGAAGTAATTATTCAAAACATAAATTTGATTTGTAATTTTAGCACGTTTTTTTAATTTGTTTTAATTTCTTTTAGAAATTGTTTTTTGTAACACATTTTTTCATTTTTAAATTATGTTAATAGCGTGTTTTTAGGGCTTTTTAATGCTGTTTGTTGCACGTTTTGAGTACCTTATGTTTTTTTTACGTGAATGTATTGTTGTAATGTTTTTTTTTAATTTTAGATTATTTAGTTAATTAATGACATTAGGTATGTTAATTGAATATTATCTGGTAAATATTAAAACAATAACAATAAATTTACGTCTTGTAATAAGTAAATTTAAAAATTGGGAAAATAAATATTAAAAAGCAACTTTTATTGACTATGTGAATAATTTCTTTAATCATGATTCCGTTTAGATCATAAGATTTTTTTTTCTTATTGTATTAATTTATTCATTTTAGTATAAATATGACTAATATTCAGACTTCTTGATGGTTTACAGTGTCTTTGAGGGTTAAGAATGATGTTTAAGTTCGTATAAGTAAACCAATAATTCTCATTTTGAATAAGGTGAAGATAAACTTTATAATTCTAAGTGTTCTGTACATTGTACATTGGTCAATAAAATGTTAGTAATTGTAAGTAGTAAAATAACAAATGACACTAAGGTGAGGACAAGGTAGTTAAAGAGGTTATTTCCACACCAGTCATTTAATTTAATTGTGTATGACATTAGTCATTGACACATGAAACTTTAATTTTGTTCTTCTAGTTGTTTTCTCAATATGTCACCCAATAACTAAACTTATGCATGATAATGGGTATAGGAACTCATCAACATTGTAATATGAAGAAGTTGGATGGGAGGTAAACGCCTACGCTCAATGTATTGCATACGTCATATTACATTCAATTTCAATAAAAAAAATTCAATTTAGAGTTGAAGAGAAAATTGTTTAACATGAGTGTTAACTTTTTTTACTTACATTACATATTATTAGTCTATCACAAAACAATTAGGTATTTTATTGGCTATATTGTTACAGGTATGAAATGAAAAATTGTTTTTCAACTTAAGTTATTAGTTATGAGATCAAATTTGTGACAAACGAATTATAAGCTAAGTCAAGTACTATTAGAGAAGTGGACTCAAACATTTGAGCTCTGCTTAGAAGGAATAAAATAGACACATAAGAAGTAATGTAGCTAAATGTATGAACTCTGCTTAGAAGATAACATGTTCCTTACCTACTTATGCTGTTGTTAAGACAACATTTGAAAGAATTTGGTTTGAGAGAAGAGGGATCAAGATAAAATGCATGTCGTGAGTAGGATATCAACACCCAAAAGATATTAATAACATACTTAGAAAAAATGAATAGAGATTGACCATTGTCATCTTCATGTTATAATTGAAAAAAAAATTGTGTTTGATTTTTGGAGAGAACTTCCCATCTTGGTCGATGATCAATGACATACATAGTTACACTAAATGATTAGTAATGTGTAATTGTGGAGAATTTCAAGTTTTTGAATTACTTTATCTCATATAATTGTTGTTTGATTTTTTTTACCAAATACAACTATTAAGATTTATTGACTAAATGTACAAGTTACATATTATTTACAAGACTTGTCAAGTTCAATTTTGTCTCGTCTAAAATCAAGATTATTGATCTATTTGTGTGGATACAAACTCCATTCTCGACCCTCAAATGCATTGTAAATAGTTAAAAAACTAAATAATAATTATATCCATAAAAAATGAATTAATTAATTCAAAAAAGGAAAAAAAGTATTATTATTATGAAAATAAAAATAAGCTTTAATTAGTAATTTAGTCCCTATATTTTGTCTTTAATTCGTTTTGGTATTTATATTCTTTTTACTTAATTGAATTCCTATTTTTTTTAAAAGCACTCAATTAAGTTTCTATTGTGAGAATACTTAATGTGCCTTTTTCGGTTAAATTGAAATTAACATCGTTTAAAAGTTCCATGTGTCAAAAATTGAATTTATTACGTGTCAAAATATGGATCTATAACATGTTAAAATCGGATGATCTTCTACTTGAAATGTATAATATGTTAAAATGAGAAGAGTTACACTATAAAAGACAACCTAAATTTTAACATGACATATAATATGTGACATTGAAATAGTATTAACGTAGTTTAATAAAATAAATGATATTAAATCTTTTTACAAAAATAAAAATTCAACTCAAGAAAAACAAACACAAAGACCAAAACAAATAAAAAACTTAAATATATGATCAACACGAGAATTATATGAAAAAATATGTATAGTAATAATAAAATATAACTTTTTGTAATACTTATTTCCTTAGTTTATTAATTTAATTCTACTAGAGCATATTCATATATTTTACTTTTATTGCTTTAAAATTTTCAAAATTATATTCAATTAGCATAATCAATTTCATTTATTAATTAAATCATATATAATCTATTATAATATAAGACAAGAAAATACTAGTAAATTTACCTTATTATTAATTTTATTTTATTTCGTAACAATTTTTAGTTATTTGATATTTTTAATTCCTTTTTTATTTATATTTATTTTGTTACCAAATGTACGAGCAATTTATCTTACTTTTCTTTTACTTTTTAATTAAGTTTTTATTTACATTTTTTCTACCACATGTGCATAACATTTATTTTATCCTTTTATCCATTTATTTTATTTTTAGACTAATTTGTCTATACTATTTTTTATTCTTAATTTTATTTTTTTATAACTTTTAATTAATTGGTCTTTCAATAAATTATTAAAAAATAACTTATATTTAAATTATAAATTTTTTTATTCTATTTTTTCATTTTTAATATTATCTTTTTATGATTTATAATTATTTGATCATTAATAAAATTAAATTTAAAAACATATATTTTATTTTTATTTTTTAAAATAATATTATTTTAAAAATAGTATTTATATATATATATATATATATATATATATATATATATATATATATATATATATTATAACATAAATTGTTTATACTCTCATGTAAAAAAAATTTCTCTAAAAATTTATTTTACTATTTTATCAATTTGATTTATTCTTAAACTGATTTACGTAAAAAATAGCAATATATATATATATATATATATATATATATATATATATATATATATATATATATATTTCAACTCTATATTTTAATATCTAATAAATTATTATTTTAGTTCTTAAATAGAACTATTACTTCTTCGTATTTAAAATTTTCATATCAATCTTTAAAATGTTAATTATCTATAAAGTTCAAATTATATTGTTTATCAATTTAATCCATATATGCATTCCTAGAAATTATTTTAAAATTTTATTGATTTTTTTTAAAAAAAATAATTACTTCATGTATCCTTAAACACATTTTAATCATCATTAAAAAAAATTTCTACTGTATTTTCAATCTATTTATTATTAAAGAATAAGTTATATTTAAAATATTAATTTCTCGTTTTATTTTATTTTTTATTCTTAATTTTATTCTTTTAAAATTTTGGTTTAATCATCTCGGACATCCCTATTTCTGTAGGATTTTCTCAAATAGGTACTCGTATTGTAAATGCTCTCGATTAGGTCCTTTTTTGTAAAAAATTGAATCAATTTAGACCTCCCTAGTAATTCCGTACTAACACCGTTAAATGAGGTGACACGTGTCAATTCGTGAGTTTTTTGAATTTTTGAATTATTTTTATTTATTTTTAATTTTTTTAAAAAAATAAAATTAAAAACAAAATGTCACGTGTCAAACTAATATTGTGCCACATGACAATGACACTATGACATGACACTAATAGTCATGCCACGTGTCATTGCATTAGTCTCAATTTGGTTCCTGTATTTGTTTGATCCTTGTATTTTTATTTTGTCTCAATTTAGTCATAATTTTAAAAATTAAACAATTTTGTCCCTCCTCAAATTCAAACAAAATTTAAATTGTATATAAATTTTAACAAATATTTTTATTAAAATTGATATTTTTATTAAATATTTTTAACAAGATTAAGTTTAATTATATTTATATTTACTTAATCATATAAATGTTAATTATGTTATTTAAATATACCTATAAGGTTTAAAAAAGCAGTGACATAACATGGTGGTGTGAATTTTCCAAATCAATTAGCTCATTGAACAAATTATTAATGTGAAATTTGACTTTTTGTTAAATAAAAAATAGAAGAAAGTTTTGGTGAAAACAGTAATTAGGGAGTTGCTCCCTCCACCCCCACACATCTCTTCCTCCACCTCCCCTTTACTTTTTTGCCCCTTCTTCCACCTTTCCTTTACTATTTTGCCCCTCAGTAAAATTTTATTTTTAAAATTATTGTTTTTTAATTTTATTCATTTATAACATATTTAACTGATAACCTACGTAGTTCCTTATATGAGTAAAATATTTTTCTGCAAAGCTTGGTGATCGTGAAAAGAATTATCAAGCAATCTTCCTCTTGTTCTCGGTACAGTAGGTGGTGCAGTGCGTTTATGGTGTAGTGTCCTTGTCGTGGTTCCTCTCCAGGTACGTAGTCATAATCCTTTCTATAATCCTAAACCCTAAAGCCTTCCCATACTTCCAATAATCCTTTTAATATCCAAGCCTATAATCCTTGCATGAGCCATAAAATAAAAACGAAACGAAAAAGCAACGCTGTCTCTGGACGGATGACATCCTTCAACGGATGTCAACATCCGTTTAAGGCGAAACGGATGTCGACATCCGTTTTGCCTTAAACGGATGTTGACATCCGTTGAAGGATGTCATCCGTCCAGAGGCAGCGTTGCTTTTTCGTTTCGTTTTTATTTTATTTGTTTATTTTATTTACAGTAATTTATATTTAAATTTATAATTTTAAATGTTATACTTTTGGTTTGAAAATTATGATATTATACTTTTTGAAACATGATTTTTTTAACCGATGAAATGGTATTTCCCAGTGGTAGCTAGTAGTTTTGTTGGCAAAGTCGTGTTACGTGGATCCTGCTTTTTGTACTGTTAATTGCTTCTAAAACAAGGTGTGGCAATATAAAATGAGCCACTTGATAATGGTGGACTGTAAATTAATAGAGAAAAGTGAATAGTGACACCAGAAAATGGACCACAGGCATGCATCAAGCATATACAATTCCTGTATACGGTCTTTTGATACAGATTCTATCACTAATATCAAGTCACTTTGTCCTCGACTGTTTCCTTAACGAAGTTTCAACTCCCTTCAATCCCGTGCTGTTTCAGAATGTTGGCCAGGGATTATTTTACACTATTATTATACTGTTATGTCCTACATAACTATTTTAATCTTTTCCTCGGAATTCATTTGTTTGAATATTCTTCCACTTTCACAATATTAAGAGACTAATTGGTATTATTGAAAGGGTGAAAATAATACTAAGAAAATCGAAAGGCTAATGATCGCATGAAACCTGTCAACAGGTCTTATTTGCAATATAAAATTTCTGTATCAGCATTATTATATGATTAATGACTATTTAAATGATCACCCCTTTGTAATTATGTGTTTACTCAAATTCCCTTCTTTTGTATTCTTCTTCTTGTCTGTTATACACAGTTACTGTGAGGCATGATATATGGAGAGAAAGTAATTCAGTGTGTGATAAATTTAGTGTCAATGGGTCCTGACTATGATTTTCATAGAAATTCTATTCAAGTTAGGTCACAAACCTTACACTACAACGTTTCCTACAAAACTCCAATGCAAGCTGTAATGTAATCCTTTCTAAACCAGTAGTTAATATATATATATATATATATATATATATATATATATATATATATATATATATAATTTTATTTTGTGATTATCATTGACTTGATTTTAGTATCTGTACTTAGTAGTTTGGACTTTAGCTATTATACTTTCATTCCGTTTAAGTTCTGGTTCTCCTGCCACCTGCAATAAGCCACATATGACATCCTTCAACGGATGTCAACATCCGTTGAAGGATGTCATCCGTCCAGAGGCAGCGTTGCTTTTTCGTTTCGTTTTTATTTTATTTGTTTATTTTATTTACAGTAATTTATATTTAAATTTATAATTTTAAATGTTATATATGATAAACGGAAATGGAGAAATGGAGAAGAAGCTTTACGGAAGAGAAAATGATAAACGGAAATGGAGAAATGGAGAAGAAGCTTTACGGAAGAGAGAAAGGTAAACGGAAATGAAAGAGAGGAAGAGGTGCATAGAAGTAAATCAGAAGTTTTAAATAAATTAAAATATTAAAATAATAAAAATAAAAAATTTTAACTTTTGAGGATATAATTGTCATTTTAGAAGGATATAATTGGCATTTTAGAAAATTGGGGAGGTGGAGGAAGAGATGTGTGGGGGTGGAGGGAGCAACTCCCCAGTAATTAAAGGTGGTTTCTTCTTTCATGATTTTCTGTAAAAACTTTCACTACGAAAATTCAGACCTTATGTCACTCTTTTTTTAAACCCTTATATGTATATTTAAATAACATAATTAACATTTATATGATTAAGTAAATATAAATATAATTAAACTTAATCTTGTTAAAAATATTTAACAAAAATATTAATTTTAATAAAAATATTTGTTAAGATTTTTTATATACAATTTAAATTTTGTTTAAATTTGAGGAGGGACAAAATTGTTTAATTTTTAAAATTAAGACTAAATTGAGACAAAATAAAAATACAGGAATCAAATTGACACACAATAAAAATACAGGGACCAAATTGAGACTAATATAATGACACGTGGTCTGACAATGACACGTGGCACTGTCAGTGCTATGTCATTGTGTCATTGCTACGTGGCACAATATCAGTTTGACACGTGATAATTTTTTTAAATTTTTTTTTTAAAAATTAAAAATAAATAAACAATAATTAAAAAATTCAAAAAAATCATGAACGGACACGTGTCACCTCCTTTAACGGTGTTAGTACGGAACTAACGACGACGTCTAAATTGATTCAATTTTTCGCAATAAGCGACCTAATCGAGAGCATTTACAATACGAGGACCTATTTGAGAAAATCCTACAGAAATAGGCATGTCCGAGATGATTAAACCTAAAATTTTTAATTACTTGGTGATTTAATAAATTATTAAAGAATAAATTTTTATTATACTATTTTTATTTTATGATTTCTTATTGCTTGATTGATAATTTAATAAACTTAAATTTAAAAAATTATATTTTAATTTTATTTTTTAAAATAATATTATTTAAAAAATAATATATATTTATTAACAATAAAACTGTTTATAGTGTCACGTAAAATATTCTCTCCCATACAATTTTTTTTTCTTAATAAACTTAAACCATGATAGGAATTCCTAAAAATTATTTTAAACATTAGTTAATTTTTTAAATAAATAAATAATACTTCTTTTTAAATATCTGTCTTTACATTAGTCATAATTATAATTTTTATTTAATGTATTTTTAATATTCTTATTATTAAAGAATAACTTATATTTAAAGTGTTAATCTTTTCTATGCTCTTATATATTTTAGTCATAATTAAAAATTTTATGTAATGTATTTTTAATATAATTATTGTTACAGAATAACTTATATTTAAAGTATTAATTATTTTGTCTATTCTATTTCTTTCATTCTTAATTTTACCCTTAAAATTTTCTATTTATTTGATCATTTAATAATTTATTAATGATTAACTTATATTTAAAGTGTTGATTTTTTTATACTATTTTTTAATTTTTAATTTTTAATTTTATTCTTTAATAATTTTTAGTTATTTTGTCATATAATAAAATTAAATTTAGAAAAAATATTTTAGTTTTATGTCTTAAAATAATATTATTTTAAAAAAATAATATAGATTTATTAATGATACAAAGTTTTTACACTTTTATATATATATACATATATATATATATATATATATATATATATATATATATATATTCATGAAATAATTTTATCTTAAAAACTATTATTAATAAAAATTATATTTATCATTATTATATTTATCATTATTATATTTAATGATTATATAAATATTTTTAATTAAAATCAACATGAATAATATATATGTATAACTTCGTAAAAAGTTTTAAATAAAGTTAAGTATCGTTTTAGTTTTTAAAGTTAAACGTGAAATTAGAATTAGTTAGGTCCAAAACTTTGATACATTTTGATCTTTCAATTTTAAATATGAATGGATATAGTCTTTTTAATTTAACGGTGTTAATTTTTTTTACGTGTTAAATAGTCTCTGAGACTTACATTTGAGCTAGAATGTGTGTCAAGCAATGTAAAAAACTTAAATACCAACCTGAACATCACTTTACGCATAAAAACATTTCAATACAATTGGGTTATAAAAACTATATCAATTCATTTTAAAAGTTTGAAAATCAAATTCTATCAAAGTTTGAGACAATAATGAATTTTGATTTTGTGTTAAAATTTAGGAACTAAAAACATATTTAACTCTTTAAATAATTATATTTGTCACAAACTAAATTAAGATATTGTTATTAACAGCTCATTTAAAGGTTTAGTAATAAAAAAATTACACTTCTTAGTATTATAAGTTTTGTTTATATTAACTAAATTATTTTTTTACTCTAATTTCAAATTGTTAAAGCTTGTGACTTTAATAAAACCAAAACAAGAAATAGAAACTAACAAACTAATTATCTTTAAATATACTACTAATGTATTTATATTGTCATTAGATAAGTCTATGAATATATATATATAACATGTATATTGACTAGGCGAGTCTAATAACAAACCCTAGACAAGATAAAAAAAATATTTGATAAAAATAAATTATATTTAAAGTATTAAACTTTTTTTTCTATACTATTTTTTTTTATTTTTAATTCTATCCTTTTGTGATACACATCAATATACATTAGACGAGTTTGTCCATTTACTAGTTAAACAAGTCTTGTAATACAATTAAATGAATCTACAAATATATTAATTGGACGACTATGTTCGTACGCTAATTAAATAATTCTAGCAACAAAAATTATATGAGTATGTTTATACACTGATTAGACAAGTTTGTCTATAAACAAATTATATGAGTTTATTAATACACATTAGATGAGTTTTTGCACTCACTAATTAGATGAATCTTTCAATACACATTACATGAGTTTGAATATACACTTATTAGACGAGTCTAACAATATACATTATACGAGTGTATTTGTATATTAATTAAACAAGTCTAGCAATACATATTAGGTGAGTTTAATGATGTATTGATTAGACAAGTCTATTAATATACATTAGACAAGACTTTTCTTATACTAGTTAGAGGAATATAGCAAAAAAATTACACTAAATTGTCCATACAATAATTAGATGAGTATAACAAAAAATTTTAAACAAGGCAGTTCATACGTTGATTAGACGAGTATAACAAAAGTTATTAGACACGTTTGAGAATACATTGTTTAGATGAGGAAAGCAAAAAACATTAGATGAGATTGTCGATGTATTGATTAAACGAGTCTAACTATATACTATATTTTATTAGACAACTTTATCAATATACATTAGACAAGTTTTTTCACACTCAAATTAGACAATTTTGTTAATAAACATTAGACAAGTATGTTTATTTACAACTTAGATTAATTTTGTAATATACATTAGACAAGTTTGTTCATACATTAATTAGATGAGTATAACAAAAAACATGACATAGGTATATCAATACACATTAGACGAGTCTGTCCATATACTGATTAGATGAGTATAGCAAAAAAAAATTATATGAATAATTTCATATATGAATTAAATGAGTCTAAGAATATACACTAGACGAATATGTTTATACACTGATAAGACGAATCTTATAACACATATTAAAATAGTTTGTTCATACATTGATTACACTAGTCTAACAATATACGTTAGACGAGTATATTCATACACATATTAGATAAATTTATTTGTATAGTAAGATACCTGAGCCGAACATTGAGCGTCTGCATACAATAACGGTCGCTCTATCCACTAGGTTATAAAGCACTAGTATCCGCATCTAATAACGATCACTCTATCCACTAAGTTAGAAGCGCTTGTCAACCATATCAAACAAGTCCAGCGCACGTTAAAAGTCAAGCCATACTCACTCAACCAGGTCAAACCAGGCTTAGCACTCAGCCAGATTAAACGACGTTGGGCCAATCGGCCCAACATTTATGTAATTGGACCAATAGTCCAACAGAAGACGAAATAGTCAAAAATATCTGATTAAAGATATTAATAACGCTGATTACGGGCAACTGACCGAATTTTAAGGTAAATCTGTTTAAGGTAAGTTTGTTTTAGATTTTATTAAGGTTAAATACAGGAAGGGAAGAGGAGGTCAGGTACGTTCTATTGAATACTAAAAAATACCTTACTATGAGAAAAAAAATCATTTCCTTGAGAATTGAGGTTCCATAACCCACCCCTGACTTGAGCGTCGAAGTATCTTCGCATGTATCCCCCCTTTGTTGGAGTGGACGAGCTGTACAACTTGAAGGAGAGTGAATGTCCTAGAAAGGTGAACAGGTGACATCAATTAAGGAGATGTGAATTTCCAAGATATTTAAAAGCAGCAAAGACACATCAGCAAGGTCCGTGTCCGGTCCCGAATATTTATACCGAAACATTTTGGTGCCCACCATGGCAAAACAATCTACCATATTTGGAGGGAGGGTATGGTACCACCCCAATGCTTCGTCTTTTAAAGACAAGGAGAAAGCTCGACATATGACTGGGTCACTATCCGTGTAGAATGCCATCGCATCAATGAAGTTTCTAAGGTGGTTATCTAGGTCTACTGAGTCGTCATATCTTTCTAATGTTGGAGGAGGTTTCTTTGGCATAGCAGTTTTCATGATGGTTTCCGTAAATGGAAGTAGATTGGTGAGCCGAAGGGGTGTGGGTCCCCTTCTCCCCTCACCGCCAGGTTTGGTATGAATAGATCGCCCCCATGACGGCTACCTTCATTATCTCCCTGCCTGTTTGAGGCAGACACTTCAGGTGGAGGTCGTTGCGCTCTTAACGTTGCAATTTCCTCCGCTTGTTTGCGCTGAGTTTCCTGCTGCTCCTGTATGGTTCTCACCTGTGCCTCTGGTGTTGTTTTCTTCCATAGTTCTTGTGGTCACCATTGAGGATCTCCAAATCTCGGCCCCACGGTAGGTGCCAGTTGAAGGCAGGAGATGACGCCAGCAGAGCTGGTAAACACTAAACAAGAGAAGGATGAAACCCTAAGAGCGTTCATGCAAAGGTACAACGAGGCTGAAAGACGAGTGAAAGAAGCGAATCACACTTTCGTCATTAGCAATTTGCCCTCATGTTTAAAACCAGGATATTTTGCTGAACAATTGTATGCCGAGCCACCAAAATCTATGGAAGAACTGCAGGAAACGATCGCTAAATTTATACGTATCGAGGACCTAAGGAACTCAAGGAGAAAGCAACAACAAGAAGTCCCCACCAACGGGAATAAGAAGGAGGCGAAGCTATCATCTAACAACAAAGGTGACATACCTCCTCGAAAGGAGTTAGCCTGGACACCCAAGTATGATCACTACACTGCTCTTAACGCACCCAGGGCAAAAGTACTTAAAGAGGCCCTACACACCGAACTCCTCACAGTTCGAAGGAAATCCTCACCAAAGAATGCCGATGGAAGTAAAGCTTGTCGTCTTCACCAAAATCATGGTAATGACACAGAGGACTGCACCATAGTAAGAGATGAGATAGAGAGACTTGTCCGCGTGGGCTACCTATAAAAATAAGCCCCCCAGAAGAGGAACTTCGCGTAGAAGTCCTGAGCCTTCATTTCGGAGAGATGATCAGCATAAACGACGCTCCCGAAGCCACACTCGAGACCCTGAGCGAGAAAGGTCGGTCCGAGGACGAATTGACACCATATTTGGAGGCTTCGCTGGAGGAGGGGCATCATCCTTTGCTCACAAAAGACATTTGAGGAACTTAAAAACTGTGCACATGGTAGATCGACAACCTCGATCCATACCAAACATTACTTTTACCAATGCAGATTTCCATGCCCCCGATCTGGATCAGGATGACCCCATGGTCATCACTACTGAGATAGGACGATATGATGTCAGTAAAGTGTTGGTTGATCAGGGCAGTTCGGTCAACATCCTATACTAGGCCACATTCCTTAAAATGGATCTATCCGAAGACTTGATAGCTCAATTCAATGAGCAGATTGTAGGTTTCACAGGAGAAAAAGTAGATACTCGAGGATATCTCGACTTAAGAAATTTACTCGGGATAGGGAAGGAGGCAATAGAGCTCAAAATAAGGTTCTTACTAGTAGAGGCAAACACTTCATACAATGCACTGCTGGGACGACCTTGCTTGAATGCTTTCGGAGCCATCGTGTCCACTCCTCACTTAGCTATGAAATTCCCGATAGAAACGACCTTGTTTGTACAGTACGGGTAGATCAACGAACGACTCGACAATCTTATGTTGCTGGCCTAAAAGTCACACCCTTCGTACCGCCAAGAAAAACTAGGGGGCAGAAACAACAATGATCGACCTTGACCCCAAAACAAACGTCGACGATCGCATTCAACCTCAGGGAGACGTCAAGCTGTTCGTATTGGGAAAGGACGAGTCACAAGCCACGTCCATTGGGGGAAACTTGGAGCCGATCGATGAACACAATTTGACAGAGATGTTGAAAACCAATGCCGATCTGTTCGCATGGGTAGCTGCCGATATGCCGGGAATCCACCCCGGTGTCATGACGGACAAGTTGTCCATTTTCAAAGAAGCACGCCCTGTCGCTCAGAAGATGCGAAGATTCGGTGAAGAAAAGAGGGATGGCATACAAGCGGAAGTCACCAAGTTGCTAAAAGCTTAGTTCATCAGAGAGGTAACGTACACTACATGGCTGGCGAACGTTGTCATGGTTAAAAAATCGAACGTTCAATGGAGAATGTGTGTCGATTTCACGGATCTCAAAAAGGCTTGCCCCAAAGATTCTTACCCTCTTCCAAGCATCGATTGGTTGATGGATAAGGCTTCCGGACACGCGGTGCTAAGTTTCCTTGACGCATATTCGGGATACAACCAGATCACGATGTATGAACCAGATCACGATGTATGTACCAGATCAGGAGCGAACAACTTTCATAACCGAACGCGCCAATTACTGTTATGAGGTAATGTCGTTCGATCTAAAAAATGTAGGTGCCACCTATCGGCGTCTTATGGATAAAATTTTCCATCACCAAATTGGAAAATGTGTGGAAGTATACGTGGATGACATGGTCGTTAGGAGTCAATCGGTAGAACAACACTTAAAAGATCTGGCGAAAGTTTTCCTTCAGGTACGACAGTACAATATGCGGTTAAACCCGTCAAAGTGCACCTTTGGCGTACCAGCCGAAAAGTTCTTGAGGTTCATGCTAACCTGCAGGGGAATAGAAGCCAATCCGGATAAATGTCGAGTGATCCTGGAAATGAAGAGTCCAACTAATTTGAAGGAGGTGCAACGCCTAGTTGGCCAACTAACTTCTTTGTCATTTTTCATCCCGAAATTAGAAGAGAGTATCATACTTATTCTTAAGAATATGAAGAAGGGTATCAGTCAACACTGGGACGATCAATGCGAAAAAGCTTTCGTTGCAGTCAAGGACATCCTCACCAGTTCTCCGATCATGGCCCGACCGGTAACCGGATATGACTTGCAGTTATACATAGCTGCATCCAACAATGCTGTAAGTGCCGCTCTTATCCAAGAGACTCCTGTTTTTAAGTTGGTCTATTTTGTCAGCAGAACTTTATAGGGGGCGGAAGAAAGGTACTCCCAAATAGAAAAGGTGGCTCTAGCTCTACTAACAGCGTCGCGCCATCTCCGACCGTATTTTGAGAGTCATCAAGTGGTGGTGCGCACAAATCATCCAGTCACTAGGATTCTTAGGAAGCTTGACCTGGTAGATAGGATGGTCTCCTAGTCTGTTGAACTTTCCGAATTCGGCTTACGCTTTGAACCTCGAGGATCTGTCAAAGGCCAACATCTGGCAAACATTGCAGCTGAGCTAACACGCATACCTGATGACTCAGTGCCATTATGGTATCTCAATGTGGATGGCTCATCGGACAGAAAGGGTGGAGGGGCTGGTATTGTTCTGGAAGGACCGAACGATATTATTATTGAATAAGCCATAATTTTTCGATTTCAAACCAGCAACAATCAAGCAGAATACGAAGCTTTGATTGCCGGTTTAACTCTAGCTAAAGAGTTAGCAATTGCTCGATTAGAATGTCGAATGGACTCTAGACTGGTTGTCGGTCATATGAAGGGGACTCGCAGGTTGCAATCTCCAAACAGCAAGCCTTGATGGTGCAGCGAAATGAGTGACTATGAATGGTGCTTTGGTGTGTTTTTGAATGTAAGGAGTGTGTGTAGAGAGACCTCTCAGCTCAGAAAGCCTTCCTACTATGGAAGGAAGCTAGAGGAAAGGGTAGAGAAAGTGAAGAGAAAGAGTGACTCAAGAGCAATAGGGCTGGAAAACAATTTCTGCAGGATTTCACTAAGCTCAAAAGTGAGAAAAATACAAAGGGGAGGCCCTCTTATTTATAGGTGTAGAAGGGCCTCAATTTTGAGCTAAATTCCCTCCAAAATTCAAAATACAAAACTTGAAGTGCTTTTCCCAAATTTGATTAGTTGACCATGGCTCTTGCTTTTATTGTATCCTACAAAACAAATATTAGTTTAGACAAGAGAAGAAGGATTTTCATAAGTAACCTTCCATAGAAGTAAAGTGTTAAGTGATCCTTCTTCTTCTTGAATCTTCCTTGCCATGGCTCTAGTAAGAGGTCCAATGTGATTCCTTGATGGTCTTCCATCAGACCCCCCCTCTTAAAAAGGATCTGTCCTCAGATCTGCTTCATCCTGTTGATCATCTCCTGTGAAAGGAATTAAGTCACAGATGTTAAAACTAGGACTAACACCATAACTTTCAGGAAGGTCTAATATGTATGCATTATAATTTATTCTTTTGACCACTTTGAAAGGACCATCTCCTCTTGGACTAAGTTTGGACTTTCGTTGAGAGGGAAACCTTTCCTTTCCCAAATGAAGCCAAACTAAGTCTCCTTCTTCAAAGACTTTTTTCTTTCTCCCTTTGTTATATTTTGTATATTTTTGAGTTTGTTTTTCAATTTGGTTTTTAACCTTCTCATGTAACTTCTTGATAAACTCCGCTTTAGATACATCCTCTTTATGAAGGAAAGAAAATGATTCTGGAAGAGGAAGTAAATCAAGAGGTGTAATAAGGTTAAAACCATAAACAACCTCAAAAGGAGAAAGATTAGTAGTCTTGTGAACTACTATATTATAAGCAAATTCAATGAGGTAGATGATCATCCCAACTTTTTCTATTTCCTAGCTTTTCCCTTAAAGTTTTCTAAAAATGGCTTAGGAACTTAACATCTCTATCAGATACTATGGTTTTGGGTAAGCCATGCAATCTCACTATTTCTTTAAAGAAGAGTCTAGAGATATAGCTAACATCATCTACTTTGTGGCAGGGTATAAAATGTGTCATTTTACTAAAACGATCTACTACCACAAATATAGAATCATACCCCTTTTGAGTTCTTGGCAGTCCTAGAACAAAATCCATACTTATGTCCTCCCAAGGGGTATTAGCTATAGGAAGAGGAGTATAGAGTCCATGAGGCATAATTTTTGACTTAGCTTGTAAACAAGCTATGCATTTAGAACAATGCCTTTGAACATCTACTATCATGTGTGGCCAATAGAACTTACTTTTTAAAATGCTTAGAGTTTTATCAACTCCATGATGGTCCATGAGTCCTCCTCCATGACTCTCTTTGATAAGAAGTTTTCTAATGGATCCTTGGGGTATACAAAGTTTTCCTTTATTAAAAAGATACCCCTCAGAAAGATAGAATCCATCAAAAGGCTTCTTAAGACATGATGAATAAGTGGATGCAAATGTTTCATCATTTTCATATAGTTCTCTTATATCATCAAATCCTAATATTTGTGAACCTAGGGTTACTAATAATGCATGTCTTCTAGATAAAGCATTTGCAACAACATTAGTACTCCCTTTTTGTATTTGATGACATAGGGAAATTGCTCCAGGTATTCCACCCACTTGGCATGTCTCTTGTTTAGCTTTCCCTGCCCTTTAAGATACTTGAGAGATTCATGGTCAATATGCATAATAAATTCTCTATCTACCAAATAGTGCTCCCAAGTCTTTAAAGCTCTAATGAGGGCATACAATTCTTTATCATAGGTAGGATAGTTTAGAGTAGGCCCCCTAAGTTTTTCACTGAAGTAAGCTATGGGATGACCTTCTTGAATTAAAACAGCTCCTACCCCTACCCCAGATGCATCACATTCTAGTTCAAAAGCTTTGGAAAAATCAGACAAGACTAGAATAGGTGCATGAGTTAACTTATGTTTCAAGGTCTCAAAAGATAAAACTTGCTTATCACCCCAAATAAAAGGAACATCCTTCTTGACTAGTTCATTCAAAGGAGCAACTATGGTAGATAAGCTTTTTACAAATCTTCTATAAAAGCTGGCTAATCCATGGAAACTTCTCACCTCTCCTACTGTTTTAAGGGTTGGCCATTCTTGTATGGTCTTGATCTTCTCAGGATCAACATGTACACCTTCTTTTCCAACTTTGAATCCAAGGAATATCACACTTTCTTGACAAAATGTACATTTATCAAAGTTGGCAAAGAGATGATGTTCTCTAAGAAGAAGCAAGACCTTTCTGACATGGCTAAGATGCTTTTGAAACCCTTGACTATAGATTAAGATATCATCAAAGTAGACCACTACAAACCTTCCTATGCATTCCCTAAGGACATGGTTCATTAATCTCATGAATGTACTAGGAGCATTGGTTAAGCCAAAGGGCGTGACTAACCATTCATACAAACCAAACTTGGTCTTGAAAGCAGTCTTCCATTCATCACCTTCTTTAATTCTTATTTGATGATATCCGCTTTTGAGATCAATTTTGGTGAAAATGTTTGCTCCATGTAATTCATCTAACATGTCATCTAATATGGGAATGGGGTGCCTATATTTAACAGTTATGTTGTTGATGGCCCTACAATCTGTACACATTCTCCAAGATCCATCCTTCTTAGGACCAACAACACAGGCAAAACACAAGGACTTAGGCTTTTCTGGATCCACCCTTTGTTCAATAATTCATTAACTTGTTTCTCTATCTCTTTTGTTTCCATGGGGTTGGTCCTATAGGCTGGCGTATTAGGAATGCTTGCCCTAGGCACCAAATCTATTTGATGTTCTATTCCCCTCAAAGGTGGTAAGCCACTTGGTACCTCTTTAGGAAACAAATCATCAAATTCTTTCAAAAGTTTTTGCAACCCCTTTGGTAAAGAACCAAGTTCATAATTTACTTAAACAAGTGCCTCTTTGCAATAGAGAAGAAAATGAGGTTGTCCAAGCAAGATTTTCTTAGAACTTTTTAAAGTTTGGGGTTGGACAACTTCTTTGGTTAAGGCACTATTTACCAAACTCTCATCCTTCTTTTTTTTCTCCTTCCTTTTTTTCTTTTTCTTTTCTCCATCCAACTTCTTCTTAAGAATTATTTGGTCCTCTCTTACTTGTGAAGGTGTAAGAGGACACAAAACAATCTTCTTGCCCTTGTGTTGAATGATTATTTTGTTGGTGACCCCATCATGTAGAGCTTGCTTATCGGATTGCCAAGGCCTTCCAAGTAATATGTGCCCAGCTTCCATTGGTACTATATCACAAACAATTTGGTCTTCATATTTTCCAATGGAAATGGGTACACTTACTTGCTCTTTGACTACTATTCTTTCATCCTCTTCGATCCATTGAAGTTTATAAGGTTGAGGATGAGGAGTAGTAGTTAAGCCTAGGTTCTCTACCATTCTTGAACTGCAACAGTTACAACAAGATCCACTATCCACAATCATTGAACATGTCTTTTCAAAAACTTTACACCTTGTGTGGAATAGATTCTCTCTTTGTGACTGTTCTAGCTCAACATGTTTATTTTCAAGGAGTCTTCTTACCATTAGTAAGTCACCATCACAAGGTAAGGCTTCTTCTTTAGAAGTGGATGTTTCAGACTCACTATATGAAGAACCCTCACTTTCACTTTCATGCTCAAGAATGTAAGTTGACCTTCTATTGCGACACTCGGATGCATAGTGCCCTTTTTCCCCACATCTAAAGCACTTAGTCTCCTTACTTTTGTGGTCTCTTGAAGGTTCTTTAACCTTTTCTTTTTCTCTCTCTCTCTCTCTCCTTAGACCCATCATACCTTGGCTTAGATAGAGTACCCTCCCTCTTGTATTCTCTCTTATGGTTAGAACTAGTAGGATAGTCCTTTCTAGTAGAGCTTCTTGAGTTGTTGTTCCACCCTCACACAAAGCTGGACTAATTCATTGAGATCATTGTAAGGTAAGAGTTCTACCTTATCTCTTATGTCATAATTAAGTCCACTTTGGAACTTAACAATTGTTATCCTTGGTTCCTCTCTTATCCCAGCTCTTAACATGAGTAACTCCATCTTTTGCCTATATTCCTCAACACTCATGTTTCTTTGTTGGAGTTTATGAAGCTTGTCCATTAACTCCCTATCATAGTAAGCTGGCACATGCCTTCTTCTTAAGGCAGACCTCAACTCATTCCAATACCTAATGGAAGGTAGGTTTCTAAATCTCAGATCTTTGACCAAGGTTGTCCATCAATATAAGGCATAGCCTTGAAAGCTTAAAGAGGCCATAGTTACTCTCCTCTCATAATCTATTTAGTGGCATTCAAACAATTGCTCAACTTTCATCTCCCATTCTAAGTATTCTTCCACATCATCCCTTCCATGGAAAGGAGAAAGATCAATCTTGGGCTCTCTTGGGTGATGCTCTCTCACTCTATGATTTCTCTTAGGAGGTATTTGATAGTGGTCATCATTGTGATGACTACTATAATGCTCAGGTTCACTAGGTGGAGAGGATGTATCTCCAAGGTATTCTCTTTTTCTATGTGTAGACTCTTCTTTCCTTTTACCCTTGTCTTGATTGATCAAAAGTTGACCAATCATATCATTGAGCTCACTAATCTCTTTGTCCCTTTGTTGGAACTTTTGCTCAAATTCCTCTCTTAGTTGTAAGCTCTCACTTTTAGGTCTCACACTTCCTTGGACACTAGATTGACTCATCCTTGTCAAGTATGTAAAAATGGTTTTCACAAGGTTTTCAAAAACTTGCACAAGTAATGATTGAAAAGGTTTTCACAATCTTTCTTTGTTTTTGGTGATGGATTTCTAAAGAGATTCTAAAGGTAAAAAATGTTTCCAAGTAGCTCCCACGAAGAAGAGGTGAATCACAATTGGACAAGCTTAGAAACCAAGTTCTTTCTAGCCAGAGTTTCCTTAGAGTTATCTTTTACCTCAGTTTCTTAGTAGAAATTCTTCAAAATAATTTCAAATGTTAATGAAATGCTCCTAAAAACCAAAAGAAGGTTTATCTAGATGCTATGCAATCCTATATACCACGGAGACTTAAAACAAAAAGATCAAACAACCAATTTAAAGAAAGCAATAAAGATGCAAAATGTAAATGCTAGACGACCCTAAGTGAAAGTGAAAGTGACACTTGGAGCCCCTTGACACACTTTCACACTAAGAAAATGAAATTACACTATTACAATGTTCAAATGTGATCTTGGAATTGCTTCAGGAGCATTTTCCCAAGTTACTTAGCCAAAAATCAAAAAGAAATTTAAACTACAAAGGTTCCGTGATATGAAGGTTCAGACAAGCTTAAATTAATGCCTAAAACAAGTGTATGCTTCAAGCTTTGGCTGCTGCAATGTGCCACTCAAAAACAGTGTGTGAGTTAAGCTTTTTTTGGTTAGAAATGCTGCTGGAACAACAAATTGCAGCTGCTGGACAAAGGAGAATTTGCTGCTGTAAAGTCCTCCTTCTTGATCCAATTTCAATCCCCTAACCACTTCCTAAAAGGATATCATAGTAGGTGTAGGTTTCTGCCTCTGGATGCCTCAATCAAAAGTCACAACTGCTCCAAAATTCACTAGAGAACACACCAAACAATTTTAAAATTCTGCACTAGTTTTCAGCATATGGTTTTTCTGAATTGAAAAACTTCGAAACCAAAAAAATGAGGAATTCAAATGGAACAAGGCTGGAATGAAAGCAAGCACACAAAAGGAACCTAATAAAAGCTCTAGAATACATTAAGAAAGCAAGAAAACTCAAATTTGAAGATCAAAATCCATCCAGACCCAAATTGTTTGATATTTTGCAAAGGTTTTTGATAAAATGCCCCAATGAAATTCAGATTTTGAGTTTTTGAGTTTTAGGGCCTCTAAACTGGATTGTATGGTTCTCTAAGCTTTTTATCACTTGATTATTCTTCTTTTGATCATTAATTTTCATTTTCAAACATTGAACCAGCTTTTACCAATCCATAAATGAATTTGATTAAAGAAAATCTCAAACAGTGGCTGGAAATTGTTCCCTGCACCAAAAAAAGTGGACTGAAATGGTGGTTTAAGACTCAAATTCGTGTGGAAGTGTATTAAACTCACAACTAACAGTTCAAGCAACTTTAATTGATGATTTTGAGTGTGTTTAAACTCTGAAACAACTTATAAACTGTTGGCAACTCAAAATCATCATTCCACTTCCATTTTTACTCAAAAAGTGATGGTTTAAAAGGCAAACCTGTATATAAGCTAAGTTTTGACCAAATGAACAGTGCTAGCAGCTTTAAACCATCAATTTAAACTTGCTCAAACTCTTAAACAGCAAAGAGACAAGAGATTTCGAAACATCACCTCTGCTGTAACAATGCACCAAACAGTAAAATGCACCAAATTACCACCAAAATCAGTTTTAAAAGACTCAAAGGCTGGACAATGATCAAATTGACTCAAGAAGATGTAACTCTACTGAACTAAGCTAGAATTGAGATGCTTAGCGTGACCAAACTCAGAATGGACCAATTAAATAAATTTTAGCACGGTGAAAGCTAGAAATGAAAACTAAAACAGTGTGATGCTAAGGATTTTGAGCAACCAACCTATGCATATTCCATTTCATTGCTTATTATGGTTTGCTACACCTTTAGCAACCTTCAACAACTCTAAACAATGTTGTACCAAGCTTTAGAATCAAAGAAAATTAACTGGAAACAGGTTTACAAATTTGAAACCAGAAACAGAATTTTGCATTAGATTTTACCTATAATTGAAATAAGAAATTGATTTCTAGTGCTTCAACTTGTATCACCAAGGCTAGAACAAGTTCTCATTGCCTTTTTTGGTAGATATATAGCTTGTCTAGCACTTGAACTCAAGCAAACAAAAGTAAACACAGTAGAAAGGAATACCAAAGCAGTAACAAAAATAACTGCATCAAAAAAATGCACATGACTAGACAAAACTGAAATTGAAATATAAAGCTAGAAATGGCACAAACAAGGACGCTTCACCGTTTAAAATTAAAAGTAAACATGAACACACAATGGAAACAAGAAATCAGAGATTGGAAATAGAAATTAAGCACAAAACAGAAATAAAATGACTGCAACAGTGAACTGGTAAAGGATGACAGCAGAACAACACATGTGGAATGAGAATGGAGTAGAAAATGAAAGGAACAACTTAGCTATGGATGCGTGGACAACCACAGCTCTGATACCACTTGATGGAAACTTGCCAGGCTTGGAACTTGCAGGTTGCAATCTCCAAACAGTAAGCCTTGATGGTGCAGCGGAATGAGTGACTATGAATGGTGTTTTGGTGTGTTTTTGAATGTAAGGAGTGTGTGTAGAGAGACCTCTCAGCTCAGAAAGCCTTCCTACTATGGAAGGAAGCTAGAGGAAAGGGTAGAGAAAGTGAAGAGAAAGAGTGACTCAAGAGCAATAGGGCTGGAAAACAATTTCTGCAGGATTTCACTAAGCTCAAAAGTGAGAAAAATACAAAGGGGAGGCCCTCTTATTTATAGGTGAAGAAGGGCCTCAATTTTCAGCTAAATTCCCTCCAAAATTCAAAATACAAAACGAGCTTGAAGGCCAAGACAGCTAAGTCATGGAAAGCATGCTGGGTCACATGGATAGTGCTGCCAAAACGTGCTTCACGCTGCTCCGCTGGGGCTGGAGCCCCCCTGTTTGAGGGGGCTGGAGCGCACGTGAGCCAGGAAGTCCATTTGGTGCATCTAAGCTGGAGCCCCCCCTGGCTAAGGGCGTTGGAGCGGCCTTGGTGCTGATCCCTTGAAGTGCTTTTCCCAAATTTGATTAGTTGACCATGGCTCTTGCTTTTATTGTATCCTACAAAACAAATATTAGTTTAGACAAGAGAAGAAGGATTTTCATAAGTAACCTTCCATAGAAGTAAAGTGTTAAGTGATCCTTCTTCTTCTTGAATCTTCCTTGACATGGCTCTAGTAAGAGGTCCAATGTGATTCCTTGATGGTCTTCCGTCATTCGGTCTACCTCAGAAAATCATCACTGATAACGGCCGACAATTCATCGAAAAAAAAGCTGGAAGATTTCGTTAAGAGCTTGGGAATCAAACATGTCACCAGCTCGGTAAAACACCCTCAAACAAATGGGTAGGCTGAAGCTGCCAACAAAGTTGTACTCACAAAATTAAAAAAGCGGCTCGGTGAAGCTAAAAGCTTATGGGTAGAGGAGCTGCCGGAAGTACTATGGGCGTACAGGTGTACCCCGCACGAATCCACTGGAGAAACTCCATTCAACCTCACATACGGAACGGACACCATGCTTCCAGTAGAAGTTGAAGAGTCGTCGTTAAGGCGAGGCATCAAAATATGAACCTCAACGCCGAACAGTTGCAGATGAACCTCGACATGCTACCCGAACGTCGAGAGGTTGCCATAATTTGCACGACGGCCCACAAAAGAGTGCTTTCCCGGCACTACAATACCAAGATAAGACCCAGAGCCTTCAACGAAGGCGACCTCGTGTGACGAAAAAGAGGGGAAGTAAGAAAGAATCGAGCTCAAGGAAAGTTGGCAGCCAATTGGGAAGGATCGTTCCGCATTATAGAAGATTTAAAAAATGGAGCCTATCGCCTCGAACTCCTTAATGGACAAGCCATCCTAAACACCTGGAATGCGACACATCTTAAATTAAATTTTATTTTAGTTGAAATTTGTTTTTACATGTTTATTCCTATTAAACATTGTTTCTCTATTTACAGTAATAAATTTTTATCCATTTGCCTTCTGTCATATATACTATCTTCAAGATAAGCACAAGCAGGTGGCTTTCAGTCTAAAAGACTCCTAAAACTGTTGAAACATGATTTAACTACTAATGATACATATAATCACGCCATGTATACAAACTACAAGAACGGAGCCTAGAGAACTGTTCATGCTGAGGCACCCAACCAAGGAAACACTCCCACTAGTAGATGTTCGCCCTCAAACACCCAGCTTATCGCGTATAGGGACACACTCCCTCTGGTAGATGTTCGCCCTAAAACACCCAGACGCATTGAATATAGGGATACACTCCCTCTCGTAGATGGTCACCCTAGAACACCCATAATATCAAACCTAGGGGACCCTCCCCTAGTCTAGGTTACGTTCGCCCAAGAACACCTAGCCCATGCCAATATAAAGGCAACCTACCTACTATGGAACCGAGTGGAGGGTACAAACTCTACCAGGTGGTCACGATCATACCGGAACAATAATAGCATTCTACAGCCGATAATTATCAAATAGATGCTTTAAACATACAAAATTGACAACACAAAAGTCATTGAAGCAACAAGTAATTATCAAATAGATGCTTTAAACATCAATAACCCAAAAGTCATTGAGGCAACAGGTACCAAGTACCTTAAGTAAATACAAAAGTAGAAGGCAAAAGCAAAAGGTTTAAACAGTTCAAAAGCCTACTCTATTCAACATGTACAACATCAGTAACGTTGGTAGAAGGAACAACAGGATCCTCCTCCCTGATTTCCCCAGTAATAGGTGTTTTCGCGACAACCTTTTCTTCAGTTTCAGCAGGTTCGGATTCCAGAAGAGCACCTTCAAGAATCTCACTCAGGGGTACCAGATGCCCTTGATAGACATCTTTTCTTAGGTCGAAATCGACACCTTCAGTGGATATATTGAGGAGATGAGACGCTTGTCTCAAAGCTTTCTTGAAACCACGGGTATGCCTTAAAACAATAGCCTTACCCATCACCTCCATTATCTCCTTATCTTCAGCGGTCGTCAGGAGCAGGACGTCCCTCTCTTCCCTCAACGAAATAATAAAACTCTTCTGATCAAAGGCTTCCTTCCTCAGCATTTCCAACTCAGCCGCAAGTTGATCGCGCTCTTTCTTCAGTTTAGTGTCGGTCCTCTGCATATTCCTCATCAGCATGCGTGCTTCAGTCAGCAGTTCCTCGGACTGTTTTTGTCTCTACTCACTCTAGAATGAGCAGCTACAACTTCCTTCAATTGTGTTTGGACTTTTTGCAACTCAGTCCTCAGAACGCCTCTATCCGAAGCGTACGCTAGATGCCAAGTCGCCATAGTCGTTCGGCACACAAATTCCATGGCAGTATCAGCCATCTACTGTTTGGTCATGCCTTCGACTACCTTTTTCTCATATTCGTCCAGATTGAAGGCAATTTTGTGACCCAAATTAAAAGTTGATCTCCACATACCACCTGGAATAGGGCGATCGCTTGCCTCTTGGGAGTCTTTCATTTTCTTTGAACTAGTTGGCATCTCGACTACCCGTTCTTCCTTTCGCTTCCTGACAAATGGACGCTCTTCGACGACCGTCACGTCCGGAGAGGATGGCCGATCGATCTGCGGAGAATTGGTGGCCTTTTCCCCCGAAACACCCTTAGCGGCCCTCTGAACATCGCGACCGCTACCCAGCTTGGATTCAGTAATAATCCTAAACTAGTCGCGAACAGGGCCTTTTCTTCCCATGATATCTGCAAATAAGAGAAATTATCCACAGATCAATCACGATTCGATAACAACTAAGGACATCAGTAAGAAGAACATATCAAATACCCTTGAGTCAAAACATCATGCTCAAGGCAGTTTATAATCTTCCGGAAAGAAAAGGGACGTGGTAGCGCAGTCAAAACATTCAAAGCGTCCAATTCGTCAATGGTCATTATATCTTCCGACCAAGAAATGAATTTAAGAGGATCTTGAGTCCAGTAAAGGGGGAACCTAGGGCTGTTATCCTCATTAAAAAAGAAGGGGCGACCTAACTCAATGATCGTTACTCTGAAAAACTTATCCTTAAAACCTCTAAAAGATTGGGAATACAATTCCAAAATGGCATTCCCAGGTTCAAAAATCAAAGAAACCCAACCTCTCCTTACGACTGGGCGAGCTCTAAAGAAGTGCAAAAACATAGATGAAGTCAATTTAATGGCCAAAGCTTGGCACATAGCGGCAAAGGCTTGGATGTACCCCTAGCTATTTGAGTGTAACTGAGTAGGGGCAACGTTTAGGGTTTTCAGCACATCTATTTGAAAAACGCTAAAGGGTAATCTCACATACATATTGTAAAACAGGCAAGAGTAGACGTAAAAAAAAATCGTCAGCAGAGTTCTCTTTACCATGAAAAACCCTTTCCTTCTCCCGGCAAGCATTCAGTTTTATGCAAGATTTATAACCTAAGGTCCTCAGGATACAACTACTCTCTACCCAATCTTGTAATACAAGTTTGCTATTAAACAGACTATGGAAGTCACTTACATCACGGGAAGCCCAGTCGTAGCCACTAACACTGGGAGACGACGGAGAGGGGTTTTCCAGATTCTCGATGGTGACATTACCATATAAAAAAGCACTTTCACCACTAAGTATGGTGGTGATTTCACGATGAACTCTGACAAAGGAATCTCTCGGTGCCTCGACGTTGCTACTTCGCCCCCTTTCTTCCATAGATTCTGGAGAGCAATGTAAAACAGGACAAGGATCTATGGTTACCTGACAAACCGCGAGAGAGAAAGCTAGTGAATTTGGGGAAGACAGAAGTTGATGCAGAAATGATAAGCGATGGTTGAGTCAATCAGGCTTTTTCAAATATCCTATCACATTAATGAGGGGAAAGTGACATAAAGCGATGTGCACCGTAGGATCAAGATGATTTAACGACTCTATTTTTGAGACTTTGCAACTGCCTCAAAAGCGGGAAAACCTAAAGGTTTGTTTGGCAAACGAAGCGTCAAAATGAAACAGTGCGCAGTAGAGACTCCCCACGACGACCATCACTCTGAAGTCCTATAGTCAACCTGCCCATACAAACCGAACGGTTAACTCGTACTTGGGGGGCATTATGTATAGCAAGATACCTAAGCCAAATAGTGAGCGTCCACATACAATAAAAATCGCTCTATCCACTGAGTTATAAAGCGCTAGTATCCGCATCTAATAACGATCGCTATATCCACTAAGCTAGAAGCGCTTGTCAACCATATCAAATAGGTCCAACGCACGTTAAAAGTCAAGCCATACTCACTCAACCAGGTCAAAAACCAGGCTTAGCGCTCAGCCAGGTTAAACGATGTTGGGCCAATCGGCCCAACATTTAAGTAATTGAACCTATAGTCCAGCAGAAGACGAAATAGTCAAAAATATCTGATTAAAGATATTAATAACGTTGATTACAGGAAACTGACCGGATTTTAAGATAAATTTGTTTAAGGTAAGTCTGTTTTAAATTTTATTAAGGTTAAATACATGAAGGCAAGAGGAGGCCAGGTACGTTCTATTGAATACTAAAAACTACCTTACGGTGAAAAAAAAATCATTTTCTTGAGAACTGAGGTTCCATAATCTACGCCTGACTTGAGCATCGGAGTATCTTCGCAGGTACCCCCTCTGTTGGAGTGGAAGAGCTGTACAACTTGAAGGAGAATGAACGACTCCCAAAAAGGTGAACATGTGACATCAATTAAGGAGAAGTGAATTTCCAAGATATTTAGAAGTAGCAAAGACACATCAGCAAGGTCCGTGTCTCGGTCCCGAATATTTATACCGAAACACTATTAATACGCATTAAACAACTCTCTCCATTCTATAATTAGGCGAGTCTTACAATATACATTACACAAGTTTTTTCATATACTAATTAGACGAGTTTAACAATAGACATCTAACAATATACATTAAACAAGTGTGTCCATATACTAATTAGGCGAGTCTAACAACACATATTGAATGAATTTGTCAATGCATTGATTAGACAAGTTTAGTAATTCACATTCCATTAATCTATTCATACACTAATTTATATTTGTAATGATTTAACTCTACATATTTTTTCATATCATCTAGAGAGTCTACTGTATTTTTACACATGTTTTATCCTTTGTACATTTTACAAAAGTCTATTATTTATACTTTTATAGACATATTAACTTTCTTAACCTCTTAAGATTGATTTTATTTAAAATTTAATTATAAAGTTAAAAATATTTATTGTTTTTTCTCGATATTTAATTCTCTTTTAATATACATATAAATAAACATCAACCATTCGTGCGTAGACAGGATTTAAAATTAGTTATAAAAATAAAAATTACAACAATATATTGAAATATTTTTCTTATAAAATATTTAGAAGAAAAACACACCTAACGAAGGCACGAATTCAAAAATAGATAATAAAGTATTTTAAAAACTCAAAATTTAAAAAGTTGGAAAAATTGAATAAAAATAGAACTGAGCCACTGAAAACGTGCACCAAAAACGAATTCACAATGTTTAAAAAAATTATAAATGTGTTTCCGAACACTAGTCTTGAAATAAAAAACCCATGAAAATAAGTATTAAACACGATTTATAAAAATAAAAAAGCATACAATTTATAAACATGTTCTGAGACAGGATTTTAACGCAAACGGAAGAAAGATATATTTATAAACCTAAATTATGGTTTGAATACCACTTCTTTCTTTTCAAGAAAGTTGTATTTTTAAGTATCATTTGTTATTAATAATTTTTTAAGGTTTAAATACTAATTTAGTATTTTATTATTTTTATTTACTTTTTTTAATTAAGTCTTCTTATGTGTTAAATAAATTTAATTTAATTATTTATGTTAAGTATTATGTGATAATGTCAATGTTATATGATAATATCAGTGTTATGTGTCGATGTTCAAGTTAGGTGTTAATGTCACTTGACTATTTTATATTCCATTTAATCTTTATATTTTTTTTCATTCAATTGAATCTTAGTATTTTTAAAAAATTGGGATATTTTAAAAAATTGAATAATAATATTTATAACATCTCAATACATCCCTTAATACCATTCACTTGATCCACAACATACTCATCATCACTCATCATATAAACATCACATATTCAAAGTGTCTCAACGATAAAAACTCACTTATAAAAATCTGGAAATAATAATCACCAAAATTACACAGTTTGCTTCATAATAGCTTGATACTCACACTAGACATGAAAAACAGACTTGAAACCCACACCAACAGTTCTGGAAGGGTCCAACCACCCCCCCCTAAAACGACCTAAAGAATGTAAAAAACGAATGTTTGGAACCCCAAATTTGTGAGTCCCCACAACTTAGTTTCTGCTATACAACTCCTCACTAAACTACTCTTACCCAAACAATCTTACCAGACGACCCCATACCAGACAATCTCTTATCAGACAATCTCTTACCAGACGACTCCTTACTAGACAATTCTTCACCCAAACGATCTCTTACCAGACAACCCCTTACCAGGCGATCTCTTACTCATACGATCTACCAAATTTTTTTACAATAAGAGGCTAACTAAGCCCTAACTGGCCCTAAGATAGTTCCTAAAACTACAAACTTTCCCCACAACCATGATCTTAAATCTTACCTGTTAAAACCCCCACTTTTATGCAAAAAAACTCAATCTTCTTCTAATTTATCCCATACCCAAGTTTTGTAACGACACATCAACTCAAACTCACTAAATCTACATTCACAAATTCATCAATAAACAAACTTTAACAGCAACAAACCAAACACACCAACATGCATAAGTTTTTAATTCAACATACCACCATTTTCAAGCACCAAACATATCAAGTTTCACGATTTAATTAAAGTTCATAAATTAATCATCACATCATCATCCAAACATCAAATATCACATGCATACTAAATCAAAACCAAGCAAACTAGCTTCCCTTACCTGGTTGATGCTCAAACAACTCTATGAACTCTAAAATTCTTCCTACGGCTTCAAGATCTCTTTTTACACTACAAGAAATATTGAAATTATATACGGATTATTATATACGGATTTAAATCCGTATATAATTTAACTATTTTATACGGATATTACATACGGATTTAAAAAAAAATTATATACAGATATTATATACGGATTTTCCGTATATAAATTGTATACATAGAGTTGGCTCGTGGTAGCGGGAAAATTTCATACCTGGAATTCCATTATCCGTATGTAAGTAGAATGAAGTATATTATATACGGATTTCAAAAATAATTTTTAAAAAAAATGTATTTTCATTAATTAGAAGCTGAAACCTATCATTCATCCCTGTCGAACCGTGGAGCTACTGTCTCTGAAACCTCGAGCTATCTCTCTCGTCGAACCCACGAGTCCTTTCTCTCTCGAACCCTGGAGCTGTCGCCGTCCCTCTCTCGAGCCGTCTTCGCTCTCCCTCTCCCTTTCTCCAGCCCTCTTCACAGTCCCTGTCCGTCGTGCTCTGCTTCGGTGTCCTCTCTCTCTGTCGAAGTGTCCGTCGTGTTCCGGCGTTCACCAAACAATCTCCTTGTTCGTCGGGTGTCGTAGTTGGATGCTGAAGGAGTATATTCATCTGGTAAGTAAACCCTAATCCTAATGCTTAGTAATCGATGAAATCGTTAATCGCGAACCCTAATCTTTTTCGTTGTTTGTTTTATTTGACACATTTGTGCTTGGTCTCGCAAGCCGTGGTTGGAGTGTTAGGAAGCATTGATTGAGGCTAGTGTTTGGCGGTTTAAGAAGATTGTCAGTGGTATGTAGGACTGAGACATATACCATTTGATTATGAAGGCCCTTAGTGAAGGAACCAAAGGTGAGTGAGTTCCTTTGCCTTTTGAAGTTTCTTAGATGCAGAAAAAATTGTTTGTACTGTGTTCTTTTGCTTCATTTGCTTAATAATATGTTGTTATGGGTTTTGCTTCTTCTGCCAGATTTAGATCCATCGTGGTGATATAACCGCCTTTGGTTATTTGCCTGTATAGAGAAATTGAATGCTTTTCTAATGTTTATGACGCAATGTGTTTGTAATTAATGAGTGTATTAATTTTTTTTTATAATAAAAATTATATGCTTTGGCCTGCACTGGATTGTGTAGTTCGCTGTTGATGGGGATCCGTTAATTACTCCGTTTGATTCTTTGTGATGCGTGTGCATGAGGTGTCATATGTGTTAAGATGCTGATGGGCAGGAATGTGGTCAAGATATTTCCAGTGCTTTGTTAAATATTGCCAGTGCCTATGGTTGTCATGAATCCTGACTAACAAGCTCTCCCAAAAATTGGAGTTTCTTGAGATATCTTAGTTGATTCGAAATAAAAAGAAACTGCATAACTCTATATGACTAATACAACTTCCAAGCACATGCACATAATGCTATCTGTCGCCTCCAATGACCAACCAACCTTGATAGTGGATATTTCAAAGTCATTGGAGTTGTCTACCAAAATTCAATTTGTGTTATCTTTAATAATAAAATAAATACCATACAACACTAGTATGAACTGTTGTTGAAAAAACTGTAACAATAGAAGGGGTGAGCACAATACCTTCCTCTGATTCAGTCTTTGACTCAGCCATTATAACCTCAAATATCTCAATAGCATTGATTATGGCATGATTACCTTCCTTTGGCTTCAATTTTATTGTTAGAGTCCTCCCATTAACAGAAACATTAGTATTAAGCACAAGGGCGGTATAAATATCCCCACTCAATTCTACAATGTCAACATGTTTGAATGCAAGATCACCATTTATTTCAATATCAAAAATCCTTTGCCCCACAGTAGTCACTGAATAATCAATCTCTGCAAAATGTAACCAAACAGAATAGTTTCTGTTGGGATCCACCTCTAATGTATATGTTAAATCAGGCTGATTATTAGTACTAACAAGCGCTGACTGGTAAAGAGTTTCTGGATAGAAGTTTGGCGGATGTGAAGCATGTTTGATTCTAGGTTCAACAGATCTAGGTTGACTAGACTCTGAATCCTCACCAAAAGTTTTAATGCTTTGGCTAAACCTGTCCCCTCCCCAGGGATCCCCTGCATAATCTACGTCTAAAGAAGAAGAACCTGTCATTCTCCTCCACTTTTTCTATCAATATTTCAATCTCATTCCTAAAGAAGAACCTCTCGACAGTGTTGATGGTGATGCAACAGTGTTTTCAACATCAACAGCAAACAAAGAAACTTACATGCTTAAAAGAAGATGTTATCTTTCTTCTAATTTCCCTGTAACATTTGAAGCAAAACATTACTTGTCTATGTGCTGGATGCTGCTGTCTTACGGCCTCTCCCTTTCTTTTGTGTGGATGCTGAATCGTGTGAGCTCTTGGACTTGCTGTGTGCTTCTTCAAAATGGAAGGTGTATGTGTTGAAAAGTGGTTGGTCAAGGGGCCGTGAACTCTTCAGACCATCCAGCATTTTTGTGCATGTGAATGTGGGGTGGAGCTGCCTGTCAATTAACTATGTGTTCTCCACTTTCTTCCTTGGTCTGTCCTATATGTGGGTGGCTTCCTTGTCATCATGTACTTTGTTTCAGCCAAGAAAAGAGGTCATTTCCTTTCCATTAATTCCACACTACCCCCTTCTTCTTTCACGTATCAAGTCTCTCATTTCTCCAATAATATAGGGCTTTCCATGTCACAAAGGGTCCTCCACTTATTGTTTTCAGCCGTGTGTTTTTGTCTCCTCCCATGTGCACTTTTGAATTAAAAAAACAAATGAATGCCCATCATTCACTTGCTGCACCTCCACTTGTATAAATATTTTATATTGAGTCATATGAAGTGTCGTGTGCTTGCTGCACAATCCATATGCTTTCTCACTTTCCGTACAGCCCATGTGAGCTTCCAAATTCATTTTTAATGCTAGTGCTATTTTTGGTGGTGGCCGTGTGTGTTACAAAATGTGGCAGCTGCATTCCATCTCCAAATTAAAATTCGAACATGCATTCTTCATGCCCCACTTCTCCACTTGAAGCTTCTTATTTCTTCATTCTTTATTCTTTACATCATCCTTTCTCCATGTGCTGAACTCCTATACTTCCACATGTGCATGACCAATTTTGGCTCCCAAGGTCGTGCTCTCCATATTGATGCTTATGGGCTGCCTTCTGAACAAGTGATTCTTTCATGTCATCATGCATCATGCCTTACTTCCCACTTTCACGTGGTACTGGATGGTGGACTGGTTTGATCAATGCGCACCCATTAGTTAAACTTTAATTTCTACTATATACAGGTCTAGGTTAGGAAAAAGAAAGTTTTCATGTATATATTAGTCTTGAAAGTAAAGTGTAAATACATAGTAGACCTATTTTAGTTTATGTAATTTCTTTGAAGCTTACTGGAATAAAAAATAGCAGAGAAAAAACTTACCTTACTAGTAGTGTTTATTTTAAATGTTAATCATTTGATGTCATGAATTAACTTCTCTTTTTTGTTTTGTATAGTTATTCCTTGCTTGTTAACTGTAATAGATCCTTATAGCTCATGCTATATAATCTTTGGTGATAACGAATTCTCATTTACACTATCAATTTCATTTCATAAAAATATTTTTAAAATGGGAATAAAATCAACAAGTTTTAGTTTTAGATGATAAATTATTCGGGGAAAAGAATATACACAGAAACGATAATATGATAATATAAAAAAATTGAAAAAATATTACTCACATTTTCAGAAACCTTTGGTTTTAATTATCTAGTAATGTGATTTGATTCTGAATAAGATGAATACAATGAGTATAGGGGCAGGTCTTGATGGTTTTGAATTTTCATGTAACATACATACACTTACATGCTTCTTTAAATATAGTACATTGCTCTGCTTGAGTTTCATAGTTTTGATGTTCAATTGCTTTGTCCATATATTGGTTTGTACTTTTCTTTAAGATTAATCAATGGTTGTTTTGCACAAGCTTATAGCATATGGTGATGTATTTATTAATGTAGCTGTTTTCCTTTCATCTTTGGTCACCTTTTATTTTTGGCATTTTTTTTTGTTTAAAACTGTCAAAATGGTTAAACTGCTATTAAACCATTAAAACATTTAAAAATAAGTTTCTAAAGACTGCTAAGTAGTGGGAAGGAAAATATTTATAGAAAAGAGGTAAACACCAAGTGATATGGATTTGGATTGAAAATGATGAGTTAGGTATAATGGAGATAATTCTTACAGTTAGAGTAGTGTTATGATAAAGATACGTTGGTGTGTTTAGTTCCCATCTTTATCTTCTATTTCTCTCATCCCATCAAACTATAAAAAATAAATAAATAAAAATTAATACAATGTATTATATGATATTTGAAAGCAAAGAATTTGATGGGAGTGAAAGAAGAAACCAAAAATAAAGTAATCCAAGCTTCAGTTTTTTTATTGGCATTAAGGCTCTCTGTTTAGTATTACATCAAAAGCATATGATTTTAAAATTATTGACTTCCAAAATCTCACACTTCCTCATACCCCACATAAAACCTGTATAATTTGAACATGGTCATCAAAACCATCTTCCATGACCTAGTCCATCAATGCCAATGCTGATTTTCAGCGACTGTCATTTGTCATCCTCTACCATGTGTTTTTGAAATAACCATTCTCCCTCACAGTTTTGAATGGCAGCAAGCCCTGCAATGTGCTGTAGATGACCTGCCAGTGATGTAACCTTGCCATGATACCTGCACAATTTACACTCACACATGACCAATATTTCACTGTTCCAAAATCTATACCCCTCCTTCCATCAGCCACCATCTTGCTTGGTGTGTGATCTGTTCTTCTCACTTAAGATCTAGTCTCACTTAATATGCATTGAAATAATCGTCCATACATGGATGACATCTTATTGATTTTTGCATTTGAAGATTTTATCTGCAAGATATAGTTCACATTTCATATTAGATTAATTAAATAATCGTGTATAGTAACCAGTTTTCCTTTAGGAAAGAGAGAATTACATAGCTCAATTAGTATTTTCAGCTATCCTCCCCAATCCTTATGACAATCATTTTTCTATTTGAAGGGGAAAGTATTGCTACTGTTTTACTTAATCATTTAATTAACTAAATGGAATGTTTAGTAATGTAGTTGGGAAAATACACACAACTAGAAATATTAATTTAAAAAAAAACTGTAAACACCACTACAGAAGTCTTTTTCCACTAGATGGGGTGAGCTACAATAGCTGAAACCACTTGGACTCGTGTTTAGAATTACTATTTAAATGTTTTGGATATTAGTTGTAACTTTTGAAAACTGGACCAAGGTATGACTTAAGCTGACTTGGTTACTGATTCAGTAATTCAATCATTAATCTAGTTGGGAAAACTGGTTAGGCATAAATGTTAAAATGAAAATCACAAAAATCAGCTGCATTTTCAGATTTGATTTAAACCAACTGGACTTACCGGTTTCTATCTGATTCAAATTGGCTTGTCTTTGTCTTCCTTGATATTACCTAGTTCCCTGAGCATTGACCATCTTAGACTGAAAAGAAGTTAGTATTAGGCATACCACATCTGCGAGAAAGAGGCATGTCAAATGCAGTGAGACTAGAATATGTTCTGAAATAATTTATTCACGGACTTTCTGTATTTTGGTATCTGTTTGCATTACTTATTCTGGATTGTTCATTATTCAAGTAGATATAGTTCACAATTTAACTCCCTTGTAAAATAACCAGCCTCTACTAAACATAAATAAATATCTACATAACAATAATAACTGAAGGTTAAATTAAAGCTTTAACCTGCGCATATATATATATATATATATATATATATATATATATATATATATATATATCTACATGTAAGTTTGTACTAACTGTATCCCATTATAAAATTTCGGTTTTTAAACCTCATGGTTATTATTAATATTTATTCATTTAACAGGAACAATTTGTTGCAAAATTTTCTCAAATAAGATCTGAGACTGCATCTGTTGGTGTGTCATCATCTTCTCCTCTAGACCCTGCGGAGGAGGAAAGATTGAGAAACCGATGTTGGTTAGAGGCTGCTGGTGGAAGATACAAGGGACGCGTATATGGCATTGGAAATGTCAGCTCCCAAGATGACTGTATCGATAGTTACATCCAACAGACACAGGCATCTTCTTCTGCTCAACAACAAAATTTACAAGAAATTGTTAATCTCAAATCGCAGTTACAAGAATATGGTCAACAGCTTCAAAAGTTTGAAGGCTTTATTGGCGTCCTCTTGCCATTCCTTCCGCCTTCAGCAGTCGCAGCTGCACAAGACTTTTAAACCTCAAAATCCTCAACTTCAAAATGAAGTACCCAATGATGTCCAACCAGAACAGCAACCTCCAGAAGAGCAACCACCACACCAGCAACCGACAGATGAACAAGCAGAAGATGGAAATGATTATATGCATTATTAGGCATTTTATAGAACTTATTTCCATTATTGTTGAACTTATTTAGAAGCACAATCACAATCCGTTTATGAACTTATCTGATGTTTTATTCTTGCACTTA
Organism: Vigna reflexopilosa; assembly: GCA_027742785.1. Lineage (NCBI taxonomy): Eukaryota > Viridiplantae > Streptophyta > Magnoliopsida > Fabales > Fabaceae > Vigna > Vigna reflexopilosa. The sequence continues at coordinate 16,869,372 of CM050913.1, read as the reverse complement.
TATTGATGTCAACAATATTTATGTATTCATATACAATGTTTCCTTTATGGATTAAGTATATCTGAAAAGCTTTATGGATTTATATATGTGAATGTGTAATGTATAATGTTCAGGATTGCTTATATCAATTGTGAATGTTCACTATAATGTCCAGGTCTGTTTGTATATTGTGTATGGGAAACTGCCATGTACAGAATATGTATTTAGCTCTGCTTAAAGCATTATATACGGATATATCCGTATATACTGTCCTTATATAAGTTATATACGGAAATTACATAGGGATATTATATACGGATGTTACATACGGATATTATATACGGATGTTACATACGGATATTATATACGGAACTTACATACGGATATTATATACGGAACTTACATACGGATAAATCCGTACATAAATTATATAGGGATAAATCCGTATGTAAAATCCGTATATAATATCCGTATGTAAAATCCGTATATAATATCCGTATGTAAAATTTGTATATAATATCCGTATGTAAAATCCGTATATAACTTATATACGGATTTATCCGTATATAACCCTAGCTACGACGATATTATATACGGATTTTTGCCCGTATGTAATCCGTATATAACCAAGTTTTATATACGGATTTTAGGTGTTATATACGGATTTTGGCTGTATGTAATGAACTTTTTTCTTTTAGTGTTACTCCGAAAATTCATGACAATTTGATCAGAGTATACCCTCAGTACCACTAATTAATAGAGAATATTAAGCAAGACTCAAACGCTAAAAGAGTGAAGAAAAACTCTACATGCAAAGACACCCAAAATTTAAGGAAGAAGGGTAGAAATCAACTTACCCTGGCTAGAAATGAAAATTTTGCCTCAAGGAACCCTCAGGCGATATCTGATCTTTTGATAAATAAGTGAGGAATTGGAATTTCTAGAAAAAAAGGTAAAAGTTTTAAAAAATTACGTTTTAAAAAGATAAAATTTCTTAGAAACTCCTATTGATATTTTTAAAATAAAATAATAGAATATCATTATTTAAAACACTCTATCGTATCTAATACTTGATTTTTGAAGGTCTAACATTATTCTTTTTTAAAATGAGATCGAATTAGTAATTAAACACGATATTAACATATATCTATGTTAAAAAAACTTAAAAGATGAAAAATAATCAAAAATTATTTAAATTAACAACATTTATAAAAATATAACAAAAAATAACTAAATTAAATCGATTTAAAATAAAAAATATTTAACTAAAACAATAAAAAATCAAAACGAATAAAAACAATAAATATATAGGACAAAATAAATTTTTTTTAAATCTATCTATTATGTAATTCCACATCAAATGTCAAGTCCTCTATCGTACTAGCTGCTTCTGTTGTCCACGTGATACCCCATCTCATCAATTTCTCAGACTATTGGTTGAAGACAGGTCACACAGGCATTAAATCAATTTGTCAGGCTATTATTGCTCACTTCATTTACATTTTAAGAAAATAAGTATACTTTTAGTATAATTTAAATTTAAAATATTTATCACAATAAACTACTAATACATGAAATAACAAATAAAGTCCACTACAATATAATTTTACAAATCAAATTTGTTAAATATGGTTGTATAAAATAAAGCATTCAATGACAATGTAAACCCATAAAAAAGAAAGTGCAAAATACAACGAATTTGTTACGACCATGTTGATCACGCTAAGGTCAAATCTATTTTCTTGAGAATTGTATTTATTTAAAAAAAGAACACATGTTATCAAATTTATTACAACTCATGGAACTTGCTTGCCAACTCAGGCACCTTATTTGACAACTCACACACACCTCGTTTGACTAGCTAGATTTTGTTGATGATTAATGAAATCTTTTTCTAAGATTCATTTGGTTTTAACGTTGCTGCTTATTATCACATAATAATACAATAATGTTGTTAAAATGTTATAAAAGAAATGTTGTGAAATATATTATCTTAAAATTATATATTATATCCTAAAATTATATATCTTATATTAGACTACCCACAGAATTAGAATGGGAAAATATAACATACAAAAGATTGGCAAACACCATGTACACATATGATAGTAACAATCATCTTGTCGGTCTTTAATTTAAATAAACGAGGTAACGAAACTGTTATCGTACAATCAAGTGTTAAATAAGAGTTTGCATTGGGATTGGGCATCTTTTTTATTATTTGAAATTAAGTAAAAATCTTGAAGGATTTTTTAAATGTTAATATATTTAATTTTTAAATTTGACGTAAAATTAAAATTTACTTATTTTTTAAATTTTCTTAAATTTTAATTTTTAGAATTAGAAATAAATAAATATAATTATTTTAATTTAATGAACACAAACTTTTTACATATATTATATAAATTTTTTGTATATATTAAATGATTTTCCAAACTCACATTAGTTAAAACATATGAAACGGTCTATACAACTTATATTAATTCAAACGTTATTTGACTTTGACATATAAAAAATTTAACTTAATTAATTAAAAGATTTATATTTATTTATTTTTAAAATTCAACAACATTAAAATTTGACAAAAAAAATTAATTTGATATAAAATTTAACATTAAAAGATATATTTAATCTAAATGTATTAATATTTTAATATCCACATGGTTGAATGGTAGAGATTTGGAGTTGAATAAAAATGAAATTTTTTATTAGATGATATGATGGAAGCATGTGTGGCTCATGTGACTTGATTTGGTTGATGAAGTATATAAAATAGATTATATAGTGTAAAAGGATGAATTGAAATCAGATCTGTTAACATGCCGCAACTACTCGCAATAAGTCTAACATTTCTTGAACTGCAAATTTCCATATTGCAGGAGGCCCACTTGTTTGCCTATTTTCAAATGGTATATTTGGAGTATAATTTAAAGAGGGAAAGAAAGAACAACTTCTCATCTTTATAAATGTTATTTACATTTTATCATTTTTTATATGACACGTATTGATAACTCTAGAATATTCTACTCTTATATTTATTCTATAAATAGTATATTTAGTCATTAAAATGTTGTTGTGCTTTTTATTGTGAGAAATCCTATTTTAAGCCCTTTAAATATATTTAACCTTTTTTGGGTAAGTTAAAAGAGTCTGTTATTCACTTTAACCACGTAGGATTTAAGGTTATAACATTATCCTTTGTAGGAAAAAAAAAGTTATTCCTATTACATCTATTAACTTATAAAAATTAATATATATATATATATATATATATATATATATTCTTTTGGATAAAAATGATAAATGAATCCATTTTCATAAATATTGTTCAATGCATTTTAATTTTAATAAAAAATCTGTATATTAACTAAGTATAGATATGAGTGTAAATAATATTTGATATTTTTAAATTAAGTATGAAAATTGAGACGTATTATGTTTTTATTACCAAATTCATCTTACTATTTGTCACTATATGTTTTAAATTAATAAAACATATTTAATTTATTATGTAATCAAAAATTATATTAACTTTTTTTAATACTTAGTTTCATAATTTATCTATAAGACATATTTTATTTGCTTAATTTTTTTTATAATTATTTAATTTTTATTCAATTTTTATCTGATATTCTTATTTGTTATTTTTATAATTATAATTTTATCTTGATATTACATATTAAAAAAATAAAATATACAAATTTTTTATATTTAATAGTATAAGGTTTTTCGATTATTATTTGTAAATAACATATTTAATTAATATTTTAAAAAATAAAATAATTAATAGAGTATAGGTATGAGTTAGATGTGAAAGAAACAAGAAAAAAAATTAAATCTATTAAATACAAAGATGAAGATTAGGAGAAACTTTTATTTTGAAGATAAATGAATTTTTACTTTAATCTTGAAATTATTAAATGCCTACCTATTCCACCCAATTATCACCTACAACTCATTAAAACTTGTTACTTAACGAATACTCAACAAGTCTAAAGTGAACAAGTAGTAATTAACTTTAATTTTACTGAGAATTCATATCAAAATATTAGCATTCCATATAAGGGCTTGTTTCTCTACATCCATAAATTATACATCATCTAAATATTTCAAGACAAAAGATGCATAATTAAAATTCTCATCTCTTAACCTACTAAAACATTTTTCAAGAAAAAAAAAGAATTGAGTCCAAAAAAGCCATATAATCTTAAACATAATAGTATATTATACAAAATATTATTTATTAAATAATATTTATAAAAATGCATTACTAAAATGGATTAAACCTTCCAAGGTATTATTCTGAAATTTTAATTTCTTAAACCCTAACTAGTAAAAGATTCTCTTAAACTAAACATGATTAGTGGGATTGGATCTAATTTTTAGATTGAATCGGATTAGGTATAAGAATGATTTAAAAAAAGATGTTAGTTCGATAATTCTTACTAAATATACAACTATATAGCTTTGTTTATATAAATATAAATATTTGAGTAAAACAAAATATTTATATGTATATAATATGAGTAGTTATCAAATAGTTGTAAATGGTCGAGAATATACTAGTAGTTATTATCAAACCTAACATGGGTACTACTATTATTGTATGAAGGTTAGGTACCTGCTACCCTCGTAAAAAACGTGTATGGGCTGAAAAGACGTCACATTTTTAAAACATTGCTTTGAAAAATTATACTGCATTGAATAATGAATAAAACAGTGACATAAAAAAACAAAAAAGACGTCAAATTTATAATCTAGTTTTTAATACAATAGATAAAATGTGTACACAATCAAAATATTAAAAGCACATAGTTTTATAAAATAAAAGACTAAAGATTTCTAGTTTAGAGTGTGAATGAATTGAATAAAATAAAGAGACAAAATTATATTGTGATACAGAGATTGTGAATTACGTTGAAAAGATGTGTGAGTTTATAATAATGCATTCCGTTGTATGACATGTAATATTGAATCTAATAAAAAGCAAGTCTCTTGTTTCAATAATTGAAAAGCACGTCCGAACCAAATCCAATTCATGGCCATAAATAAAGAACCTGAATCTTAGTTACCTTGAACAAGTTAAGTTACCTTGTCAATGGTTTTTTGTCTCTTACGGAAACCCCTCTCCACATGCACACAAAAGGTCTCTTTACATAACTATTTCACTTTAAGGCTACACAAAGAACAACTAAAAAGGGCCTTTGATGAAGAAGTAATAGTTGTTGTTTATGCATTTTTTTTTTTCAATTTTTGATGTGATATTTTGGTACCAGCGTGGACAGAATAAGACAAAGACAGATAAGAAATAGACAATAAACATTTCAAATTGAATTTGTATACTTCAATTTGTGAAAAATTATTGGGTAAAATTTTACCACATGATATATGATTAACTGTTTTGATAAATAAAAACTTGCGTAGACATAGTATAGAAATTAATTGAGATTAAAATAATAAGTGGAGACAGTGAAGGAACCAATAATTGAGCTGAATTTTCTCCTAAAAAAAGGGGAAAAGATTAAATAAAAAAGACTGGAGGATCGGGAGGTAGGTAGTAGGTAGGTGATGAAGTCAATACATATATTCTAGTCCAACGTATCTCAGTGTATATTCAGCGTTCAAGGAAAAAAACAGAGAAACAAACAGAGAGGAACTCGAATAATGTCAGGAACCTCGAGGCCTCAGTTTGTTCTCTTCGGTTCTTCCATTGTTCAATTTGGTTTCTTCGGTGAAGGTTGGGCTGCTACTCTTGCTCACTTGTACGCTCGCAAGGTACGTTTTCTTCTTCTTCTTCTTCTCAAAACAACATATGCAAGATTATCTGATGCATGTTGGAGAAAGGATTTTGAGTTCAGTTCAAACCTTCTCAGAAAGTTTCTTACTTGTATGGTTATGTCACCTTTTCTAATGTAATGAAAATCACTTTTACGTAACCTTCCTCGTTTTAACAACCCCTTTTGACACAGGCTGATATAATCAACCGAGGATACGCTGGTTGGAATACAAGGCGTGCTCTGCAGGTTCTGGACAAAGTTTTTCCCAAGGTATTCATCTTTCCACTGCTTCTGTTCAATACAGAATCTCCCTTTTGTTCACTGTACTTAGAAAATTGCTTTGGTATTGATTACTCTGATCCTTGCTAAGACTGTGTGAACTCGTTGAATTCAGGATGCCCGTGTGCAACCTTCATTGGTCATCGTCTACTTTGGAGGCAATGATTCTTCGTTTCCTGACCCAACAGGATTCGGTACTTCTGTGCCTCTCGAAGAATATATCGAGAATATGAAAAAGATCATTAATCATCTCCAGGTTTTTTATTTCTACCCTTTTCTTGTTATTCTCGTGTCCCTGCAAAAGCTTGACCCATTATTTATGAACGATTGCAGAGCCTCTCAGACACTACTCGCATTATTGTACTGAGTGCTCCTCCCATCGACGATGTAGCGCTTAACATACAATTCGCAAGAAGGTGATTCAAATTTTACTTTATGATTATAAGTTGCAATGGTGGTAGTTAGAATTGGACTAATTGTTGGAGTGAAACAGCAATGGGAAACCATCGAGGACGAACGAAACTTGTCGAGTGTATTCAGAGGCATGTTTGGAACTGTGTCAGGATATGAATATCAAGGCCGTTGATCTATGGACTGCTCTTCAGAAAGTGGAAAAATGGCAAGAGGCTTGTTTTATGTAAGTATGTAGTCTCATTGAAAAAATGGATTTTGTGGTGTTGATGATGACGATGATGAAGAAGAATTGTTTTGGTTTTCAGCGATGGAATTCATCTGTCACCTGTGGGAAACAAGGTTGTGTTCAAAGAGGTATTGAAGGTTCTGAAAGAGGCAGATTGGAAGCCTAGTCTGTATTGGAAATCGATGAAAAATGAGTTTGACGAAGATTCACCGTACGATCCATTTTTTGATGATGGAAGACCATATAATAATCTTTCGAACTGGGTCCTCCCTGACAACGACTACTGGGACTAGAACTGTTTATCCTAATTTAGTGAATTGTTTGCAGAAGCCTTCAAATAAAAGTGCCATGATAGTTTCCCTGTGTACCATCAGAAAATGGAGGTGGACTTCTCCGTGCTTTCTCAGTCTATGCATGTAATAAACTGTTGCTTCAATTTTTGCTCTGTTCTTTAATAAGTGGCCTTAAATAAAGTTGTGTGTCTTCAATCTAATCTATCAAAGCCTATGCTCTTTTACCAACTACACAACCACTCAAGTATCTATCATATCAGATATATTTCTTCCACTATTTTTTCTCAACACATTTCACATAATCCTAACGAAATATTTTAACACTCGTAATTTACGTTTTTTTTTTATCTTATATTACTTTCAACTTTCTTATTATGTAAATTTTTTAAGTGCTATTTAAATTCTTAACATAAATAGTAATTTAAGATATGTGACTTCAATATATAATTTCTCTGACATTGATACAGAAATGGCAGTTAAGCTAGCTTATACATCAATGGTTAATAAACTGATGTAAAATTTTGTGCTACAAGGCATATTATATTGTATCCCACACTAGATTTTAAATGCTAAGAATGTTAGTGAATGAAACTACGTAAAAAAAATAGAATTATGTGTCTCAAATTTATTATCATAAAGTATTTCTAAACTTCAGAAAATTTTAAATTTATTCCAAGTGTACGTAAGGGAAAATTGATCAAATTATATATATCCATATAATTTTTGTTAAATTTTAATGTTTTTAATTGGAATCTTTCTTTTTTTCAAAACTTAAAATTCATTTAATTCAAGTCATCTTTACAATTTCTTTTACTAATATAAAATTGTTTAAAATTTCGTTTACGATTCAAAATTGGTGCAATATATTTTTCTAAAAATATATTAAATTTAAATGATTTGATAAATTTATTATTGTTGATCAATTTAAATAAAATTTACCATAAGAGAAATGATGTTTTGGTATTTTGACATTGACAACTTATTTTTAAGTGTAATATGATCATTACAAAATTATACTTGTATTTGTAAGAATAAATTAATAATAAAGACCGTAAAAAAATTGAGTGTGAAGATATAATAACCGATATAAAATTAAGAATTTAAAGTTTAGGTTCACAAATTATAAATAAAATCATATTGGGACTTTTTTTTATAATTTCATTAATTATGCAATAATAAAAGTATACATAATGTGATCTCTCTTATATTTATGTGTAAGAAAAGGAGAATAAAAAGAAGATTGGCCAAGGAAAGACTATATTTAATTCTTGATAAAAATCAAATATCATTAGCAATATTAAATACAAATATTCCGTGTGATAACTCTAACTTTAGGTAATATGTCAAAACCAATTTCTATTTCTTGGTTGTGTGTGAGAGCCATTATTGAGGCACGATTAATTAGGTAAGAGTTTGTTGAATTTGGTTGAATGTGATTTTTGTGGTGAAGATGGCTGGGTAGAGCTGTACTTCCTCGTCGACTTCCAAGGTACTTTTTTGTCTTATTCTTTTTCTCGGTGAATATCATCAAAGATGGGATCTTGATTATGGGATCCTGATTTATTACTTATGATTTTTTTAGTTCTAGAGTGAACATGAGAATTTAAAATTGTAATTTAAAATTCAATCTAAATTTAAATAATTATATTTGAACTCGAAGATCTAGGTCGATCCATCTGAAGGTCAAGATGTATTGATCAACTTGAAGGTCAAGTTGAGTTAATTTGATTAAAGGTGAGACTAGTTAGTTGAATTGAACGTTGAAATACGTGAGTTAAGTTAAAGGTTGAGCTGAATTGGCTGAAGCATTTAGTCGAGTTGAGTCAGCAAGGTCGAAAGACGAGATAAATTTGTTCATGTTGAAGGTTAAGCCGAGTCGAGTCAAGTCGACCGGGATTGTAGATCGAACTGAACTGAATTTGACTCGAGCTGAGTTAAGTCTGCCCATTACAAAGTTTGAGCTAAGTCAGTCTGGGTAAAATGTCAAGTCGAGTTGAGTTAACGATCCGAGCCGATCCAGACTGAAGGTTGAGTTAAGTCGAGCTGAACTGAAAGTTGAGTTAAGGTGGCTCATACAAAGGTTGACCTCATTTAGACTAGGCAAAGGTCATGACGAGTCAACTTGTGTCATAGGTTAAGACAAGTTAGTCTGAACCAAAGGTCGAGATGACTCTGTCTAAGTTAAAGGTTGAGAAGAGTCGTCTGGACCATAGGTGGAAGTGAGTTAGTCAGAATGAAGGTTATGAGGAATTGATGTAGGTTGAAGGTTAAGTAAATTCATCGTAGGGCGAAGTTCGAATTTGATGAATGACGAGCTAAGTTAGTCATGGCCAAAGGTTAAGACAAGTTGACCGAGTCAAAGGTTGATATGAGTAGTCTTAAGCCGATGATTTAGATGAGTCAGCCCAAGTCAAAGGTTGGGAGGAGTCGATTTTGACTGAAGGTTGAAATGAGTTAACTAATACCTAAGGTTGAGACGATTTGGTCTTGACTAAATGTCAAATGAGTCTGCCTAGACCAAAGGTTAAGGTGAGTTGGCGTAACCGAAGGTTGAAACGAGTCGTCTTGAATCGATGATTGATACAAGTCTATTTGTGTTGAAGGTTGAGATGAGTCCACAATGGCTAAAAGCTAGGATAAATCGTCTTGGTTCGAAAGTTATGTTAAGTTAACTTAGATTAACGATAGAAACGAATTATCCAAATATTTTTAAAATAGAACTTTATCACAAAAGAGAAATTAAATTATTTTATGGAAATAAAAAAATTAAAATATAATATTTTAATTATTTCATCGAAATAAACTATTTAACAAATAAAATAAATTTATTAATATGTAATCCAAATATAATGTATTTTAATTTGTTAAAATTGTTAAAATCCCAATATTAATGTTTTATGTTAAAAGTAATATTGAATTAAATAAGTCTATTGTGGTAGAAATATATGGTAAATTTCAACTCAGTTTTAGAAAACCTGTTAGGAATCTAAAAGAAATCACACTCTTACATTAATTAAATTGTTAGGAACTCACAGTTAATATTTTATGTTGAATTAAATAAGTGAGACATATATGTTCTATTGTAATAGAAATATATGATATAATTCAACTTAGTTTTGGAAAAAAGTGTCAGAAATCCAAGAAAAATCGGTCTCTTATATAAATAATTTATACTTAAAAAATGATAAATCTTTCCAAGTTATCCAAAAAAAAAATTACAACATCTCTAGCATAAGAGTGTGAGATAAGTTTCGGTTGTTGTTCTACATTTATTTTATGATCGTCTAATTTAATTTGATTTTTCGGCATCTTGTGGGTTTATGTCCTCAAACTAACTAAGATTATACATGCAAAAATTAGAAAAATAAATTGGAAATTCAATGAAGAATTTCTCCCAACGGTGATAAAACTAAAAAAAATATGCTTATTACCGAAGGATTAATGCCGACGGCCTTTTGTCTTTCGGTAAAGTTCTTTTACTGAAGCATTTATCGACGATCATTTGAGTGATTGATTATCGAAGGTTTTTGTTCTTCGGTAATTGGGCAGTGACAGTACCGAAGGAATGCGCCCTTCGGTAAGGTTCGATTTAGTGAAATTAGAACTTGAGATTTCGCTATCCCAATCTCTCAAATTCAGTACTGTGAAAGCTTCTCTCCCCCCTCGTCCCCCAAAAAACCTCTCGACCCTAATCTCACTCGTTCAATGGTGGCCATTTTTTCGCACTTCCCGCTTCTTCCCGCTTCTCTCTCCTCCCTTCACCGCCGCACACCGTCTCCCTCCTCTTCGCCAAACCCCAACACCACCCTTCCCTCCTCTACGCCAAATGCAAACCCTCCGATGACATCGAAACCTCGTTCTTCGACAATGTCAACCCCTCGGAGCTTCCAAAGGGATTTGTCGCCCCTCCCTCCTTCGACGATGGCCCCCTCGAGACGGAGGACGAGATCGCCGCAGCCTACGTGGAGCTCTACGGCCTCGCCTTCAGCGGCGTTTCCATGCTCGGGAATGACGTCTTCGAAACGGATGCCCTGGTGAAGCAAGACACGGGGTTCAGGTCTGGCACAAAGAAGGAGAAGGTCCGCGACGGGTTCCAAGAGAGGGTGGTCTAGGTGAGGAGGGTGACAAAGGTTGTTAAGGGAGGGAAGCAATTGCGCTTCAGAGCTGTCGTCATTGTTGGCGACAAGAAGGGCCAAGTCGGTGTCGGAGTTAGCAAGGCCAAGGAATTTGTCACTGCCGTTCAGAAGTCCGCCTACAATGCCAGGAGGAACATCGTGAAGGTTCCAATGACTAAGTACTCCACTTTTCCCCACAGGTACTTTCTCGACCTTACCTTACCCTACACTGTATTTATGAACTGTTTCTTTTGGTCACTCATTTATGCTGTTATGATAATCTGCAAGTGTCTTTTGAATCCAAGATTGAATCGATGAGGTTTGTTATAATTAATTATGAAAAAAAAAATAAAATTGACTTTGCATATGTATGAGTTAAAGTAAAAATTTGGAATTGGAGTCTGAGATTGAGATTGAGTTTGAGTTTGCACTTGGAAGAATGGGAGTTCAGCAAAAGCTCATTTCTTTCTTCTTTCATTCTTCTCTTGTATTCATCATGTTTCCCCTTGTTGGTTCATCCCAAGAGCACCAAAAAATTACAAGCAGCCCTTCAAGAACCAAAGATAATAACCAAATTAAGGTAGGGTATTTCATCAAATTCCATATTCTGAACTTTTATTCAAGAAAGTTAGCAGCATAATTTGTTCATATTTTCCCCCTTGCCTAATTTCCAATCTTGCAAGTTAAATCCCTTGTTTATTAAATGTGAGTTTTGTCTCTAAAGCTAACTCTTTTTCTTTTGTGATTGGTTAAGATGAGTCCAAGACTTCAGTTTGAGATTACACTACATGGCTTTCTCCTGTGGGATTCGAATGGGGTTCTTGATGCCTGTTGGTATACTTGTAATTAGACTATCAAACAAAGAGAAGAATTCAAGAAGGCATAGAATTGTGTTCTATGTTCATTCAATTTTACAGGCAAGTATATCTAAGTCCACATTACATCACAACTCCAAATCAAATGTAATAATTGATTGTTTCTACTGTAAGTTCTTTTACTTGAACTTGAAAACCAATGATCTACAAAATCATAGAACAAAAATCACTAGTGCAAAAACAGCGTATTACGTCGTTTATTTTTGGCTTTTAACGACGAATTAGAAACCGATGTCATAGTGAGTGACGTAACTTTTACGTCGAAGATTACTAAGTGACGTTAATAGGACAATTTCACATCGATTATATTGATATTTGACGTAAACCTAATGTCGACATTGTGTAATGACATCAGGTTACATCCGTTAGTAAAGAGATTAACATTCAATATTTGAATAAATATTTATATTTATAGTAAGATTTGTCGTCTTGTGTAGTAGTGAATGGACATAAACTTAACGTCCATGCGGCTGATAAAGGACATAATTTTCACGTCGAAGTTCAAAGAAGACGTCAATTTTTGAGTAATATTTGAATAAATATTTATATTTAAAGGAATATTTGATGTCAAGCATAAGGGGATGGACGTAAGGTTAACGCCGAAGTTCTCTATATGGGACGTTACTGTCGATGTTTGAACGTCAAATGGTGTATAATCGACGTTACCTTCAGTGTTTTTTTTTATATTTGATTCGGTTTAGCTCATTCAACCAAACCTGAAATACAGAAACCAGTTTTCCAATTCATATATATTCACAGAATTAATTAATTTAAACCATGCTATCATCAATTCATCAATTCCAATTAAATAGTAAAACTAAAAGACGCTGATGCTATCATCAAAACTTTAAAGAACCCAGTTTTCCATTCATCTATTCACAGTATTCATCTATTCACAATAATCTATTAACATTTTAAAAGTTGCACAAGTAAGCAAATGCTACTATCATGAAAGGAAAAACCTAAAGCTATATAGCTATTTAAAATGTTTATTCAAATATCGTGCCCAATCCTCTCTTATCGTCGCTATTACTGAAGTGGACAATGGAGAGGTAGTGTTGAACTACTGCACAATGAAGGAAACTTTACTATATTATATTCATTTTAATGTCAAAAGTTTATTGATATTTCTAAGATTTTCAAATATAAATTTTTACCTCAGTCCATTCCCCTCTGATTTCTGCTCGGATGATTGCCTTCATCCATGACATGATGTAGTAACCACATGCCCGTGAATCATTCTGCTTATTACACTAAACATGTGAAAGAACTTAGTCAAATGTAATGGTTTAAATTTGACTACGAAAATTAAAGGTTAAAGATAAACGAATTCTAACCGTAGGATATATAATTTCAAGTTGTCCTCCTCTGGTCCTAGTCACAACTCTAAACAAATTTGAAACATTAAAAACATAAGTTAATATATTAATATCATAATGAATTGATAAGAATGAATGTAAGACTTACGTTTGTATCAAGGACTTCAACTCCGCTTTAATCTTCCTATGAAGAGAGCAAAACCATACAACTTGTGCTTTTTTTGGAATGATCACCATGAGTTGCCAATGGCCCCTGTCATGTACCAACAACTAGTGAGTTAGTTTATTGATTAAAATTTGATAAAAGTTGACAATATTGGAAAACACATACGCATCAATGTATGGCGCCATATATCTCTCTCTGTTAGACTCATTCATCCATGTTTGAATATATGATTTTTTGGAATCTAATGTGTTTCCAGATGGTTGAATGGTCCGAGGTTCAAGAAAGCCATAAATTGACGCTCGACCTGATTCAACTACGATGGTGTCCATGTACCTGTAAGAATAAAGTTAAGTATATTTTTTAAAAAGTAATAATACTAATATACAAATTGGAAAATAACAAATAAAAAACTTACATGCACCATAGTTGTATGCATGAAATGTTGAGCATTTTTTCTCCACCAATGATCTCATAAGCATCATCGAAATTAATATACAATGGAACATGGCATTCGAGGCCAAATGTTCTTAACTCCCACAACATCTCTACCGGTCCTTTTCTCAACTTATTTAATCTAGAGGTCAATATGGATATAACATCATGGTCTTCTGCTTCCTCGCGAGCCTTGTTCACAGGTTGAGCAATTGGTTGTTTCTCAGGACGGTAGACCTACAACTCACATTTACAAAAGTTAGGAATCGTTTAATTATAACTTGAAGATTTAAGATAATAAAAAGAAGAATATAATACCGTTGGTGAGCCAAAATATGGAATGATCATAGCCTTAGGCCAAGCTATGAATGTGCCTAAGGCCTCCCCCACGAATTGGATTTCAGATGTAGGCAATGACACTTGAGCCTGGGGGTCTCTTCGATCATCAATCATTACCCGCGCATGAGTGGGCAATAAAGGAGCACCATGAATGGTCTGGCCTCCTGCAATCTGTCATCCCACGACCACTACGCGCGGAGGATCCTCATCAACCAAACACTCATACTGAATATTGTAATCAGTACGATCTGCAGTAGAGCATGAGCCTTTGGTGCTCACACGAGGTGCAGTAGGATCATCTGTAGGGGCGTCCTCCTACTGTGACTGTTGTTGTTGCTCTTGTTGTTGTTGTTGTTGTTGCTGTTGTTGGGTGATCATCGCAAGTTTTTCTTCGAGCATTCTGAAGCGTTCACCCATGCTTTCCTCTAATTCGACTTGCACCTGTTGCCTGATGCTACTACTAACCATTTTTTGAGTCACGACTTCTGTGCTTCTTGGTTTAGGGCCAAAGTAGTCCCTCAATCCAACAGCTCCTCCAGCACCACGCACACGACCTGAACGGTCTAGTCGACCTGTGACTGCTACTAGGAGGTCCTCCCTATCTTGTGCCATAAATGTGCCTTGACTCTGTTGGTCAACCAAGTCATCCTGCATATCATAATGAAGCTAGACACATTAAAAAGTTTGTTACATTATTTTTTATGAACTATGGTAATCAGTTAAAAGTTTCCACTTACAATTCTCTGGGATATCTCCTAAGCAGACTGGGATTTAAATTGGCCATTGGACTTTGTCCATGCAGCCTTCCACATTTCATGTCTGGCTGGTGGAGCTGCTAGATTAGGTGACTCAACCTGGGAGGCAACCCAATTGATTGATTATATTTTGTTTGTTTATTTTGATTCTGCTTTAGTTGCATCTAAAGATAATGAAGAGGAGGAAGATACATATGACAACACAGGCTGATGAGGAGCTGAGATAGCATTTACTGATGGATGCTATCAGCGCGAGAGCAAGATCTTTTGTATCCATGATGACTGGATGAAAGAACGACTCCAACTTGGTAAACTTGTGAAATTCAAAAACAAGTTGTGGGTTGTGAAAGACTATAAAGAAAATGAGGTGATAGAGATAGAGTCTCCACATTCCATAAGAGTCAGAAAAGTGGATCGGAAGCAGTTGATGAGTTGGTGTGATATGAACATCAACCATGAAGAAGGAACTTGAGCTTTATTGAGTCAATCTAATGACGTTAAAAGGGCGCTTGCTCGAAGGCATTCCAGTAATTTGAGGACAATTTTTTTATTTTATTTTGGTTTTTAAAATTTTTATCAACTTGGACATTACTTCTGTAATTTTTTAAGTATAGCATCTACTGAAGGATGCTAGGTGGTTAAGTATCTACTGAAAGATACTAGGTTTGTTACACCTACTGATGGGTGTTGGTAAGAAAGATTTGCACTTACTGATGGGTGTTGGTGGATTTTGGGTCAGGCTCGTGACGTTAAACAAGCGCTACCTGGGAGGCAACCCAGTTGATTGATTATATTTTGTTTGTTTATTTTGATTCTGCTTTAGTTGCATCTGAAGATAATGAAGAGGAGGAAGATACAGATGACAACACAGGCTGATGAGGAGCTGAGATAGCATTTACTGATGGATGCTATCAGCGCTAGAGCAAGATCTTTTGTATCCAGTGTTTTAAATTTGTGAACTTATTTACTTCTGTTTTTAGAATAGGATTGATGTACTCAATTTGAAACTTTATCTGTTATGATGGTTTGCTTATGATTGTTGTTTGATAAGTAATGCCTGATGAGGCTTTGATATTGATTGATGTTGAGATGTGCACATTATATGCTTATACAGGTGGTTCACAAGCCTTGTGAACAAATGCATGATGTTATGATTGTGATTATGATGCTAAGAAGGATGTGTATGTGGAATGAGAATGAGCCTATTTGTGAGGTTTTGAGCTACAAAGTTTTTGTGAATGAATGCTATTACTTTGCAAGCAGGAATGATTTTGCCCAAGTTTTCTATGATTGAATCAATTGCTTGTTTGCATCATATGACCAAGGCCATTTGTTGGTAACCCTTTTATTAGCCAAATGCATGATTTTAGCCCACAAAAGAGAGCACTATGTGTTCTATCCTTTGAATCCTTAGCCTTGAACATGATTTAAAAACCCCTTGTGAAAAGCTTTACCTTGAGTTAAGTAGAAAATATTTTATGGTATTGATCAATGTTCAAGTTTGGGGTTGTTGGGAAGTTATGAAAGGGAAATTGAAAGCATTGAGCTAAGTGATAAGAATAAGAATGAGAAAAGAAAAAGATAAAGAAAAGAGAAGAAAAAGCAAAGCTCAATACAAAAGAAAGTTGGGAATAAATAAGAATGATTGTGTCTATATGATTCTCTTAACTCAAGGGTTTTGTGATCTAGAAAAACCAATTTTCTTGTTAGCCCAGCCACATTATAAGCCATTGAAAAGTCCTTGTGATGATGCATACTTGTGAATGTTTTTGATTATGGTTAAATGAAAGGCAAAGTCAATTCATGTGGCATTGTGATAGTAGAGCGAATGAGTGATTACCTCTTATACACTTGTGTTTGAGTGAAACACTTTATCTAGTGAGGAAAAGATTCCATGAGCACATAAGCATCCATGCTTAGTTGATTGATCATTTATGAAAAATAGCATTTGTTGGATATTAGGTGATTTTGTGAACACTAAAGCATGTGCATGTCTGGATTGAAGTCTTTATCAAGAACTTAATTGAAGTACTTACTTATCTTGAAAAGAGGATTTTTGAATGGAGTGAACCATTGTATTGATTGGTAGAAGATTGAGTTACATCTTGTTTGCTTGAGGACAAGCAAAGTTCTAAGTTTGGGGTTGTGATAACAGTTGAAAAACTGTTATTTTGATGCATAAAATTGATACTAAAAGCAACCTTAAACACTTAGAAACTAGCTTAGAATCATGATTTTGTTCATATTTTTAGAAATAAGAGAGTTGGACAGGTTTATGCTTGATTTCATTGTTTTATGCAGGTTTTAAGGTGAATTTGATGAAAGAAGGGAAGAAGGATAGAGATGGAATCAGAAAAGAACTCAAAAAGGGCAAAAGAAGAGAAGTCGCAAGTACCGCTCAACGCCAGTTTACTGTTGAGCGGCACTCAGGAACACTCGTGGGCTCCGCTGAGGGGTGAAAGTGCAGCTGAGGGAAGAATTGACTACGCGCGGGTACTGCTGAGCGGCAGTTTACCGCTGAGCGGTGGTCTTTTGGGCTTAGGCCCACTTTTCTGTAATATTTCGAATATTATATAAGCTTTAGGACTTCCTAGGGTTTGTATCTTTGGCTGGAGACAAAGCAAACACTCACTTTTCCACCCCTTGGAGGAAGATGTTGGATGCTTAGGCTACCTACTCATCTTTCTAGGGTTCTATCTTTCATCCTTTCATTATTGTTCATCTAGTTTCACCATGAATATGGTGAACTAAACTTTGTATTGTTGTTGGGGAATCAATGTAATCTTTTGAAGCTCTCATATATGGAACTTGTGTTTAAACATCTTATTTGAGATACATCATTTCTTTCATCATTAGTTAGGGTTTTTCCTCTTTGCTCAAAGCATGCATTGTTTAACTCATTCGATGTCATGATTATTGATTTTGTCGATATGGAAACATATGGGGACATCTAGATCCGGGGAAATTCTCCTAATAGCATATTGCCTAGACATAGGAATATGAGGGTTGGTTGCCTTTAAGCTTCTGTGCTTCAGAATTAATTATTCGGGATGCTAGGAATTGTATGAACTCGTAATTAAGGATAAGCCTTCTTGCAAGGTGATTTAGAGAGTGGTATTAACATTGATGAAAATAATGACAAATTCCTAAAAGTATATGAGGGTGGATAAGATGAAATTGATTACCCCAACAACATACTCATCCATCTAATTCGTTTAAGTGTTTGTGTTCATCTTTTCCATTGATCAAAACTCATGCATACATGTTTACTTATTGTCTTTTGCATTTAAAACCTCAAGAATTTATTCACTAGTCTTAAATAATCAACAAATCATATAACTAACTAGGCCGTGAGTCCTTTGGGAGAACGATACTTGGTCCTACCTAGTTTATTACTTGATACGATTCGGTCACACTTGCCGAGGGTAAACAAGTTTTTGGCGCCGTTTTTCGGTGTTCATAAATTTGTCATCAGTTGGGCGGCTATCCTTTTCACCTATGAAAAAATGAAAATCATTAAGCATAAATCACAAATTAACATCTTGTGTGACTAGGTCAAAATATTAAAAAACATACCTGCCACTCAGGAGTAAGTCTAGATTCTTTAAACTGCACCCACTCCTCCTCAGTTATTTTATATTTTGTACAAGGAGTGTCGTTCTGTTTAGAGCCAAATACGTATTCACGTGTCATTCTCGTCTTGAAGTCCCTCCACTGGACTGTAATGTGGGATAAAATCTTCTTCCTTATCCTCTCATCATTAGGGATATTCCAATTTTCTTGTTAAAAACAAAATTAATGTTAAAGCATGATCAACAAAAATAAGTCAATGATGGAAGTAAAACATCTTAAACATACCAAAATATCCTGCCATAGTAGATTTTTGTCAACCTGTGGGACATCATCCCAACAGGTAGCGACAATAGGGACATGTGATTTTGCCATCACGCCCAAGTAACTTTTGAACGATGTTGCATGTGCCCCAATAGGCACAAATGTTATGGGATCAAAGTCCACCGTCACTGGTTTCTCATTAACCCGACGGGATGTGACATCAGGCATCCGAGTCATAGATCTACCCCCTCCTCCCATCGGACCTGATCCAGAGCTCGTCATACCTGTTTACAAAGTGTTAGTACATTATATTTAGAACAGACAAAATAAATAAATTGTACAAGTAATTAAAACAATGCTAAGACACCTATTTATCCCATATGCCTTCATTGTGATCACATCGAGTTGCATGTATTTCATCGGGTACATCATCGACCTTATTTTCAATGGTTCTTGATGAGAATGAGCTTGTCTCAAGTAGATCTAAAGAGTCTTCATCATGAGTTGTGTGCATGGCTATGCCTTTCAATACCACTAACCATTTATGATTCACTGGGTCAGTGACATAGAATATTTGTCTTGGTTGACTAGCCATAATAATGGTTCATCCGTGTAACTCATTTTGTTAAGATCCACCAAAGTGAATTCGGGGTCTTCTGTCACCGCACCAGAATTACTGTAAACCCATTTACACTTGAAAACTGGAACTCTAAAAGTGACATAATCAATTTCCCAAATTTCTTGTATTATTCCAAAATAACTGATTGATGCTGTAATTGGATTCTTATCCTTGGAACTTGAAAAGTGTACAGCCTCAGCTTGTAGGGTAACTCCACTATTTTGAACTCTACTTTTATTGTCTTCCTCCTTTGAATAAAACAAGTAATTGTTTATGTAATATCCGCCGAAAGTGATCACATCAGTGTTAGGTCCACGAGCTAGTCTTAATAGATTTTCAGAAACATTCAGAGTCGCATAAATATTTTTCTTAAACCAAGCTAAAAAGGATTTCTTATGTTCATTAAGTGTCCACTTTTCACTCATACGTGGATGTGCTAACTTAATTTCATCAATGTGTTGTGAAATGTAAGGAATAACATCCTCTGTGTTGTTTAAAATGTACAAATGTGCTTGATTAACATCTTTTCCACTAACACTTTCAATCCTTACTCTTCGAACTCCCTTTCCTTCACGTCTGTTCTCATGTATTTTCTTTAGAAGTCTTATTGGGTCACAACTTGGCATATAACTTGAGCATAATTCAATGGCTTCCTCTGCAATGTAGTGCTCTATAATCGAAGCTTCCGGTCTCAATTGATTCTTAACATATCCCTTTAAGATCTTCATGTATCTTTCAACCGCATATATCCACCTCAAGAAAACCGGCTCGTATATTCTAATCTCTCTCACTAGATGGACAATCAAATGAACCATGATATCAAAAAATGAGGGTGGGAAATACATTTCCAATTGGCACAATAGTCTGATGGCCTCATTTTGCAAATCATCTAACTACCGATTGTAAAAGTTGTTGCATTAAGACATGACAATCATGAGACTTTAAACCAACCAACTTCAAATCTTTCATAGAAACAAGGCTACTAATATTTGACGAATAACCTTGTGGAACCTTCACACTATGTAAACATTGACAAAAAATTTGTTTTTCTTTTTCTGAAAGAGTGTGACAAGCTGGAGGAAGATAGGTGCGTCTTCTTGTGGATTGCGGATGTAACTTAGAACGGATTCCCATGTCAACCAAGTCTTGTCATGCTTTCACTCCATCTTTTGTCTTTCCTTTAACGTTTAGTAAAGTCCCAACAACACTATCAAATACATTTTTTTCAACATGTATCACGTCTATGCAGTGTCGCACATCAAGTTTACACCAATATGGAAGATTAAAGAATATTGATCGCTTTTTCCAAATGTTTTTCTCAATGGTCTTCTTTTTATGTTTTCCGAAGACAACATCAATGTTCCTCACTTGGTCATATATTTCTTCCCCGTTACGTGGTCTACACACTACATCATCCTCAGGACTTCCATTAAACGCTTTTTTCAATCTATGGTAAGGGTGATTTCGAGGAAGGAACTTCAGTGTCTTGTGTACACAATTTTCTGCCCATGCTTCAGTTGAAGATATCTAGTATTTTCTTCACAAATCGGACATCCAAAATGACCTTTAACACTATAACCACTCAAGTTCCCATATGCTGGGAAATCATTTATGGTGCAAAACAACATTGCGCGCAGACAAAAGTTTTCTTTTGAATATGAATTGAAGACCTCGACGCCCTCTTCCCACAAAATTTTTAAATCGTCAATTAACGATTTTAGATAAACATCAATGTCATTTCCAGGTTGTCTAGGACCCGATATCATCATAGACAACATCATGTATTTTCTCTTCATGCACAACATAAGAGATAGATTGTAAATCATCAAAATAACTAGCCATGAACTATTTTTGCTACTTAAGTTGCCATAAGGATTTATACCATCGGTAGCAAGTGCAAGTCTTAAGTTTCTCGGCTCTGCACTAAATTCGGGAAATGTGCCATCAATGTACTTAAGATTATCACATTTTCTTCCATCAATGTGCCACATAAGATTCTTCGCATCTTCTTTAGCAGAAAACAATCGTTTCAACCTAGGTACTATAGGTAAATACCACATGATCTTAGCCGGTGGACCTTCATTGTGTTCATCCTTATTTCCATCAAGTTTCTTCTTAAATCGTGACGAACCACACGTCGGACACACCTTCATTGAAGCATACTGATGTGTATACAATACATAGTCATTGGGACATGCATGTATCTTTTGATATTCCAAACCCATTGGACACAGAATTTTCTTCGCGTCGTAATTACGGATAGGTAACGTGTTGTTTTCTGGTAGCATCTCCTTCAGCAACTCCAACAGTTCCGTGAAACTTTTATCAGTCCATCCGTTTCTTGCTTTCAAACAAAACAATTTCAAAGTAGACGATAACCTTGTAAAATTAATGCATCCTGGATACAACTCTTGCTCCGAATTGTTCTTAAGGCTATCATATAAATGAGTTCTTCCAAAATTTTCTTCGCCAACGTCACGTACCATTTCGTCTAAATGATCAATCATCCATTCATTGACGTAATCAAAACCTGTTAAAGTTGTTGGCTTATATAATACTTTCCCATGCCAAGTCCAAACTGTATAACTCCTCATTATTCCATAGATGAACAGATGATCACGGATGTTGTCCAACTCTTCATATTCTTGATTGAGCCAACGAACACAAGGGCAAAAATATGCCCCGCTCACTGGTTTTGCGTGTTCTTTAACATATTATATGAACTCAAAAACCCTTCGCTCATACTCTTGATTATTACGACGCTGATGAATCCAGCTTCGATCCATACTACTACACTAAACGAAAAGAATCGACGGAAAAAAAAAACTAACTTACGTACACGAATCCAGCTTCGATCCATACTACTACAGTAATCAGTTTTTGATCAATATCAAAACTGCATAATCTTCTCTTCCCAACTAGATTGAGGGTTAGTCCACATAACAATGCAATTAACATTCAGAATTCACATATCATTTACTAGAATAAATCTTCATTTCCTTTCAAAATAAAACTGAAGCAGTACATAAAACCAGAGGTGACTTAATGCCATGATTACAAAATATAAAAATAAATCCACATAGAAAAATAGTCCCTATTCTTACGAAGAAGATTCCATTCAATCTTCATTGGTTGACTCATCATCAGAATCTTCAGTTTCAAAGCCAATGCCATTCTTATTTCCCTTCTTCTCCTATCTGAAAAGAGTATCTTCAACTCTCTCATCCCTTTCACACTTCTTCCTAAATTGATCAACAATATATTTCTCAAAATCAGTTTGTGGAATGAAGGCAGTATGATCTGCAGCAAGAGTAGGTGTACTTCCAACAGTTAGCTCATCTCTGAAGAACCATCCATTCACAGTCCTTTCTAGCCCAATAGAACACATACCTAGTATACCAATTTTTTGTGACTTGTTGCGCACAAGTATGACTTCTTGAGATACATCTACTCCTTGGAGTATCAGCACCTGGCTGATAAATAGTCCATATGGAAATTTGTGTGCATAATTATGACCTGCAGCGATCATACGATCTTTTAGTACCGCAACCCACTTGGTTGGGATTCTAGTCTCGATAGCATTCAACAAAAATACATCTTTTGTTGACATTCTGTCCTCAACAAATCTTCGAGACAGCAGTAGCCAAGTCAGGACATAAGCAATCAGTTTCTCCTCCTTGTTTAAGCCATCATGTAGGTACTGCTTATCAATCCTGTACCTTCCTGGATATCTTAAGCAGTTTACATATATAGCTCTCTTTGTTAAGAATCTATTTGACTCAGAATCACGGATATGAGAATCCAAACCTTCAGCTTTCAGTCCAGCAATATGTGACCAAACATTATCGTCAATAGTAATGTTAATACCTTTGACCCTTAAGTGAATGACCCCATTTACAACCCTCAGGTTTGTGTAGAAAACCTCTACCAAATATGGATAGCAATCTCCTTTCATCTGGACAAAGTCAGTAAGCCCTTGATATGCAATCCATTCTTGAAAAAGGAACCCTTCTTTCTTGAACAATTGCAGGTCTATATACTTGTGAGGAACTACATATTTTGTAACTCTCGAGAATAAAAACTTTCCTCGGATCTGGTCATCACTTATCCATCCAAATGGGTTTGCATTTCTTGTAAATCGGGCAACCTTCTCTTTTCTTCTAGATGATGATGATGAAGAAGCCATGTCTGGATAGAATTCTTGGAACGTCTTTCATAATCTAGTAGTTTTTAACTTCTAAACTTCGAAGCTTAAAATATACAATAGTTACGTCGAATTTTACTAGGCTTTGACGTACTAATAGTAATGTTAATACCTTTGACCCTTAAGTGAATGACCCCATTTACAACCCTCAGGTTTGTGTAGAAAACCTCTACCAAATATGGATAGCAATCTCCTTTCATCTGGACAAAGTCAGTAAGCCCTTGATATGCAATCCATTCTTGAAAAAGGAACCCTTCTTTCTTGAACAATTGAAGGTCCAGATACTTGTGAGGAACTACATATTTTGTAACTCTCGAGAATAAAAACTTTCCTCGGATCTGGTCATCACTTATCCATCCAAATGGGTTTGCATTTCTTGTAAATCGGGCAACCTTCTCTTTTCTTCTAGATGATGATGATGAAGAAGCCATGTCTGGATAGAATTCTTGGAACGTCTTTCATAATCTAGTAGTTTTTAACTTCTAAACTTCGAAGCTTAAAATATACAATAGTTACGTCGAATTTTACTAGGCTTTGACGTACTAATAGTAATGTTAATACCTTTGACCCTTAAGTGAATGACCCCATTTACAACCCTCAGGTTTGTGTAGAAAACCTCTACCAAATATGGATAGCAATCTCCTTTCATCTGGACAAAGTCAGTAAGCCCTTGATATGCAATCCATTCTTGAAAAAGGAACCCTTCTTTCTTGAACAATTGAAGGTCCAGATACTTGTGAGGAACTACATATTTTGTAACTCTCGAGAATAAAAACTTTCCTCGGATCTGGTCATCACTTATCCATCCAAATGGGTTTGCATTTCTTGTAAATCGGGCAACCTTCTCTTTTCTTCTAGATGATGATGATGAAGAAGCCATGTCTGGATAGAATTCTTGGAACGTCTTTCATAATCTAGTAGTTTTTAACTTCTAAACTTCGAAGCTTAAACTATACAATAGTTACGTCGAATTTTACTAGGCTTTTACGTACTAATTGTCAGCCAGAAGACAAAGAGTTTGACAAACGACAAAGGATACGTCCTATTCTGCGGATATACGACGTTTTCCTGTTCATTCCTCGCGCCTCTTTTTTCCTTTTTAAAACCTCTCATAACCTCTCAGGACATTATATTTTAATATAAGATTTACATTTTGAGATAGCCTCCCATTAGAAATGCAACGTTACGAATATTCGAGGTTTTCTTCTTCAGCCTCCCGCCCTTGTCTGTGCTTTTTTCATTTATAAACCTCTTGTAACCCATTATTACCTTTATATTTTAAGATAAGATTTACAATTATTTTTATTTTTATATTATATAAATTTGTTTAAATTTATCTTGTAATATTTACATATTATAAAATATAAGAACGATTTGTTGGTTAAATTTAAAGAGCATAAAATTTTGATTCTTTAAAATATTAATTTTATTTCATATGGAAAATAATAATAATAATATTTTATGAGAATTGTGTTTTAGTTATAGATCACAATAATTAAAATCATAATAAATATTTTTATATTATTAAAAGTAATTTGAAATGAATGTTTTCGGCTATAAAGAAATGTATGATTATACTAAAAGACTTTGATTGATTTTTAAATTATAATACTTTAAGTTTGAGAAAAAATTAGTTGACAGTCAAACTAAAGGTTAAGATAGAATATCGTGGACAAAAATTGAGATAGCTCAGTTAGAAAAAATATATTTAGACATGTTAACAACAGAGATGCATCACACCAAGTCAAAGATCGAGAAGAGAAAGCGTGTATGGAAAATATGGAGAATAGTGAGACACATCTAGACCAAAAATTAAGACAGAATGAGTTTGGTCGAAGATTAAGATAGGTTAAGTTTGACGACGGAGACTTTGACCCAAAATGAATGTTTGGAGATTAAGACTTAAGGTTTAGACAAACTAACATAAGTTGAAGGTCAAAAGGGGTCGGCCTGAGCCAAAGGTAGGGATGGGCTAACTCGGCCAAAGGTAGGATATAGGACTATCTCCTGAATAATAATTAGTATAGGAAATAAAATAAATTGTATTTTTCTTATTAAAGATTAACATCTTTGTGGCGAATCTTTCTTTTAGGGTTTTGAAGGTGCCTTAAACATTTATACCTATACTTATACATAGGGACACCAAATACATATGTAGACATTTTGGAAGTCATAAATATGCATTTGCAACGTTGAGAGAGGACTCTTTTGGTTCTTGGTCTACAACTCTGATTCTTATCAAAGATTAACATCTTTGTGGCAAATATTTCTTTTAGGGTTTCTTAGGTTGCCTTAAACATTTATACCTATATATATTGTGGTGTTTCCTTCTTGGTCTTACGAACCTGGAGAAAAAATTTAAAAAAGTCGAGACGGACGGGTCAGGAAATGAAAGAGATGGATTTATATATTTGAAACGGACCGATCACGACTACCACATAACGTTTATAAAAAACTCGAATTTAAAAAGTTGACGACGATCAAAGATCAAACGAAATTAGAAGAACTTTTATTGCCCACATTGAAGTCAATTATTTTGAATAATTTAATAATTATAATTAGTTATTAGTATAAATGATTATGATATCAAAAAATACTGTGATTAACATTATTAGAAAAACAAATTTGACCCCTCTCATATGTTATTTATTCGCTTTTTAGTTTTTTCACAAACATGTGATCAATATCAAGCCACGTTGTCATTAATATGACCGTAAATAATCATTAAAAACACATTTGCATTTCTTAATTTATAACGCTTTGAATCGATTCTTTATTACGTAGAATCGATTATATTAACTTAGCAAAATTGATAGTGGAATTATATGAATATAGAGGGGCACATCAAACTTTTTAACTTCGAGCCCTCCAAATATCCCCTTCTTCGTGGGTGATTCAAAAGTAGACAATTTCTGGGGAGCGTGACGTCAATTTGTTTTTAAATGAATCCAACGAAATTTATTGTTTTTTTTCTGAATGATGTTTGCACGTCGAATTTGGCGGGGCTTTGACGTTCATATAAGAAAGTGGAGTGTGGCAGTAATTAAGCATAATTACCTGATGCAAAGACCTGAAGTTTATTCATTGTTCACATCCATTTTATGTGATAATGACGTCCTATACCCCCTTAAAACACAACATCTAAAATGAATCTAAAGATATTTATTACTTTTTCACCAAATGATGTTTTAGCGTGCATTTCGCTGGATCAAAAAGTACATTTCGATGAAGTATATTTGTATATATATTTTTTTCCCTCTCATCGAACGTCGAAGGCGGCGGGGCAGTGACGTGAAGGGAGTTGTAGTATAATGGGAGCATTAATGGTGACCTCTTAACTACACATTAATAGAACGTGTTATTAGATAGGCTTCGACATTTTCTTCTTCTGCAATAGATAAATGTGGCGTCTAATGATTTTTTTTTCTTTTTAATCAGACATGACATTTTTTCTTTTTACTTCTTCTTAATTGATTCAAGTTTGCAATGTACTGAAATTTGCACTTTTAACCAGTAATCAGTTTTTGATCAATATCAGAACAACATAATCTTCTATTCTCAACTAGATTTAGGGTTAGTCCACATAAAATGCAATCAACATTCACAAGTCACAGATCATTTACTAAAATAAATCTTCATTTCATTTCATTCTCAAACCGAAAGAAATACAGAAACCATAGGTGGCGTGCTAGCCATGATTAAAAAATAAAAAACAAAAAACATAGAAAAGTAGGGTCTAAAATAATAATCAAGAAGATGCAATTGAATCTTCATCATCAGAATCTTTAGTATGATCTTGATCAAGAGTAGGTGGACTTCCAAAAATTTGCTCATCATTGAAGAACCATCCATTCACAGTCTTTTTCAGCCCAATAGATGACAGAATTAGTATACCAATTTCTTCTGACCTTTTGCACACAATTCTTCTTTCTTCTTCAGATGCATCTACTCCTTGGAGTTCCAGCACCTTGCTGATAAATACTCCATATGGCAATTTGTGTGCATAATCATCTCCTACAACGATCATGTGGTGTTTTAGAACCGCAACCCAGTTGGTTGGGATTCTAGTCTTGATAGCATTCAACATAAATACATCTTCTGTTGACATTGTGTCCTCTTTCAATCTTCTAGGTAGCAGTAGCCAAGTGAGGACATAAACAATCATTTTCTCCTCCTTGTTTAAGCCATCATGAAGGTACTACTTATCCACCCTGTACCTTCTTGGATATCTTAAGCAGTTTATATATATAGCTCTCTTTGTTAGCCATCTGTTTGACTCAGAATCACGAATATGAGAATCAAAACCTTCAGCTTTCAGTCCAGCAATATCTAACCAAACATTATCATCAATAGTAATGTTAACACCTTTGACCCTTGAGTGAATGACCCCATTTACAACCCTTAGGTTTGTGTAGAAAACCTTTACCAAATCCGGATAACAATGTCCTTTCATCTGCACAAAATCAGTAAGCCCTTGATATGCAATCCATTCTCGAAAAAGGAACCCTTCGTCCTTGAACAATTGCAAGTCTAGATACTTGTGAGGAACTGCTTTTTTTATATCTGTCCAGTATAAAAACTTTGCTCGCATGTCTCGATCACTTCTCCATCCAGATGGGCTTGCGTTTCTTGTAACCTTGGCAACCTTCTTTTTTCCTCTTGATGATGACGTTGGAGAAGCCATTTCTGAATAGAATTCTAGGAACGTCTTTCACAATATTGAGTTCTTAACTGCATAACTTCTTTGCTTAAAAAATACAAAGGAGACGTCGAATTATAGAGGGCATCGACGTATTAATTACCATCCAAAAGACAAAGAGTTAGAAAAAGACGTCACATTTTAGGGATATTCAACGTTTTCTTTTTCATCCTCCCGCCATCCTATTTTTCTTTTTTCCTTTATAAAACCGCTCACAAGCTTCCATTACCATTATATTTTAGTATAATATTTACATTTTAAGATAATCTCCCCCATTAGAAATGCAACGTTACCGATATTCAAGGTTTTCTTCTTCAGCCTTCCGCCCTTTTTTTGTCCTTTTGTCAGTGAAATTTAAAGAGAATAAAATTGTATTTGTTTAAAATATTAAATTAATTTCATATAGAAAATAATAATAATAATATTTTATGAGAATTCAATTTAGTTATAGATCACAATAATTAAAATCGTAATAAATATTATTATATTATTTAAAGTAATTTGAAATGAATGTTTGAGGCTAAAGATAGGTATTATTATACTAAAAGACTTTGATTGATTTTTAAATTATAATACCTTAAGTTTGAGAAAAAATTAAGTTGACTGATAAACTAAAGGTGTTAAGATAGAATATTGTGGACAAAAATGAAGATAGGTCAATTAGAAAAAAAATTTGTCAAAAAGTTGTCAAAGTATAATTATCGAAAAATATTTAGACAAGTTAACAACAGAGATTCATCATTCCAGATCAAATATCGAGAAGAGAGTGTGTATGGGGAATAGTTAGACAGGTGTAGAATAAAAATTAAGCAGAATGGGTTGGGTCAAAGATTAAGACAGATTCGGTTTGACGGTGGAGACTGGTTGACTCAAAATGAATGTTCGGACATTAAGACCAAAGGTCCAGAAAAACTAAAAAAAGTTGAAGGTCGAGATGGGCTGACCCGAGCAAAAGGTAGGATAGAGGACTATCTCCTGATTATTAATTAGTATAGGAAATAAAATAAATTGTATTTTTCTTATTAAAGATTAACATCTTTGTGGCAATCTTTCTTTTAGAGTTTCTTAGGTGCCTTAAACACTTATTCCTATACTTATATATAGGGACACCAAATACATATGTAGACATTTTGGAAGTCATAAATATGCATTTGCAACGTTGAGAGAGGATTCTTTGGTTCTTGGTTTACAACTCTAATTCTTATCAAAGATTAACATCTTTGTGGCAAATATTTCTTTTAGGGTTTCTTAGGTTGCCTTAAACATTTATACCTATATTGTGGTGTTTCCATCTTTGTCTAAAGAACCTCCAGAACACATTTAAAAAACTCGAGATGGACGGGCCATGACATGAAAGAGATGGATCTGTATATTTAAAACGGACTGATCACGACTACCACATAAGCGTTTATAAAAAACTTGAATTTAAAAAGTTCACGATGATCAAACGAACTCTATGAAAAACTTTTATTGGCCACATTGAAATAATTTATTTTGAATAATTTAACGATTATAATTAGTTATATTTGTATAAATGATTATGATATCAAAAAATACTATGATTAAAATTATTAGAAAAAAAATTGACCCCTCTCATGCATTATTTCTTCACTTTTTAGTATTTTAACAAATGTATGATCAATATCCAGCCACGTTGTCATTAATATGACCATAAATAATCATTAAAAACTCATTTGCATTTCTTAATTTATAACGCTTTGAATCGATTCTTTATTATTTAGAATCGATTATATTAACTTGGCAAAATTGAGAGTGGAATTATATGAATACAGAGTGGCACATCAAACTTTTTAACTACAAACCCTCCAAATCTCCCAATCTTCGCGGGTGATTGAAAAGTGGACAATTTATGGAGATCGGGATGTCATTTTGTTTTTAAATGAATCAAACGAAATTTTTTTCTCAATGATGTTTGTGTTACCAATGAGGAGCATTGGTATCTTGAAGCTACTGTGAAATTTTGATGATGATAAAAGCTGAAGAATTGAAGACTCTAAATGCATCTTTTGTTAAACGCATTTTGTAGAAACAAATGTATAGGATAAAATGTAATGATGTAAAAACTCTTAGAAGTTTTCGTATTTAGTGAGTCATTGCACAAATAATCGATTATCAAGAGGAGTAATCGATTATCACGAGCCAGTTTAGAGGACAATTGCTTGCGCAAATAATCGATTATTACACAGAATAATCGATTATCACTGTTTTATTTAATTCTGTCCAAGTCTCTGGAATAATCGATTATTGCTTAGGATAATCGATTATCACTTTTTTGAAAACCCTATAACGGACACAAATAATCGATTATCACTTATGATAATCGATTATCAGTGGCAGTTGGGAGATGTCTTTTCAGTTTTTGACCCTGCACGAAACTAGGCTTATAAATAGAGGTCTTCACAACTCTTAGAGAGTACTTTTCAATTCAGAGTATTAGAGCTTTGTGCCTAAGGGAAGCTCTCTGTGAGTGAAAAGGATCTATGCCATTTTGAGAATACATATTGTCTGAGGAAGTTCTCAAAGTGATAGAGTGCTCTTGTCTGGTCTTGTGAATAGGAGAAGCTCGCGCTTTGTGTGTCAAAGGTCGGAGCAGTTCTCTTCAAGTTGGCAGAGTTGTTGCTTCCGGTTCGTGCGTCGAAGGAAGCTCTTTCGGTTCGTTTGTCGAAGGAAGTTACTTGTTGCACTCTTCTGGTTAGTTTGTCGAAGGAAGGTGTTTTCTATTCTTTGCTCATTTCGTTATCTTGTAATTTTTACAACTATATTTTTAGTGAAAAAGGTTAATCCCTATTTATAGTGATTAACGACTGGACGTAGAATCTTTTGATTCGAACCAGGATAAAAATTTTGTGTTGATTTTCTTGATCCCTAAACTCTTAGCACATCAACTGTTTTGATAAATTTTCTCTAAGAAAATTGTTTTTCTAAAACGGACCATCAAAACTTGATTTTTGACCGTAACACGCTTTTCGAATATTTTATTCCGCTGCGCAACTCTATCACATTGCTTGGGAGGATAATGCATCAACCACCTCTAGTTCAAGTGATTCTGTTGAAGAAGCCAACTTGTGTTTGACGGTTAATATTGATGACGCTGCAAGCCAAGTAAGTTGCTCTAGCCTTGACACTAGTGAATTTGATGTACAAAAGGCTTTTCTTGAATTGCTTGATGAATCTGAGAAATTGAATGCTGCTCATAAAAAGTTGAAAAAAGAATTTAAACAATTGCAAATTAAATATGAGAAGGCATTAGATGAGGAAGTAAGTTTGAGAAATAAAATTTGCAACTTGGAAATGAAAGAGTCTTCAAATGTTGAATGTCTTTCGTGTAAGAGTCATATGCTTGATATTGATATTCTAGAAAATCTTCTTGAAGTTGCAACTGGAAATAATAATGTTGAAATGCCTGTAATTGTTAGAAAGGTTTATAAAAACAAAAGTGGTTTTAAAAGTAAGAACAAAATTAAAAGAACCCGTAGGGTATGGATTGAAAAAGGAACTGTGTCTTATAGAAACCCAAATGTTGTCACATGCTTTTATTGTATGAAAAAGGGGGCACATTTCTAACAAATGTAAAATTAAATATTTTGATGTTCCAAATGGAAAATATGTTTGGATTCCTGTTATAAAGTAAATTGTCTCTAACCTCAAAGGACCCAAATGAGATTATGGGGACCAAAACTCTATTGTTTGGTTTTGCAGGTTAATTTTTCAAAAGGAAAAGAAGACTCTATGGTATCCTGGTATTTTTTAAGAACTTTGAAATAATTTATGAATGTTAGATGTGTCTTAAGTTGAAAATTTGGCCAAAATTTGTGTTTTTCGGAAATTAACGTAAATAATCGATTATCAAGGGTAATAATCGATTATCTCGTCCTCAAAAATTTGGATTTTGACAATTTAGATCGCACATAATCGATTATTTAAAGTAATAATCGATTATCTTAAGTAACAGCGTAAAAAAAAAACTTTTTTTCAAAAATTTTTAAGGAATATGTCTTTGATTTTTAAAGGGAATATTACTTTTAGGGGAGTAATTTTTAATGAATTAAAAGGACCCAAATTCTTTTTAAGTTAACAAATTTTGGGGGAGCATAAGGATTAGATGTTTTTCTGATTATGATAAAAAATGGAGAAATCTATTTTTGATTGACATATTATGTGATAACTTGTACCTATATAAGGGGAAGATATATGAGTTTGTTAGATATCTTGTTTTTATCTCTATTATGGATTAATTAATATTGTTTGTACTTTTTAATTAGAGTTGAATTTCTGTTTTTCTTATATTCCATGAGTTATTCTGTTCTTTCATGCTATGAAATTTCAATTTTATTTCTGTTTTGAAATGCATCAATTCTTTTGTTGAGGGGGAGAAAAATTTCAGGGGGAGAAAAATTTGAGGGGTAGTTTTTGCGTTATTTTTACTTTTTGCTTATGATCAAAAAGGGGGAGAAAACTTCTAATTTAAGTAGTGCAGTTATTACTAACATGTTTGTAAGTATGAAATCTGTGCAGGAAATTAGAAATGCTTTTAACAAGATGATATTTTTTATCATCATCAAAAAGGGGGAGATTGTTACCAATGAGGAGCATTGGTATCTTGAAGCTACTGTGAAATTTTGATGATGATAAAAGCTGAAGAATTGAAGACTCTAAATGCATCTTTTGTTAAACGCATTTTGTAGAAACAAATGTATAGGATAAAATGTAATGATGTAAAAACTCTTAGAAGTTTTCGTATTTAGTGAGTCATTGCACAAATAATCGATTATCAAGAGGAGTAATCGATTATCACGAGCCAGTTTAGAAGAGAGTTGCTTGCGCAAATAATCGATTATTACACAGAATAATCGATTATCATTGTTTCATTCAATTCTGTCCAAGTCTCTAGAATAATCGATTATTGCTTAGGATAATCGATTATCACTTTTTTGAAAACCCTATAACGGACACAAATAATCGATTATCACTATGATAATCGATTATCAGTGGCAGTTGGGAGATGTCTTTTCAGTTTTTGACCCTGCACGAAACTAGGCTTATAAATAGAGGTCTTCACAACTCTTAGAGATTACTTTTCAATTTAGAGTATTAGAGCTTTGTGCCTAAGGGAAGCTCTCTGTGAGTGAAAAGGATCTATGCCATTTTGAGAATACAGTTTGTCTGAGGAAGTTCTCAAAGTGATAGAGTGCTCTTGTCTGGTCTTGTGAATATGCGAAGCTCGCGCTTTGTGTGTCAAAGGTCGGAGCAGTTCTCTTCAAGTTGGCAGAGCTGTTGCTTCCAGTTCGTGCGTCGAAGGAAGCTCTTCCGGTTCGTTTGTCGAAGGAAGTTACTTGTTGCACTCTTCTGGTTCGTTTGTCGAAGGAAGGTGTTTTCTATTCTTTGCTCATTTCATTATCTTGTAATTTGTACAACTATATTTTTAGTGAAAAAGGTTAATCCCTATTTATAGTGATTAACGACTGGAGGTAGAATCTTTTGATTCGAACCAGGATAAAAATTTTGTGTTGATTTTCTTGATCCCTAAACTCTTAGCACATCAACTGTTTTGATAAATTTTCTCTAAGAAAATTGTTTTTCTAAAACGGACCATCAAAACTTGATTTGTGACCGTAACACGCTTTTCGAATATTTTATTCCGTTGCGCAACTCTATAACAGTACCAATTGTTCCGACAGTTTGAACGTCTAATTCGACGGGGCCTCGACGTTCATACAAAAAGGTGGAGTATGGCAGTTACTATGCATAATTACACGATGTACGCCATCAGTTCATCTATAAATATAGCTTGCATTTCACATTATCACTGCCTTTGGTTTCCGTATTGAACATAGTAGGATTCATTTTTTTTATCTCCTTTGCATTTTATTTTCCTAAGATATCTTAGCATATTATTTCTTCATATTGCAATTTGATAACTTGAACTTGAAAGTGGTTCATTCATCGCCATTTCATATGAAGAAGCCCTTTCAAGTTCAAGTTAACAAAATGTTTTTGTAGTACAGAAATGGTTAACATATCTTACTGAAAGGGAAGTGCTTAGGAAAAAGAAATATGGTTCACAATATGTTTAATGCTGAAACAATTTTGAGATCTAAAATAATTATATAAAAATATTGTTCAACTTCATCATTTAAAATTGTATGATTCATTTTTAAATTGTCCATAAGTTGGACTCCTCTATTAGATTTCAGAGCTATCTTTTTTCTAAGAGAGGGTCCAACTTATGGACAATTTAAATTTGGAATCTATTTACATAGTTGACGTCGAATGTCGAGTACCCTCGATGCAAAGACCTGGAGTTTATTCATTTTTCACATCCATTTTATGTGATAATTGACGTCCTATACCCCCTTAAAACACAACATCTAAAATGAATCTAAAGATATTTATTACTTTTTCACTGAATGATGTTTTAACGTCAAATGCGACTTGGAATTGACGTACATTTGGATCAAAATGTACATTTTGAAGTACATTTCACAATGTACCGTGCATTTGGATATATTTTGTTTTTCCTCTCTCATAGAACGTCGAAGGCGATGGGGCAGCGACGTGAAGGGAATTGAAGTATGATAGGATAATTAATGGGGAGCTCTGAACTTCAAGTTATTGACATGAAGGGTTAGTCCACATACATCACAACCAACATTCACAATTCACAGATTGTTTACTAAATTCAAATATTCATTTCATTTCAATCTAAAACCCAAAGAAATACAGAAACCATAGGTGGCTTACTAGCATGATTAAAAAATAAAAAACAAAACACATAGGAACGTAGGGTCTAAAATAATTATCAACAAGATTCCATTGAATCTTCATCATCAGAATCTTCAGTATGATCTTGATCAAGGGTAGGTGGACTTCCAACAGTTTGCTCATCAATGAAGAACCATCCATTCACAGTCTTTTTCAGCCCAATAGATGACAAACTTGGTATACCAATGTCTTCTGACCTTTTGCACACAATTCTTCTTTCTTCTTCAGATACATCTACTCCTTGGAGTTCCAGCACCTTGCTGATAAATACTCCATATGGAAATTTGCGTGTATAATCATCTCCTGCAGCGATCATGTGGTGTTTTAGTACCGCAACCCAGTTGGTTGGGATTCTAGTCTTGATAGGATTCAACATAAATACATCTTATGTTGACATTCTGTCCTCGTTCAATCTTCCAAGCAATAGTAGCCAAGTCAGGACATAAGCAATCATTTTCTCCTCCTTGTTTAAGCCATCATGTAGGTACTGCTTATCAACCCTGTACCTTCCTAGATATCTTAAGCAGGTTATATATATGGCTCTCTTTGTTAAAAATCTGTTTGACTCAGAATCACGCATATGAGAATCCAAACATTATCGTCAATAGTAATGTTAACACCTTTGACCCTTGAGTGAATGACCTCATTTACAACCCTTAGGTTTGTGTAGAAAACCTTTACAAAATCCGGATAGTAATGTCCTTTCATCTGCACAAAATCAGTAAGCCCTTGATATGCGATCCATTCTTGAAAAAGGAACCCTTCGTTCTTGAACAATTTTAGGTCCAGATACTTGTGAGGAACTATATTTTTTATATGCAATCCGGGAAACCTTTTCTTTTCCTCTTGATGATGACGATGGAGAAGCCATTTCTGAATAGAATTCTAGGAACGTCTTTCACAATATCGACTTCTTAACTTCATTACTTCTCTTCTTAAAAAATTCAAAGGGGAGGTCGAATTATAGAGGGCATCGACGTATTAATTGTCAGCCAGAAGACAAAGAGTTAGAAAAAGACGTCACATTTTAGGGATATTCGACGTTTTTTTTTTGCATCCTCCCGCCATCCTATTTTTCTTTTTTCCTTTAAAAAATCGCTCACAAGCTCTCATTACCATTATATTTCAGTATAATATTTACATTTTAAGATAACCTCCCACTAGAAATGCAACGTTATCGATATTCGAGGTTTTCTTCTTTTTCTGTGCCTTCGTCGTTGAAATTTAAAGAGAATAAAATTTTATTTGTTTAAAATATTAATTTAATCTCATATGGAATATAATAATAATAATATTTTATGAGAATTGAATTTAATTATAGATCACAATAATTAAAATCGTAATAAATATTATTATATTGTTTAAAGTAATTTGAAATGAATGTTTTAGGTTAAATATAAGTATGATTATACTAAAAGACTTGATTACGATTCAAAAGTAGACAATTTCTCGGGAGCGGGACGTCATTTTGTTTTTAAATGAATCAAACGAAATTTTTTTTAATGATGTTTGAACGTTGAATTCGGCACGGCTTCGACGTTCATACAAGAAGGTGGAGTGTTTCAGTTACTAAGCATAATTACACGATGTACGTCATCGGTTCATCTATAAATATTGCATCCATCACGTAATCCCTTGCTTCCTGTTTCCGTATTGAACATATTAGGATTCATGTTTTTTATCTCCTTGGCATTTTCCTTTCCATAGATATCTAAACATGTCTGTTCTTTAAATTGCAATTTGCTTGCTTTAATGTCAAAGTGCCTCATTCATGTCTCAGTTCATATGAAGGTGGCCTTTGATATTCAAGTAAACAAAATGCATTTTATAGTAAAGAAATGATTAAGTTATCTTACTGAAAGGAAAGTGCTTGGGAAAAAGAAATATGGTTCACAATTTGTTTAATGCTGAAACAATTTTATGATCTAAAATAATTATATAAAGAAGTTCAACTTCAACATTGAACTATGTATGAATCGTTTTTTAAATTGTCTTGGAGTTGTCTTCTACCATTAGATTTTAGAGCTATTTGATTTCTTATGGTGGAAACAACTTCAAGACAAATTAAATTTATAAATTTGACGTCGAATGTTGAGTGCATTGGATGCGAAAGATTGCTCAATGGCATGTCTACTTTTAGTCAGCAAGGAGTTCAGAAGAATCCAAAGAGATTTTTTACTTATTCAGTGAATGATGATTGAACGTCGTATTCGGAGGGCATCGACGTTCAGAAAGTTAATGTAAAATATTTGTGATCGAGGGCATCCTATATCATATTCATCATAGAAATATCTACGTTTAGTCAGCAAGGAGTTCTTAAGAATTCAAAGAGAAATTTTACTTTTTCAGTGAATGATGTTTTAACGTCGAATTGTGCGGGTCTTCGACGTTTAAGATATTGATGTCAATTATTTGCGCTCATGGACGTCCTATATCATTATTCATCATAGTAATGTCTACGTTTAGTCAGCAAGGAGTCATAAGAATCCAAAGAGATTTTTTACTTTTTCGTTGATGATTATTAATCATTTGTAATGCTTTTAAAATGATTTAATTTTGCTACGCGGATCATCTAATTTTTAGTATTTTTTCTTTTTAATTTTTAATCATTCAATAGCACGTCCGACTCTGTAGCATTGGGACATTAATGGTGTGCATTTTCCAACAATATTTTTAACGTCTTTTGTTGGGGGCTGGACGTCAATTGGTTCTTATGGTTGAAAGAAATGAAATATAAATTAAATTTATACGATTAACGTCCAATATAGACTGCAAATGATGCAAAAGTCTGGAGATTGGGTCAAATATTTGTGATCAATGACATCCTATATCATTATTTATCATAGAATGTCTTTGATAAGTCAGTAAGGAGATAATATCGAATCCAAAGAGATTATTTACTTTTCCCTAAGTGATGTGTGAACATCGTTTTATGCGGGGCTTCGACTTTCACAAAGTTAATGTCAATTATTTGTTCCTAAGGACGTCCTATGTCATTATTCATCATAGTAATGTCTATGTTTAGTCATCAAGGAGTCTTAAGAATCCAAAGAGATCTTTTACTTTTTCAGTGATATTCGAACGTCGAATTATGTGGGGCTTGGACGTGTAGGGTATTACTCGTGTAATGCTTTTAAACTGATTTAATTTCGCTACGTGAATCATCTAATTTTTAGTATTTTTTTCTTTTTAATTTTTAATCATTCAATGGCACGTCCTATATTATTATTTATCGTAGAATGTCTTCGATTAGTCAGTAAGGAGATAATATGGAATCCAAAGAGATTTTTTACTTTTTTAGTGAATGATGTTTGAACGTCCAGTAATGTTGGGCTTCGACGTGCAATCGATGTGGCAGTTTCTAGTCATAATTACATGATGTATTGTTTTTATAATGATTTAAATTTCGTTAGCGGATCATCTAATTTTTAATATTTTTTACTTTTTAATTTTTAATCATTCAATAGAACGTCCGACTTTGTGGAGTAGTGGGATCATGTTTCCAACGATGTTTTTCACGTCTTTGGTTGGCGGCTTGACGTCAATTAGTTCTTAGTTGAATCAAAAGAGATGTATTACTTTCCACTGAACGATGTTTGACCTTCGTCATTTCATCTATAAATATAGCTTAAATTTCGTGTAATCCCTGCCATCCTGTTTCTCTGTTGAACATATTAGGATTCATGGTTTTTATATCCTTTGTGTTTTCTTTTCCTTAGATTTCGAAGCAGTTCTGTTCCTCAAATTGCAATCTGCTCACTTGAATTTCAAAGTACCGCATTCAGGTCTTAGTTCATATGAAGGTGGCCTTTGAAATTCAAGTCAACAAAATGCTTTTTAGAGTACAAAAATGATTAAGTTATCTTACTGAAAGGGAAATGCTTAGGAAAAAGAATAATGGTTCACAATATGTTTAATGCTGGAACAATTTTATGATCTAAAATAATTATATAAAGAAGATGTTCAACTTCATCATTCAACAATGTATGAATCGTTTTTTAAATTGTCTTGGAGTTGTCTTCTACCATTAGATTTTAGAGCTATTTGAGTTCCTATGGAGGAAACAACTCCGAGGCAATTTAAATTTATGAAGTTGACGTCGATTGTTGGGTGCTAGGACGCAAAGGCCTGGGTATTAACGTCAACTATTTGGGATCACCAACGTCCTATAACTTAGAGGATTTCAAAAGGAAATCTCCTCTTACAAAATACTTAATCTAAAATGAAGACCAAAGATGATGGAAGACTTTACAACCAAAACCAGGAAGTAAAAAAAAAACCAAAGGAAAATGATAACTTGAATTTGGTTGCGGAAGTAATGTAGGATAGGTTTTGAAAGGGTCTACTTGAAATTCATAAGTGTTAACTTTTCCTGTGTTTTCCCCCATGCTTTCATGGTTAACAAAGAAATGTCTTCTTTTAGTAAAGGAAAAGAAGGAAAACACAAGAAAAAAGTTAAGATGAATTTGATTACCGAAGTTATGTAGGATATGTTTTCACAGGGGCTACTTGAAATTCATAAGTGTTAACATTTTCCTCTGCTTTAGCCCTTTTCCTTCACGGTTAACAAAGAAATGTCTTCTTTTAGTGAAGGAAAAGAACTGAAACAGTTGAAAAAAGTTAACATGAATTTGATTACCGAAGTTATGTAGGATAGGTTTTCAAAGGGTCTACTTGAAATTCATAAGTTTAACATTTTCCACTGTTTTAGCCCTTTGCCTTCATGGTTAAGAAAGAAATGTCTTCGTTTAATGAAGGAAAAGAACTAAAGCAATTGAAAAAAGTTAACATGAATTTGATTAACAGAGTTATGTAGGATAGGTTTTCAAATGGTCTACTTATTTATAGACGTGAAGGGCATTGGAGTGGTTGGGACCATTAATTGGGTGAACAGAATGTTACGTCAAATTCAGCTGGTATATATGATGTTTTAATCTTCATCCAAAAGCCAAAATTCGCTCCATTTTTTATTACTTTTTCTTTTTCCTTTTAAACTCTCACTTTAACGTCCAAGCTTTGTAGATCTTCGACGTTTTTTTCGTTAGAGATTTTTTTACTTTTTCACTGAATTTATTTACGACAATACCACCGGTTATTGTTTACGTTGCCTGTTATTTTATTGACGTTGAACATGTGATGTTGCACACCCTTATATACACTGAATTTAAAAATCTTATGTACACTATGTTGTTTCTATATTGTTAAACCCTAATACTGAGGAAAATTATCTGGTATCCAAATTCAAATGGCTTCTTCATCATATCTTTAACAGACAGAGGAAAGGCTGTTGTGGTTGCAAGAAATACTGATCTCTCCAGGTGGATCAGTGATGAGGAGACTCGTCTAGAGTTTTTTAGGTGGACGAAGTTTAAACATATCGTTCCTCAAAAATATCTGAACCTCGACTTATTTGAAAAGGAGGGATTTCACTTTCAGAAATGGATTGAAACTCAAGGTCTCTCTACACTTTTCCACATGAAGGGTGATTGGTACCCTGACTTAGTAAGGGTCTTCTACAACAATATGAGAAACGTAGATGGTGTCCTTCATTCTCGAGTAAAAGGAGTAAATGTTCACATTGACAATGATGTATGGTTTCAACTTGCTGGATTAAAAGCCCAAGGGTTATTCTCTCACTTACGGTACTAAAAAACAAATAGATGGCTAAAGAAAAAGGACGTGCACAGTAACTGGTTAAGGTTTCCTGGGAGATACACAATTGAAAGATTATATGTGCATCATGGACTAAATAAAGAAGAAAAGATAACAACACACATTCTTGCCTGAGTGATTTTACCTACTAGACTTGTACAAGACAGAATGACAACTAAAGATGTTTTTTTGCTATATACCATCAAGAATGATGTTCCTACCAATTGGGTGGAAGTAATAAAAGATCATATGATTGATGCAGGAACCAAACATGCACGACATCTACCATATGTTGTGTTTATCAACAAAATCCTGACCCTTCAAGGTGTGGATGTTAGTGGTGAAAAGAAATGCTCTTGTAACTGCTCAAATGTGATAAATCGAAACACCTTGAATTCCATTGGCCTTGTGAAGACCACAAAGGGATGGTGCTTCAAGGATGAAGAGAATATGGTTCACAGTTCTAGAAGCATGCCTAAACTAAATGAAGACCGCACCAACTTCGTCCCTGAAACCAATTTTGAAAGATTTGTTGTTGAAAAACTCAGGAGACTCAAACAGAAGATAGACGCTTTGCATGAGAAAAAGAATAAAAATGATTCTTCAACTGAAAATTCAAGTGAAGAGTCTAGTGAGGAGGATTCAATGGAAATATTCTGAATGAGAATAGAGGCTTAGAATTTTAGTATGGAGTCGATTTTGTGTTTCTGTTCTGTGTCTGTTTTGCTTCTAATCTGATTGTAATCACTATGAATATGAATGAAATTGTACTACTTGAAACGAAATCCAAATCTGTTAACTTATTTCTTATGCTTTCTATAACTTTTTCATGTGTCACCCTAACTTTTGTGACCTTGAAAGAGCTATGAGGAAACATAAAAAATATGATATCAGAGTGACACGTTACGACTAAAATTTATAAGTGCAAGAATAGATCAAGGATCTGCAAGTATATTTAAAGAAATGGACTTGATCTTTGACATCATCGTTTAAATATGCAACGTAACATTAACATTTTTCCTATTTTTATCTTTTAAAGTGTCAATGGTCTTAAGAATCGGCGTAAAAAAAACTTCAAGGATTTAAAAAAGAACCGTAATAACATTAAACAAAGAAAAATATGAAAATATAACCACGAAAAGTATATATTAAAATTTCAAACAGAGTTCAAAAATATAAAAATATATTAAAATATTACATTAATTTCAGAAAAATAAACTAAAATGGACTCTTCTTCTTAATCTGAGTCAGATGTCTCCACAGACTCATCTTCTTTTGTGTCGTCTTCATCATCAGATTCACTTGCTGAGGGAGTTATGAGAGCATTGTCTTCATCTGATTTCTTGTGAATCATGATCAAAGATTTTTCAACTTTTGTAATTCTTGTTGAAAGCCTTCGAAATTGATCCACAACAAATCTTTCAAACTCAGTATGTGGAGTGAAGGTAGAAGGAGTGTCGTCAACATCCTTGAACACCCAACCATCTTTTGTTTTCTTTAGACCATTATGTCTCAATGCCGCTTTTCCTATTTCATTTGATTCGGTGCACCGGATTTTTTGTTTCACCAGTAAGATCAACTTGATGATGCTTTAATACACGGCTGATAAAAACACCATATGGCAGAATATGTCCATGACTACTTGCAATTTCAATCATGTGCTCACTCATAACAACAACCCAGTTGGTTGGTATCCGAGTTTTTGTGGCATGAACCAAAAATAAATCTGCAGTAGTTAGACGATCATGTAAACATCTTCCAAGTAGTATTACCCAAGTAAGTACAAAAGCACACAATTTTTCTTCGATTTTCAAACCATCAAGTAGATACGGCTTGTATACCTTTAGCCTTGTTGGACTTCTCAGATATTCCTTGTAAATTTTCTTCTTGTTGGTCCGTTGGTTGAATTCAAAATTTCTTTCATGAGACATGAAACCTTCTTCTTTGAGACCAGTAAAAGATAGCCATATCTCGTCATCAATTTTAATATCGAAACCTTTCACCCGAGAGCATATAACACCAGAGACAACCTTCAGATTGTGGTAGAAGACCTGTACGAGGTCCGGATAGTAATCACCGGTCATTTCTACAAATTTTAGAAGACCAACATCTACAAGCCATTCCTGAAAGATAAACCCCTCCCTTCTGAATAATTCCACATCCAAGAACTTGTGAGGGACCACCTTGAAGAGTTTTCTATAACATCCAAATTTGTATCATTCTTCGTCATCACTGATCCACCCATTTGGACTAGCATTTCTTAGAAGGTGTACAACCTTCTTTCCACGCCGTGAAGATGAAGACGCCATTTGAGAACAGGATTTAGACATTTACAGGAAGGGTTTAAGAATTTTGTTTCTGACAATGATACATGATAGATTTAATCAAACTATATGACGGTTTATTTGCCTGCAGAAGTATTCATTTTTCAACCTTCAAGTTTATTAACTTTTAATTTCCCTATTAAAGTATGTCGTCCAATTCTATTTCTCTTCGACGTCCTATATCTTTTACTTGAACAAGAAACTACATTAAAAAATTGTCAACCGCATAATAAAACGTCGTAGCCCTTAGAAATTCGCCGCCCATCAAGATAATCCTTATATTGTCAGAGTTCAACTTTAACCGCATAATAAAACGTCAAACCCTTTTGACATTCGTCGTTGATGAAATTATTTTAATGGGATATATAAAATTGCTAATTTTAGTTGGGCCTGAATCTGATAAGAAGTGATGCACAACTTTATAAATACTAGATTTCAAAACACACTCAGTGTTTTCTAAACTGAACAGTTACAAAT
This sequence comes from Vigna reflexopilosa, assembly GCA_027742785.1. Taxonomy (NCBI): domain Eukaryota; kingdom Viridiplantae; phylum Streptophyta; class Magnoliopsida; order Fabales; family Fabaceae; genus Vigna; species Vigna reflexopilosa. The sequence continues at coordinate 16,825,811 of CM050913.1, read as the reverse complement.
CCTAGAAATGTGAAAGACGTTCCAGAATCTGATCAGAAATGGCTTCTTCATCATCATCAAGAAGAAAATGAAAGGTTGCCCGGATTGCAAGGAATGCTAATCCTACAGGTTGAATTATTGATGAAGACATTCGACGGAAGCTTTTTAGTCTAAGGAAGATTAAAACCGTGGTTTCTCACAGATATCTGAAACTGGTGACCATGTTCTACTCCAACTTAAAGATGAGTGATGAAACATTTTGTAACAAAGTCAAGGGGGTTGATATGAAGCTGATAAAAGAGGTTTGAATTGGGATTGTCGTTTATCAACCGATCATCAAAGAAGGCTTTCGCTTTCAAATTTGGATTGGTCATCATGGACTTATTGGATTCATAAGAGAAAAAATGATGATCATCAGCAAGTCTATCCCATATTTGTTTCTTGGAGTGCAAACAAAATAGATTCAACAAAAACTGAAGAAGATGAGTGGGATAGATGGTTATGCGGTGAAAATAGATTGTATGTTAGAATCGCTCAAAATGATTCTTAGGGCTCAAGTAAATTGAAAGCTGACTGCAACAAAAGAATATGGAATTTCGTTGTTTGATTTTAATTTTGTAATCAGTGGCTTCTTAAGCCATCTTTTCTTTTGCTGGTTGTAATCATCTTTTGTATGTCAGAATCGCTAAAAAGATTCTTGGGGCTCAAGTAAATTGAAAGTTGATACAGTCATTGACAAAAGACTCTTAGGATTGAAAAATAACTGACAAAATGGAAAGGAAGGTGATGTGAACAACCAAAAAGTGATCAACAGTAATTCTGCAACAGAAGAATATGGATTTTCGTTGTTTGATTTTAATTTTGTAATCAGTGGCCTTTTAAGCCATCTTTTGTTTTGTTGGTTGTAATAAACCATCTTTTAAATATTAATAAAATTCTCTTTTGGTGATTGAATTGTTTAAATTGATTAAATCACTTATATGATTGTAACTGTAATTTTTAATGTTACATCATTACATTGAATGTACCCTTGCACTCTTTTTGTTTTTTGATTCTTTTAGAACACCAATAGTATGTCGATTAGTAAAGCTACTCGACGTAATATTAATAGAAAAGTTAAGAAACGAAGAGGTTAACGTCATTCTTCAGACTTCGACGTATTATTGTCAGGCACATTACTCCTTTTTTTTTCTTTTTCCTTTAAACCAACAATAAACGTCCAATTTCTCGTGCATGTGACGTATTATTCGTTAACCAAAACCCAAAGGTCTCTCCCTTTTTTTATTTATCCTTTTTAAATTCAAATAGAACGTCCAAATTTATATGGGAAAACTCAGTTTGTTAGGCTTGATAAATGTTGTGTTAGAAACGAAGAGATCCACGTCCAATACTGACACCACTAGACGTCTAGGTATATGGGAAAAGAGCGTTGGCACGACATAATAAATGCTACGTTAAAACGAAGAGATAAACGTCCAATATTGACACCACTCGACGTCCACATTATTTGAGAAATACATAGGGACGTCATTTTTCCTTCAGTATTCGACGTACAATTATTTGAAGGATTTCTAAAAGAAATCCATTATTACGTAGGTTATAAATGGAAACGAAACAAAGGAAAAGCATAATAACACTAAACATACGAAAAAACTGAAAATCAAACCACGAAAAGAATCCCAGGATTGTTAAAATGTAGACGGATTTTTGTGAATGGAGGTTGTAGCGTTTTAAAAGGGTGCAAAATCCAAATCTTTCAACCTTTTTCTTTGTTAAAATGAAGAAGGATTTTTTTGAACAGAGTCTGTGTTAAATTCATAAGTGTTAACATTTTAGACGCGAAGAAGAATTCGACGTTCTGTGGTTGGTTTAAAAGAAAAGTAAAAATTAACAAAACGTCTAAGCCAGTATAAAACTGACATTTTATGGGTTGATATAAATGAAAAATAAACAAATAACTTCGAGCTGTAATATACGTCATTCTTTTGTTACGGTTGACGTCATATTAATTAAAACAATATTTAGTATTTATTTATTTTGTATTGGACGTTAGTTGCTTCCTTATTGACGTTATGTGATTACGACCACCACGTCCAACCCCAACTTGTTCGACGTTCGGTAATGTTTTAAACGTCGACCCCATAAAAAGTTGGCGTACTATTTGGTTTATAAGGAAAAAGAAATAAAGAATAAAATAGGGATTCTCTATTTGGCTTCATGCTAGAATATAAAACGTCGAATATTTTTCATGGTTGACGTCAAATGTGGGTAGGAGTAATACTGCTGGAAGCAAACCACTATTTCTTTATTTTTTTATTTTAAATTAGACGTCAGATGTTTCTTCAATTGACGTTATGTGATTCTAAGGACATTATTTGACGTCATTCTATGCCTTATTTGACGTGAATACATTTTTTATTACGTCAATATGTTCCTTGTTTGACGTTAATACAATTTAGACGGCGCACTATTTAAGGAAAAGACATGGGACGATTCAATTTATTTACAAAAATGTCACCGGTCATTTTTAACGTTGAATATTGAGTACTTCGACGTTGACCGCGTGACGTTATACGTTGTTTTTGTACTAGTGAATTTACGGTAGTGAGAAAATAAGTGTTGTGGAAATCGCCAAAAGAGTTGTAAACAATATTTTCAAGATGGTCTATGTGCTTGTTGTAATAGTATTTTCAAAATGATCTATCTACTTTTATCTTCACCTTGCTCAATTGAATGCATAATTAGTATTGTTAGTACATGTCTATATGAGTTGAAGGGGATATATAAATGAATTCAAAACTTGTTTGCCCTTTTTAACCTCTAACTTTAAATCAAATTCATACTTAAAAGTAAAGCATTTTGGCTATTAGTGAATGAATAAAATAGAGTGACTAATGTGTTAGATTAGAATACAACAAATCCTTTGGAAAGCCTCTGGATCTGTTAATGGCCATATATTAGTTTTATAAGATTAGTACTAAGATTCAGCATTTTAGTTAATTTTTTAGCCTTCGTTGACCTGAGAAAATGTGTTTTAGGTTACTCATGTTTTAGTCAAAATTGGTTTGTCACTACATTTTAAAATTGGTAGTTTTGGTCTTTTGTATATTTTGAAATTTGATCAATTTAATCCCTAATGACAAAGTTTAAAATCCACCAAAACATGAAAGGACTAAAACTAATTTTTACCAAAATTTGAGAGAAATAATACAACATAATTCTTCCTTTAAATGCCTTAAAAAACAAGTACACAACCTTACAAAACTAGTGAAAAGTTAAAGTAATTAGACCTTTTATGCTCTATGTTTATTAGCATTGTTAATAGAAGATGATGAATATGATATTATTGTTGTTGTTCTTCACAGGGGATCCAAAAGAAGTGTTTGGTTCTTTGCACATTGGATACTTGGAACTACAGTCACATTCCTGGGTGTCGTGAATGTATATCTTGGATTAGAAGCCTAGCACCAAAATGGGTCTATAAACAAAATCAAGGATTACAAGTGTTTAGAGTTCTGGTGAATTTGAATCCAAAGATTGTAAATTACTTGGCTTATATGTTTTCTATGTGTCGCTAAATCACTTTTTTGCAAGCATAATATTAATTACTTATGGAGAAATAAATGTCATATATGTTTAGTTTGCACGTGTTATATATATATATATATATATATATATATATATATATATATATATATATATATAATTAAGATTTTTCAAGCGTAGATCGTCAACAATACACTAAACCAAAACAACTAAAAAAATACATGTTGTAGATAATTACCGAAGGCTTTTGTCCTTCGGTAATTACCGAAGGCTACCGAAGGGCAAAGGCCGTCGGTAATGGTTAGCGACAAGGGATTTACTGACGGTCATCTAGTCGTCGTTAAGCTATCGGTAATAGGTCATTATCGACGACTTCTGGATGTTTCCGAAGGATTATGGCCGTCGATAATGCCCTAGTAATAGTTATTCGAGTTTGGATGATAATCCGAGTAGGCCAAAGACACATACAAAATTATTTAGATTTTTCATAAAGCAAACTTCTTATATCTCAAGATTCTATGTATTGTTGGGAGTCGATGATTTTTGGTAGACCTAGATTATATTAGTGAACAATGATTTTGACATCTTGATACCTTAGTGTGTGTTTATTTTGGAGAGAGCGAGTGAATGTATTTGAAGTAAATTTTTTGTTGTTTGTTTGAGTGAATTTGGAGGTGAGTGAGAGGGAATTTAGAAATAAAGTGTCAAAATTAGTGTAGGATTTGACCGATGTGACAGATAAAAAAATTGTTTAATTGGTAAAAATTGAAGATTACCAAAATACCTCTAGTTATAAAAGTAATATAAAATGATAATTGTTAATGTTATATTTCATTGTAAAAATGTTTATAAAGTAAAAATATGAAAAATAATTATTAAAATGTAAAAAAATGGTAAAAATTAATTAACAAATCAGCTATATAATCTAAATCTGGGTCTCATATATTTGTTTGAAAACAAAATGTTTTAGTAAGCTCTAAAATAATTTGTTTCCATAACAAAAGTGTGTCAAAATCTAAAGAAATCACTATGGTGATTCAATATGAAGGTAGATGTAGTTAGATATGTTTTATGTTGGTTGACTTGTAAAAAATCAAAGGTTGAACACTGGAGATTGGGTGACAAGTTGCAGTAGCTAGACAAACACCTATTTCAAAATGAAACATGAATGTTTAATGATCTGGTAATACATATTAAGACATTAGGTAATAAAAAATTCAAAAGGGTTCACACGTACACTAGTGCAGAAAGGGCTTTAGACGTCTGTTCTTTTGGCTTTTTGACGTCCGACCTGTATCCGACGTCTTTGTGGGTGACGTTAGTCAGACGTCGGGGGTATGCCTCGGACGTCTATATAGACGTTATTTGTGGTCAGGCCCGACGTCTATATAGACGTCCAAGGCATACCCCCGACGTCCATATGCCTGAAACGGGTAGTTTAGGGATTAGGGGGTTGGACGTCGGTTTGTGCACTACCAGACGTCTATAGACGTTCGTTAGTGCACTAAGCGACGTCTATTGGGTGTTTTTTTTTTTAAATTAATTTATTTTTGCATTAAAACCACACCTGAAAAGTAGAAAATTGTCCCAGAACTATATAGTATAGTATATATGTGTTTCATATAAAGAAAGTTCTACTTAATGTACAAAATAATCCAATACCAAAACTATCAAGATATAAACTTAAACTAAAACTAAGCAATGTTCAACAACAAATAAAATTGTTCCTAACTCCATCTTTGCATAAGATAAGCTATCCACTCCTGCCTTATCTGCCTAATTGTGTCCTCTAGTATAGGAGATGTACTCTTGAAGCGCTGCAAAATTGAAGAAAGATTCATTATGGTTTCATATATGTTTAAAGATGAATTTGCTTTGTAATGTATTCAAGGTATGCATCATTACCTAATTCTAGTCATCTGTAATGACAACTCGAATGATGGTCTTAATCCAACACATGACATAGAAGCCACATTCCCATGAATTTTGCTGCTGGTTACACTAGAATGACAAACTAAATAGTCAAGAATTTAGATCATTCAATAACATAGAAAATGAATTAGAACTATAAATGACTTACAACCTTTGGATACAAAATTTGAACTAGTTGACCTCGAGATTTACCAATAACTCTGTACAGATTGAAAACACAAAGTAAAATTATCATAACTATATTTATCATAAAAGTTTAAGGTGAACATCAAATTCAAAGTCATTTTTGGAGAAACACTTACCCTTGAAGCATGGTTCTCAAGTCATTTTTCATCTTCCTGTGCAACAAACAAAACCATATAATTTTACATTGTTTGGGAATGATGACCATCAGCTCCCAGCGCGACCTATCACGAAGGACAAATAGTTATTTAACTAATCAAGGAAACTTTAATAATGAACTTTTACATATAACAACACCTACCCATCAATGTATGGCACAAGGTATACGTCTCTTTTTGACTCATTCATCCATGTTTGCAAATAATGTTGTCTGTTTTCAAGTGTGTTACTAGAAGGTTGAATGGTCTGAGGTTCAACAAATCCATACATGGAAGACCGACCTTGGTCCACAACGATTGTGTCCATGTACCTAAAACAACAAAGTTAAGTTGTTAGAAACTATAGGAATCTAAATAAAAGGAATATGGAAGACAAAATTAACTATCTTATATGCCCCACAGTTGAATGATGGAAATATTCAACATCGTGTCTCCCCCAATCACCTCCAATGCATCAGGCAATGTGATATATACTAGCACATGGGGGGCAGACCAAATACTCTCAAATCCAGTATAGTTCTAATGGTGCTCTCTTCAACTTGGGTAATCTTGTCATTAGCTTTGATAGAGGATCATCCTCGGCTTCAGCCATGTCATCATCTTTATGTATGACTTTATCATGAATCGGCTGCTTCTGAGGACGTGTGAACTGAAGATAAGAATTTCATCAAAGAGTTATCAACAAATATTTTTAAACTTAACATAGAAATACTAATAACAAAGACATTATACCTATGGAGTAGCGATGTGTGACATGATCAATGCTCTAGGCCAGGCTATAAATGATCCTATGGCCTCCCCCACAAAATTAATTTCTGGAGTGGGTACATGCACTTGAGCCTGAGGATCCCGAATCTCGTCAATCGTCACACGTACGTGGTGGGGTAATATGGGAACACCATGGATAGTCTGCCCTTCCTCAAGCACTCGTCCGACAGCCACAATGCATGGGGGATCCCCATCAACCAACAGCTCATATTGACCGCTATACTGAGTAGGTTCTACAATAGAGCATGATCCTCTAGTGCTGACACGAGGTGGTGTGGGAGTTTTAGCAGGCCCCATGTTGCCCTACATCATGGAATGCAGCTTCTCTTCAAGCGCTCTTTGTATTTCTTTTTGTTCTTGTAGATGCTCCATGAATGGTTGCTCCATTGATCTCATGCTTTGGTTGAGTCTTTCCTCCCACTGAAGATCCATCTGCCTCAGTGTCTCTTGACTCATTGATTAAGTGGTTTTCTATGTAGGGCCATCGTAGTCACGAAGACCAATCGCCCTAGGAACTCCATGTACACGTCCTGGGTGCTCGGGCTTTCCAATGGTCGTTGTTAGAATGTCGTCCCTACCTTGGCTTCCCTAAGTCTGCTGCTTAACCAACTCATCCTGCACATAAAAAACCCAAGTTACTTAGAAGACATACTGTGATAGATACACAATCAAACAATGTTTAGAATTTGAACTTACAATTCTTTGTGAGATCAAGGAAGCTGAGGAAGATGTCATGTTCCCATCAGATTTAGTCCGAGCAGCCTTCCACAGCTCGTACCTAGCAGGTGCAGGTGCTAGGTCCGGCGACTCAAGTCCCAAGGCATCCGCTCTAAACTTTCTAATTTTTTTTCCAGTTTTGCATAACCACCTCATGATAACAAGTGTGGTGCATCGTTTAGCCTTTGTCTTTCTTGGACGGCTAACCTTTTACCCTGTGAAACCATGTATATAAATAAGTGTAAAATCATAACAACTCAATGAAAGACTTTTCAAATGTTAAGAAAAATAACTTCCATTCCTCAGACTCTCTAGATGCACGAAACTGTATCCACTCCTCCTCTGTGAAGGTATACTGCTGACATGGATTTTCATGTTGTCTGTCTCCAAAGACATATAGTTGTGTCAACCTTGTCTTGAAATCCCTCCATCTTATCGCTATAAGTCGTCTTCTGTCCATGCTTCCATTGAAGGTAACTAGTGTTTTCTTCACATATGGGACATGCAAAATGACCTTTAACACTATAACCGCTCAAGTTTCCATACGTTGGGAAATCGTTTATAGTGCAAAACAACATTGCACGCAAACGGAACTGTTCCTCAACATGTAAATCAAACACGTTGACCCCTTCTTCCCACAATAATTTCAAATCATCAATTAAAGGTTTTAAGTAAACATCAATGTCATTTCCAGGTTGTCTAGGACCCGATATCATCATGGACAACATCACATATTTTCTCTTCATGCACAACAAAGGAGAAAGATTGTAAATCATCAACATAACTGGCCATGAACTGTGTTTGCTACTTAAGTTTCCATAAGGATTCATACCATCAGTAGCAAGTGCAAGTCTTAAGTTTCTTGGATCTGCACCAAATTTTGGAAATTTTTCATCAATCTTTTTCCATTGTAGTGAATCAGTAGGGTGTCGAAGAAGATTATCGCAGTTTCTTTCGTCAAAGTGTTACTTAAGGTTCTTTGCATCTTCTTTAACAAAGAACATACGTTTGAACCTAGGTATTATAGGCAAATACCACATCACCTTAGCAGGTGCACCATTATTACCTTCATTAGCAATGTTTCTGTCAGATTTCTTTTTAAACTGGGATAAACCACATGTTGGACAATACTTTAGCGAAGCAAACTCCTTTGTGTACAAAACATAATCATTAGGACAAACATGTATCTTTTGATATTCAAGACCCATTGGACATAAAAAAAATTTTGCCTCGTAATTACGAATAGGTAGAGTATTATTTTCTAGAAGCATCTCCTTCAACAACTCCAACAACTCGGTGAAACTTTTATCGGTCCATCAATTCCTTGCTTTTAAACTAAACAACTTAAAAGTTGCAGACAGACGTGTAAAGTTCAAGCATCCGGGGAACAATAGTTGCTCTGAATCATTTATAAGAGAATCATACAAATTAGCTCTTCCAAAATTATCTTCACCGACATCACGTATCATGTCCTCTAAATGATCACTCATTCATTCTTCCACATAATCTGTTCCTCGTGACGTGGTAGGCTGGTCCAATACTTCTCCATGCCAAGTCCAAACGGTATAAGTCCTCATTATGTCGAACATGAATTGATGGTCACGCACATTGCCTAAGTCTTGTCGTATTTGATTAAGACAACGAACACAAGGACAAAAATATGTCCCGTTCACAGACTTAGCATTTTGTTCAACGTATTGCAAGAACTCCGAAACACCCTTATCATATTCTTCACTGATGCGACGTTCATTCATCCTGCTTCGATCCATACTATTTTTGTAAAATCATCAGTTTAAGCTTTTAACTCTCACAAGGTTAGGCCCTACCCATTCAAAAAAATTATTTTTCATAATTTGTTAAGACACGTGCAAAGAAGTCTACATCATAAATTTGATAAGATTTTGGCAGCATTTCGCATTGGTCTCCGAAATACACGAAATGAGAGTAGTCAACGATGACCACAATCAAATATGCATCCGGAGAACAACACAAATACTGAACCGAAATTTTATCAATCTTATCCATAAACTCCAACTTACATGTTATTGCAAATTATGAAAATTAATTTTCTCAAACTGTCCAATCGGATAATTCAAAATTTAATACAAACGATTAAAAGATTAATTGTTTGTGTTAAATTTCAAACGGGAATTAAGTTTCACTCAATGATTTGATACTTATAATCTAACATGTCAATTATAATAACACAATTAATACATGCATATTCAAAACCCAATAACACATGCAGACCTTAAAGTCAAAAACATGCATACACAAAACCCAATAACATGCATACAAAAAAATTATCAACGAAGAAGCTAACCTTTTTAGCATATTTCAAATGAAATGGAGGGAAATCGAGGAGTGCACGACCTAAAACGTAGGCCAAAAAGAGTCAAAAATGCCGCCTAAGAACACGCAAGAAACTGCACCAAAACGCACCGAAAACGATTTTTAATCGGTTCAAATCAAAGATATTTCATCACAGAGCAATTTAATCGGATTAAAAGTAAATTTAAACGGTCCAAAAGAGAGAAAGCGCACCTGGAAATGCAATGCCGCAGAGAGAAATCGCGGGGAAGACAATGAACAGTGAGCGTAACTCCTCGCGGTTCGCCATTTTAGTATAAATGGCACTAGACGTCGGGTACTAGGGGGCCCCCGACGTTTATAATATTATAGACGTCCGGGCCCCCCCACAACGGACATCTAAAGCCCCACCGGTAAATTATTTACGTTGGTGTTTTCGTGGATGGACGTCTATTGGGTGACGTTAAAGGTCAATTATGCATTAGTCAAGTTTGGATACCTAACTAGATGAATTACCTTAACCCAAAAATACTATGAATATTTAAAGAGCATGCTTAATACTTGTAGTAGTTATTGGAAAGACCTAAAAATGACATTTTAGAAGTGATAGTGATTTAAAAATAGTGGGATTCAGTTATTTTAATATTAAAAAGTTTCCCTCTAAGATTTCTTCAATTTGGACCTATCAACTTCTTTGTTCGTATAAATTGAGCTTCAACCCTTTTTCTTGGTCTTTTTCTATAATTTGTTGCATGTGAGTCTTCTTTCACTTGTCATATATATGAGTTTCTATGATTATAATAGTATGTCCTGATCATTTTTGTGTTGTTCCTAGGTATAAATAGGGTATCATGTGAGCTTTAAGTTATATCAAGTTCACCTATCTCCTAGGTAAGGGAAGGTAATTGTATTTTTTTTAAGTTATAGATACATTATAATTGCTAATTGTGTGGTTGTACGATGGTTTGCTCGCATGCCTGAGTTGTGTGATGAAATACGATAGGTTGAACTAAGATTAGGTTTTACTTTGGCTTACTTTGAGTTGTATGATGAAATTTGGGAATGTTGTCTAATTGGTATTGTAATGAGATTATTTAAGTTAGTGAAGGATGTGTAATTCAAATTTGGTATGTTTTGGCATCTGTGTTTGTTGTTGGAATGAACTTGCACGGTTGAAAGCGCATACATCTGTAGAATTGTTATACAAAATTATGCATACTTGTTGGGGGAGAATATACTCGTTGGGCGAATCCAAATTCAGAAAACTACTGATTTTGGTGGTCACTTGGCAAAAATATACTTCATAGGTGAAGTCAAAGTCAAAGAGTTACTGACTTGGTGGTTGCTGGGCGAGAATATACTCGCTAGGCGAAACTAAAGTTAGAGAGCTCACTGATTTGATAGTAGTTAGGTGAGACAAGTCTCGCTTGACAACTTCTGTGAGAATTTAAGTTTGTGAGTTTCATTTATAATCTCGTTGGACGAGCTATCTTGTCGTTAGACAAGTGTGCTTTTAGCACTACTTGTTGAACGAGTAGATATTCTCACTAAGCAAAATTAACAGAGTCGAACTCTATTTATATGTACTTTTCTAGTATGAACGTAGGACTATGTGATTTTAAAATGATAGTTAGTTTATGATGTTAATATGAGAATGCTTGATAGATTTATTGATAAATACATGTGAATAATGTGGTAGGGTGAAATCCATTGACAATAGCTCTGCAGAGAACTAGAGGACACCATAAGTGTAAGACTCCCCAAGATTTCACATCAATGCTTTATTTGGATAATGAAGTCTCGAATGAGTCCTAATATGTGATATGATTGTTTTTATAAATGAGTGATGTATGATAATATTTCTATATTTATTTTATGAAAACTCATTTTTCACATTCGCTTACCCTCTTGTTTCTTTTGATGTTTTTGTGTGTTTATTTTTTATTTTTTGCAATGATCACCCTATTAGTATGACTAGATGATGGATAGGTGTTAATGCATTTCTGGTGAAAAATGGTGATGCAAGAAAGTTTTCTTCTTAATCATTCAATAGTTATCCTTAGTTGTTTTAAATATAATTGTGGTCCTTTTTTTAGACAATTGTATGAAGATTATATCTATAATTTGAGACAATTTTTTTTTTGTTTTTTATCAATCTTACAACGTCTTATTTCATCAGTAGTAAGCTACTAAAAATGAGATGTTACATTTTGGTATCAATAATTCCTCCTCAGGATGACGTGTGGGTTGTGGTTTTTTTGTGTCTTGCAAAGTATAAGAGTAATGAGGATGCACACTCATGAGTATATCAAAAATAATTTCTTTTCTTAATTATGAAGGTTTAGGGAAAGAAATAGTTAGGTTTGTTAGAGGGAAAGTAGAGTTATGGTTTGAATTTTGCTTTCTATAACAATTCTTGTTATGTTATTGGCTCTGTTCTTTGTGTTAAAGTGCTTTATAGTAATAGAGGAATACATATTCAAGGATAACTTGACGCACTTACTTTTGTAAGAAATGGATTAGATTTTTGAGATGATATTTTTCCTTGAAGATATAAAGATGTAGTGTGTTAGAGTTTGTTAATGTAAGAGATTTTTTTGCCTTATTGGTATAAGTAGATGAGAAATATGTGTTAATCCATCTCTAGTGGAAGATAGTGATGCAACTTTTTTTTTATTGTCTAATAGTTATCCTTGGTTTAGATATATTTATTATTATGATTTTTGTATCACTATTATATATATATATATATATATATATATATATATATTATAAATATACTTTTTTATTTCTCCATTAATATTAGAATTTGAAAGAAAGAAGTAGTTCACAGATTTATTTAAATTTTTTACAATTATTTTGAAAATTTTTATTTTAAACTTATGCATGAGTTAATTTTATTTATAAAGAAGTTTATTCCATTTTTTTCTAAAAGCATTTATAAAGAAACCTGGTGAAATACTATCTAAATGTATGAAAAAAACTAATCTTATTTATATTTTGAAATTTAAAACTAAAAAGATATAGTAAATTATGTTTTTTAAACATTCCATCCTTCTCAACTAAACAGGTAAAGGAAAGGATCTTCTCCACCCTTGTATTAAAATCCCTCATCTTAAAATTCAACTTAATATGATATTCAATTAAAATCTCTTTTAACTAAATAATTCCTAGTTGACAATAAAGCAGTGTAAATATGTGAGATCTAGTAAAACTAAAATATGTTATTTATGCCTATCACATTAAAAAAATATTAGAAAAGTCAACAACTAAAATACGTCCAAGCCTACAATAAATAACTTTAATTTGCGTCACATGTGAATATAAAATTATTTGAGTCCCATCATGGATCCCGTGAGGAAAATAATCATTGATACATATTGAAACTTGTAAAAATATTAAATTTAGTACAACATTAAATATTTTTAATAAAATAATAATGTTACTAGTACTCATTTTATTATATACTCAAATAACAGTTTAATAGTTTTTCTCCTTTTTAATGAATTTAGTATTATTTATTTAGTTAGAATACAAATAATTATTCACTGTATGAATTTATACGTAATTTTACATAGATCGTTATGCATGTGTTTATTTCCTTTTAATCAAGTAAATTTTATTAAACTATAAAATAAATTTTATAAAAATAAATTATTTATATAATTTATATTATTTTTATTGTTAAATATTTTATTATAAACAATTATTGAAATTTTAAAAAATAATTATTAAATGAATAAAATAATAAATTAATTATTTATAAAATAATTAAATTAAAATTAAAATAATTAAAAAGTGAAAATAATATAACTATTTCAGTTTAAAATAATGGATTAAACTCAAATATATATATATATATATATATATATATATATAATAAGTATTTTATTTTGTATATAAAATAATGATTATTTTTATATATAAGTATAGCTATATTATTTTATTTTGTTCCCTTTATTTTAATGTTTAGTCTATTGCAATGCACAAAATATTTATATTTTATAATGTAATTATTCCTAGGATATGGAGCAGATGCTCGTGGAGTTCAATATATTAATTAAAAATTATTAAATTAACTCGAAGATTAATACATTATTTACCTCTCTATTTATCTTTGAAATGTGAATTCTCTTGCTCAAATAAAAATTACAAAAAGTAAATCTTGAGATAAATAAGAAATTAAACAAAATTGTAACTCTTCCATCCAAATTTCAACCATGAAATATATTCATATAAAAGTGTAACATTCCGTTTTCAATAATATTTAACAACTAGGCGAGATATCACATACAAAATATTTTCTCAGAAAATACGTATAAAACATATTACTGATTTACAAAATTTAACAAGATAGAAAATTTAACTATCTAACTCTAATACTCTTATCTGTATTCATCAATGAAAACATTCTTCATTTCCGAATAAGAAAAAATACACGAATTCTTTCCAAACAAGAAATAACAAGCTAATTAACCAAAAACAATCATATATAAATTTTGTAAAAATATATGTATAACATATTGGGAATCTAAGTGTGAGTCCAAGTCCCACATTACATAGAAATGAGAAAGTAGAGCACTATATAAAGGTGAAAGACCTATTAACCCATTGTCTTAAGGTTTTGAGTAGAGAGTGGTGTCAATTCCTTATATGATTGGACTCATATGTCATTGGTATTTGTGACTTCCCGGTGAACCTCCTCTCTGATAGACCCAACAGTAGTATCAAAGCCGAAGGTTTGTCTTGAGAACCAGCTTAAACGAGTACAATGGTCCCTATATCGAAAGGTTTTTCTGGCAAAGGGTTCTAGGTAAACGTACCAGTGAGGAGCCTTGGTACTTTGAAGATAAATGATTTTGATGATGCTGCAAGAAATAAACTCGAAGAATCAAGTTATAATTGTTTTAAAAGCACTTTTGTAGATTGCAAATGTATTAGGAAAGATTTCAAACATGTAAAACTTAGAAATCTCGTATCTTTAAGATAGTTATGCCTATAATCGATTATGTTGTGGAATTATCGATTATCATGAGCTTTCTTGAAAAACCATTTCGCTCTAGAATAATCGATTATTACTTCAAATAATCGATTATCACTGGTCCTGATGAGAACTATATAAGTCCCTGGAATAATCGATTGTTCCTCAGGATAATCGATTATCACGTTTTGAAAAATCCTGTAACGGACTTTAATAATCGATTATCACTAACAATAATCGATTATCACTGGCAATTGTAAAGTGTCGTTTCAATATCATACGAGTTGTCTATATATAGTTGTTTTAAAACCCTTAGAGGGTGAACTCTGAGCTTTTTAAGAACAAAGTGTAACTAAGGAAGTTCTAAAAAGCTGGTTCATTGCATTGTCTGGTCTCGTGAATAGGAGAAGCTCGTGCTTTGTGTGTCAAAGGTCGGAGCATTTCTCTTTGAGTTGGCAATGCTGCTATCTTTCGGTTCATTGGTCGAAGGAAGATTCTGACTGCACTGTTCCGGTTCATTGGTCGAAGGAAAGTGTGGTTGCTCGCTTCTAGTTCGTTGGTCGAAGGAAGCACCCTTCCAATTCGTTCGTCGAGGAAGGTCTTATCATTATATTCTCTTTCACTCTATTGTAATCTGTTGAACTATTTTTAGTGAAAACGTTAATCACTTTTTATAGTGATTAACTACTGTACATAGAATCTTTTGATTTGAACCAGGATAAAAATTTTGTGTGTGATTTATTATACTTCCTACACTCTTTATATTTTTCGCACACCAACTGTTTGATAAAATTTCTCTAAGAAAATAAATTTTCTAAAAAACGGACTATCGTAACTTGAGTTGTGATCGTAACACGCTTTCCGCTTATTTTATTCCGCTGCGCGACTCAACGATACCAGTTGTCCTGATACCGACAAATAGAAATGAGAAAGTATAGCACAATATAAAGGTGAAAGAGCCATTAACCCATTGTCTTAAGGTTTTGGGTAGAGAGTGATGTCAATCCCTTATATGGTTTGATTTAGATTTCATTGGTGTTTGTATCTCTCCGGTGAACCCCTCCTTGATAGACCCATCATAACATTGATAAATCAATACATACAAGACATATAATCCTTTCCTCTAGACTTGACCATCCTAAGACATACAAGTTTATCAAAGGGCCCATCAATGCCAAGAACATAGAAAACTTATTGTCTTCACAACGCTCAACGCCCAAAATGGCCACTCAGCGCCCTAGTCTAATGGTTGTCTCACTTGGCAAAGTTCAGCCCCACTCTAATACCCTAAGTGCCACACCAGAACCAACAGCTCTAAAATTGATCTAAGTGTACTCTAGTCTTAACCAAATGACCCAATTTGATGTCATTATCTTTGTGATTATTTGTAAAACATTTTTAAACATTTATATTGAATATCAATTAGCTTATTTGATCAATAATTCATTCCATTGAACCAAACCAATAGTTCATCACAACCCAAACAACCATAACCATCCTAAAGACCCAATTTCAATAAACTAAGTGGCTAACCAAGTTCTAAATGATACACCATTAGAATCACTGATCAATAGAGAGTTTTATAGAAGACTCAAATGTCACATGCATCCACAACATACTCACATATAAAAGAAGACAAAACAGACCAAAAAGAGGAACAGAAAACAAACTTACTCTTCAATCATGAAATATTAAAATCTGTAGTACTAAAATAATTTGGTGTGCTTTAAAATTATGAAACTCATTTATAACAAAACTATTTATATTTAAATCTTTTACTTTTAATATTAAAATAATCGAGTCTTATTATTTTATATCACTATTACTTCTAAACTATCATTTTTTAAGTCTTTACAAAAAATATTAATGAAAAATTATTAAAATAATTTCATTAGATAAATAATATATTATTTTCATTTGTTAGATATATAAACATTAAAATAACACGATAATATTCAAAAATAAAATAATTAATATTTCTCTAAAAATTGAAAATATTTAACAATGTGAAAAATGGTAAAGATCAAAATGAGTAATAAAAAATTATATGTATATACTTTCTCTATATATATCAACGTGAATGAGACATTATTTTTTATTATTGTTTACTGTTTCGAAACCACTCGTCTAAATTATTTATGCATATCCAATAAAAAAGACATTGTTTGGATTCGGGAGAATTGATCATTAGGGTATCCATCAAAATATATTAAATGATATAGAGTTTATTTTATTTTATTTTTAGCTTTGCAATCACTTCTGCAAGATTAAAGAAGCATGATCCGTACATAGATCCCAACCAATTTCTGAGAGTAGTACCTATTTAATTCAATCTTATTTGATTCCTTAAGATTATTAAAGCACAATTCATTAATATATGAAATTAGTGCAATAAAAGTTATAAATTATAGTATTTCAAAATTTATTTGACGGGTTATAAAATTATTGCTATCATACTATAACTATGTATAATATTTGTTTTAAAAAAAATTATTTGCAACTCAAGCTAGAACAGTACTTTTATACAACGCTTAATAGAATTCGTTTATTAGAAAAGATTTCATATTCAAAGATTGCAATTATATTACCTTGTCTCCACATTATGGATTATAATACATACTAATATACGAGTGTGTAAAATTCGTATGAGACTTTTGGTGACGGTGTCCGCAATCGTTGCCAAAGAAAAAAAACTCCCTCATCCGAATGCCACTCCAAACAAGACCCAACATATAAACGTATCATCTTGATGTGATACTATAGATTACTTAAATATAAAATTTATTCTAATTAATAAAAATCTTAAGAAATTCTTAAAAATTAGCCATGTTATTTAAATACAATGCTTATATTTTCCCTTTTAATCTAAATTCTATATACATAATATTTTTTTCATACCACCTAAATATTTAGACTTAAATGCTTACTTCGTCCTCATGTTAAGAGGTGAATTTATGTTTAGTACCCGGTTTTAAATTGAAGACATTGAGTCCCTATGTTATGAAAAGTGTATGAATAAACCAGTTCTTCAGATTTTCTCTGCATTCTCTTTAAGATTTCTTCTTACTAAGCTGTCGGATTGACAATAAGGAGGTGCCCAGACGTCCACAGCGTAGAGGGCTCCACAACTAACCGATCAATTTCTTCATTCCAATCGGTAAGTTGTTTTCCCCTTTCCTCTGCTATTTTGGACCTAAACCATGCAATCTCTGTTGGTTGCATGCGTCTTATGCTTCCTCTCTTGCATTTTCTTGTCTAATTCTAGCTCTAAGAGCTGTTCTTGATCACAAATTGGTGGTTTGTAGGGTGTTGTCTAGGTTCCTCACTACTCAAGGTATTGTTGAGGCGAGTCTTTGAGCTGGGTTGTTAAGTTTTGAGGTAAGGGGAGCTAGGTCTTTTCTTAAATTGATTATATGAAATGTGTAGATGTACTGAATTCTGTGTGACCATGTTGTTTGGGTTAAATTTATGTTTTGAGAAGATTTTTCTGTATGAACTGAACTGTATGCTAGAAATTTGTGACTGTGGATTGGTTGGGATGAGGTGGATATCTGAAATTGGATATGTTTGATGTATATGTTCTGTTAGATGAGTGATCAGATGGAAGGTAAGGGAATCATACACTATTTTGAGTGAACTAGTAGAGTTTTAGGCCATTTTGAGAGGAAGTGCAATAGTGATTTTGAGCATTTGATGTCTAGAGTGCATTTGGGTTGTTGGGGCATCCTTAGCTAGTGTATTATGACTTGTTTGAGTCATTAATTTAGTCAAATTAGGTACAAAGTGGTATAAATGAGATTGGGGTCCTCAAGTTGTGGCATTTGATGTTTTGAATTGGAAATTGGAGTCATAATCACTGCAGATTTGTATTTGGGAGGGTTAGGATCATTTAGTTAAGTCTAACTAGGTATAAAACACAAATTAGGGGTATTAGAAATTGGAAGAAGTGGCCAGAAATGATTAAGTGTGTGTGAGTTGCATAATTCTACAGAACTTTTATTCTACAGATAGCGCAGACTCGTTATGCGAAGGTTTTCGCATAGCGAGTCCTCATAGAGAGGTACTATCTTTTTGGTCATTCACACAATGAGTTGGTGTATTGTGCGAGTGACTAGAGAGGCTTGCTCTCTGTCTTAAGATTCGCCTCGTGAATCCTGTCGCTATGTGACTGGTGATGGTCTAGAGCTGCTACTATTTTAATTTGAAAGGCGAGTTTGGGCGCATAGCGAGTCTTTGGGAGGGTAGTCTCTGTATAGAATTCTCACTTGACTAATTTTGCATACCACTCCTTTTTCCTTAAGAAGCCAAACACTACCCTTAGATGTTCCTCACGCTCCATTCTGATTCATCCTTCTTCTTTACTGGCCAACCTGGTACACTTTATCGTAAAACGCTCGATTATAATAAACTGTTTTCTCCAGTTCCATCTACTCTGCTGAAGCTACTCTGTAAGAAGCTACTAACACTGGTTTCACACCTGCTTCCAGGTCAAAGTAAAGTTCAACTTCACATTGAGGGGATAACCTAGGCGCCTCTTCAGAAGAACTAAAC
Source organism: Vigna reflexopilosa (assembly GCA_027742785.1). NCBI lineage: Eukaryota > Viridiplantae > Streptophyta > Magnoliopsida > Fabales > Fabaceae > Vigna > Vigna reflexopilosa. Next base: position 16,806,686 of record CM050913.1, on the reverse strand, counting down.
AATCCAAACGTTTCTTATTAACGTTCGGCTACCCCTCTTGCTACCGAACGGTCTAACCCAATGGATACCGAGCGGTCTATACAATACTCACTTGGAGTAACTTCCAAGTTAGTCATTACCAGAAATCACACTCTCACTAACCTACTAATGAACATCTATCTCACATGTTAGATGTCTAAACTAAACCAATCGATGGTGTTTACACCACCAGATCAAACAATGCCCTTCTCACAAACAATTCAAACAACGCACGGTTTTAATCGAAGAGTGAACAAATGATATTACCCGCACTGATTGCCTCTACTCCGAACCAAGCATAAAATATTCTTGTAACCTAATATGTGGTACCTCTGCTCGACTCAAACCTTCTTGTTGGACCGTTTTGAGTAAACGCACGCCTATGCAAAGGACAGTCTTCCACCAATTGACCCTCACTCCTGTATCTATAACATCTCTTGTTTTCTCTTAATTGAGGATAAACTGACTTCAAATGAGGCCCTCCACAATTATAGCAACTTGTGGGTCTTTGCTGTCCAAATTGACCCCAATCGCCTGATGACTTTGAAGAATAACCTTTGGATCTAGAAGGAAAATAAGAAGGCCAAGAATAAGGAGTTATTCTGGAAATCCAAATTTCCTTTAGATACGTTCGGTTCATCCACTCTCTGTTGTTGATTTTTGATGACTTTTTACTTCCTTCTTCGTCTTTTCAAATACTCTCGTTCTCTCAATCAAAACTGGTAATTCCCGAATACATAAACACTTGATCCACAATTTAATGTCGCCTCTCAACCCGTTCTCAACTTTTTGCACTTCCATTCTTCATTTGTTACCAATGTATAAAACCTTAGTAGATGCTCAAACCGATCGGCATAATCCGTCACAATCATACTTCCTTGAACCAATTCAGGAAACTCCACCTTATTTTCAAACCGAACGCTGTTAGAAAAGTACTCAGTGCAAAACTTTTGCTTAAATACTTCCCACTGAACTTAGCCGGATGAGGTAGTAGAGAACCTTCTTTAAGATCTACTCTTGTTGATGAATAGGAGAAGAAGTAGACGACCCAGTTGTAGTACTATCCTTCCACACCGAATCCACATATTGCTGCTGAGACGTCTCTACTGAAACCCGAGCGCTCTCCAAATGTTGAAAAGTCTGAACTAACGCGACGTTATGTTGCTGCATATCTATGATTATTCATTCCATCAATGTCGTGGAGTTAAGTGTATCCATAACCGTAGATGAGGGAGGAAAAGACTTAGATGCCCCCTATTGAAAATACAAGGAGAAAATACCCCTCAATCTAACTCAGGGACCCTATTTAAACCGAACGCTAACTACAGCCAAAAGCCAAATCAGCATAATCAACAAGACAGTGCATGACCGAACGGTTACAATTAATAGAACGTTCGGTCACAAGAAAGCGAGTAAGAGACCGAATGATCACCAAGAAACCGAACGGTCGAATTCAACAGATAGAAGGGTCTAATCTCAATCAGAATTGAGAAAAGAAAATCATCTCTAGTACAAGTCATGAGTGTGCATCCTCATTACTTCTATCAAGATATTCTCTATTCTCAAAACTTTTAGTTGAATACACAAATTTTGCATCAAAATTTGGGGAAAATGGTAGAACATACCATTTAGACTCAACTTTCCACAGGAAAAACATGACAAACCCACAACTCGCAGGTCGTTTTAGGAACTAACTGCTTTGATACCATTAATGTAACATCCAAAAAATATAGTGTAAAACAATATAATAGAATGATCACATACAATAACATTAAAGCTTAGTTCTTACAAAAGATAAGACGTACGATTAAGGCCGAACGACCATACAAAAATAGCAGGGAGTTAAAATTGTACAAATGACTACAAATATAGGACGAACGACTTATAATCATTCCTATGTTGAACGGTCAAATAAAAAGATAAAGTAAATGCATGACCGAACGCTCCTACAAAAGAGTAGGCCAACAACTAACCGCACGTCCTAAGGTTCGACCTTCACGTTCGTCTCTTCCAATGCTTCTTCCAACAACTCTTCTCCTTCTCCTCACACCCACAGGGTTATCATCGCAATGACAAGAACGAACGAACGGGAATACATGACAAGACATGAAATAGGGTAAGCTTATGTAATTTAATTCAAGTATCAACATATATTTCACACAATCAACTAAACAAGATAAATCATTAACTCTTTCATGCAAAGCCTAATACTAGACTCTGACTGTCCAGACTGTATGAATTCTTTGTAGCTACGACGTTCGTGCACCCGGGTGATGTAGTAACTGGGATACCCTCAATAGTTGCCACCCGAGGTTAGTCTTATCTGTCCAAATTAACCATAAGGACTAGGACCTCCTGCCACTCCCACACATGACTTACCCTTCTCTAAGTGAGACCGAGTAATCACGAAATATCAGGATGAACCGCCAGCTTAGCTTTATCCACATTCATACTTTACCAATTCCAATATCCATTCATGAGATATTCCTCCCCGGAATACTCTTTCATAACCAAAGTCATTTCATCCATATCATATCCCATCATCTTTCATTATTAAAACTTCAACTTAACCAATTTGAATAAAGATCTCGTAGGATACCAAATATCAAACGTTAGTTTTTAACCCAGAACGAGACTAAAAACTTGGAGTGAGACCGAGATCTCTCCACCTCAAAACTAATCAAATCGAGAGAGTTACTCACTTGTTGTGAAAGGGACTGAATACAATAATACTCCTTAGAGACCAATAGAATCGAACATTATTTTCCAAGTGAGCCAATTTAATGAACTGACTCTTGAGATTTCGAACCGAACACCATAAAGCCTATGCCGAGTACTAAGACTCTAGGCCGAAACCAATTAAGACATATATTGTAGGACATCAAATAATAGCACTTGACGGAATCATATGAAGAAACCGAACGCCAATAAATACTTAGCTTCTTAATGAGTTAAACATCAAGGAAACTGAATGTCAGTCGAAGACCGGGCACTATAGAGAGTGAACGCTATTGAGTTTGGACGAACACTCTTATTATAAAGATAGATTACGAAAATGAGAACTAGCACCTGGTGTAAGACCAAGCACTTACTTAGTACGAGCGCTTGGTGTAAGACCGAGCACTACTTAGTACGAGCGCTTGGTGTAAGACCGAACACTACTTAATTTATAGAATAAAGGCTTGATAAATATAAGATATCATTTAACTAATGTTCAAGAACGAACGAAATATACAAATACATATAGATATACGAAAGTTTATAATCAAATACCAAGGAATGAATGTTGAATGCTTAACTACAAATATTACAAAACAAAACGAAGACGCTAGTCTTCAACTAGAACTCTCTCCAAATGAAAGAATCCAATTCCAACCGAGTCCACAGAAAAATCGAACACTATGTCGAACGAGCACTGGTCTAATACCAAACACTTATTAAGAACGAACGCTACTAAGAACGAACGCTTGTATAATTGAATTGTCAATACTGACTCTCGACAACATGTCTAATACCAAACACTTATTAAGAACGAACGCTACTGAGAATGAACGCTTGTATAATTGAATGGTCAATACTGACTTTCGACAACATGGTCTAATACCCAACACTTATTAAGAACGAACGCTACTGAGAAGGAACGTTGGTATAATTGAATGATCAATACTGACTCTCGACAACATCTCTACCCATTTCATGGCTTTCATTAATCATCAATACTTTTAAACGACTTCCATATTTCATCATCAACCAAATAATCAAACACACTATCATTCCAGTTCCTCATATAGTCAACAATGTAGTAACAACCATTTTTCATATTCATTCAAAAATCAACGAACATGCATCCATACAAAGAAAGAATCTAAATCAAATTATATAAGCTTCTCTTACCTCTAAGCATGACCGAACGTTCACAGAGGCAGAACACGGGTTCACCATTATGGTCTTCTACCCTTAAAGCTCACTGATTTCAAAACAGTCCAGAATCCGAAACTGATTGGTTCAAACGGATGCCCTCGACGCCGGGAAAGTAGAAATGGTGCCTGATGGTGATCGGAGGAAGAAAAGATGAAGATTTCTTATAGAGAAGTAAGAGCTTTTTAGAGAGAAGGAGGAGAAAATGATTTCGGAGATTTGGAGAAGGTAAGCATGCAGAAGTGGCGTGAACTTTTGAAATCCCAAAATTTTACTCCTACCGTCATTAGCGAACGACTAGCCTCTTGCTGCCACCTGTTTTTCACTCTCTGATTTCCAGCTCTCTTCTTTGACATTTGGCTTCCACCATGTAGGGATTTTTTTTTAGTGGTTTTAAATGGATTCTGACAATTTTTATATATTTAAATGATATCATTAGATCGACATAAATATTACTTTATTAAAGTAATATATACAAAAATTTAATTCGTGGATTAAAAAATTTCAAACAAGCTCTTTTTAATCAACAAATTTGTTATAAATTTAGTAATTTTGTTAACAAAACTCCATAAAAGTAGAATTAATTATTAATAATAGGTTTAATAGGTTCGGAGGTCCCTATTTATGCAGATTTGTATCAATTGGATCCTCGTATTATGAAAGTTTTCAATTAGGTCCCTGTTTTGGTAAAATTTGAGTCAATAAAGCTCTTGCCGTTAAATGCTATAGATGGCGTTAATTTTCTTGCAATGTGGCATGTTGAGGTGTGATTTAATTACGAGGTGGCATAATGACGTGGATTTATTTGATTTTAAGTTTAAAAAATATTTAAAATAAATGACGAGGTATCATCGTTCTTCTTCAATAATTCCCTTCAACCACCGTGCTGTCAACCACCGCCGTACCAGCGCCGCCAACTCGAGCCTCACCGGCCACCATTGTCGTCTTTGCATCTTCGCAGAAGCCGCCGCAATCATAATCGTGGCACCAGTCTTCACCGCCACCATGGGAAAGGGCTTCTCCTTGTGCCTCTGCCTACTCGCCGTTAGAATGGAAAAATGCTTTCTCCGCTTCTCGCACCAGAATTTTCGAATGGAGATGGCTCTCTTCTGTTTCTGGGTTTGTTTGCAGGTCTGATTGTGGTTACAGGTGGAGATGAACGAAGGAGAAGATGATTCGCGCCATGGCTTTCGAACAGCTGCGCGATTTTGATTTTCTCTGTGATTGGGTTTCTGCGTGTTTTCTTTGACAGGTGCGAGGGTGATGAAGGTTAGTGGTTGTGATCATGGCAGCGTCTTCACGGCGGTTTTGTGGCGCTAAGGTTTGGCGAAGCAGCTGCGAGATGCGAAAAAAAAGGCGCGATTCGGAGAGGCTTGCATCTCTGGTTTGGGGGAGGTTGCGGCGAAGCTTGCGAGGAAGGAGATCGAATCACGCTTGGTGGCGGAGGACGAAGGAATCGCGATTCTGGTGGCTGATACGATTCACGTTTCTGCGATGGTGGATAGCGGCGATTTGAAGGTTGACGGTGGTGGCTTCAAGGTGGCTGACGGCTAGGGTTTCTGGGTTTCCTCCTTTCCCCTATCTGAAACCCTAATTTTGGGTGTGACATGTGGCAGGTCTTCACTGGTCACGTTATGAATCAGTCAAAGCTGGTTAGCAAGACTCTTCTGATGTCGTGCCACCTCGTAATTAAAGGACACCTCAGCATGTCACATTAAAAGAAAATTAACGCCATCCATAGCATTTAACGGCAAAGGCTTTATTGACACAAATTTTACCAAAACAGGGACCCAATTGAAAACTTTCATAATACGAGGACCCAATTGATACAAATCTGCATAAATAGGGACCTCCGAACCTATTAAACCTTAATAATAATATAAATTTGAATTAAGCATGATATACTTAAATGTGATATAAATTATTGAATTTATTATTATTAATAAGTGAACACAATAGTTGCAATAAATTTATAATATTATGATATATTTATCAATTGTAATTATTGGAACATACGTAAAAGGACACAAAACACAAAGGGTTTGCAAAGAGAAAGATAAAGCAAAACGAGAGTATTTTACAGAGACGTCTGCATGGAATATATAGGCATGCAGAAGGTTTATACAGAAACAGAGCAACTAAACAAAAACTAATAAAAAGAAAGAGGTTTGAATTACAACAGCTAACACTCTCCCTTAATTCAAATTCTCGAAGGACACCATTCCAATTTTTGATCGCATATTCACGAACTTATCAATGGCTAAAGACTTGGTACATAGATCTGCCAATTGTTCCAAAGTCTTGCAGTATGTCAACTTGATCCTTTCCTTGTTAACAACATCACGTAAGAAGTGAAATTTCACTTCAATGTGTTTGCTCCTCCCGTGGCTGACAGGATTCCTGGCAAGGTTTATGGCCGAAGTATTGTCCATTCTCAGCTCCACAGGTTCCTCCAAAACAATTCTCAGCTCAGACAATAATTCTTCAAGCCAAACTCCTTGGCATGCAGCATAGCAACCTGCGACATACTCGGCTTCGCAGCTGGACAGAGCAACGACCGTTTGCTTCTTGGATGACCATGAGATGGGTGCTCCATTAATGAAGTATATGAACCCGGAAGTACTTCTCCTCTCAACAGTGTCACCACCATAGTCAGAATCGCAAAAACCTGTAATCTTCAAACAGCTTTCCTGGTTTCCAAAGGGAAACAATATTCCATAGCCAGTGGTGCCTTTGACATATCTGAGAATACGCTTGGTAGAGTCCATATGACTTTTCCTTGGTTGGCACATGAACCTGCTTATCAAGCCTACACTAAACATTAAATCAGGTCTACTATTACACAAAAATCTTAACGACCCAACAACCTGTTTGTATTTTGTGGCATCTGTATACTCTTCAGCATCGTTATTCCCAAGTTTTATATTTGCCTCTAAAGGACTTTGAGCTGCATTGCACTGGTGCATTTGAAATCTCTCAAGTATTTCATTTGCATACTTCTGTTGGTGCATAACAATACCTCTTTCAGACCGTGTGAACTCCATTCCGAGGAAATAATAGAGTTCTCCCAAATCTGTCATATCGATGTCTCTTTTCATGTTCATCTTGAATTCATCTACATCCTCCAGCCTTGATCTTGTTACAAGTAAGTCATCTACGTATAAACAAACAATTAACATATTACCTTTTGATGTTTCTTTCATGTAGACACTGTGTTCAACCTTGCAATTTTCAAATCCTTGATTTATCAGAGAAGAGTCAATCCTCTTATTCCAAGCTCTGGGTGCTTAGCGCAGACCATACAAGGCTTTCTGCAACCTATAGACCTTTCTCTCATCATTCTTAATCTTAAAGCCTGAAGGTTGTTGTACGTAAACCTCTTCTTCCAACACTCCATGAAGAAAGGCAGACTTGACATCGAGCTGATAGATCTGCCATCTTCGAGCACAAGCAATTGCCACCACCACATGAATGGTTTCCAATCTCGCCACTGGTGTGAAAACCTCGTCAAAATCAATGCCCTTCTTCTGCAAAAATCCCCTGGCAACGAGACGTGCCTTATACTTTGACACCGAGCCATCTGGATTTAGCTTTCTCTTGAATATCCATTTGACACCAATGCTACATTTTCCAGGTGGGAGATGAACTAAGCGCCACGTGTTGTTCCTTTCAATGGAGTTCAGTTCTTCCATCATTGCATTCTTCCAAACAGGTTGTTTCAGCACATCATCAACACTCATAGGCTCTGCCTCTGCCATTAGAGCTATGTGGATTAGATTCCCTTCCTCATCAATAGCAGAATCTGAGTACGTCTCATAATCGGAAAATCTTGAGGATCTCACAATCTGCCTTCTGGGTCGTTGATTACCAACTTCAACACTGATGTTCTCAGCAGAGTCATCCTCAGTTTCAGGTACAACCTTTGTTCCTTCTTCTTCTTCATGATTTTCGAGAGTTTCTCGTATCAAGATTCTTTTAGGATTCTTATGCATGCAGCTCCAGTCCCAGGTTTCCTTTTCTAACACAAGCACATCCCTGTTGATGACCATTTTTTCCTTCCTTGGATTGTAGAGCTTGTACGCTCCAGTGGGATGATATCCCATGAACACCATAGGTTCACTCTTATCTTCAAGTTTGGTACGTTTCTGATCTGCAACATGAACAAACGCAAGGGAACCAAAAATTTTTAAATGCTTTACAGAAGGTGTGTTACCTGTCCATACTTCGAGAGGCACCTTTCCTTTGATACGCTTTGTAGGACATCTGTTTAAGAGGTATACAGCTGTAGCTACTGCCTCTGCCCAGAAATCACGTGGCACGTTCTTTTCTTTCATCAAACATCTTGCAGTATTCAGGATAGTGCAGTTTCTCCTTTCTACCAGAGCATTATGTTGTGGGGTATATGGAGCAGTAACTTCATGACTTATACCTTTCTTTTGGCAGAAATCTTCAAACGCATAAGAGGTAAACTCACCTCCACCATCAGTTCTAAGAACCTTCAACGTCTTTCCACTTTCTCTTTCCACACCAACAATATACTTCTTGAACACATCAAGAGCTTCTCCTTTCAATTTGATCATATAAACCCAACACATTCTGCTGAATTCATCCACGAACACGATAAAATACCTATTTCCACCAAGAGATGGTGTATCTAAAGGACCACAAATGTCCGCATGTATGATATCAAGGCATCCTTTTGATCTCATCTCTATTTCAGATCGAAAAACTTTTCTGGGTTGCTTGCCTGCCAAACAAGACTTACAGGCATCATCTGGTATGGAAATATGTGGCATACCTGTTACCATATCCTTTTTTTCGAGCCTTTTCAAGTCTCTGAAATTTAAATGTCCATATCGTAAGTGCCACTTCCAACTTTCCTCGTTCTTCACTGCTGATAGACATTGTATATTCTTGGTTCCATCGAAACATACTTGAAATGTTATATTCTGAGAGATCTTGCTAATCAAGACTAATCTATTCTTGCTGTCGTATAGCTCAACCTTATTTTGATTGCCCATAAACACAGTAAAACCTTTCTCAACCAATTGCCCAATGCTAAGGAGGTTGCATTTCATATTAGGAACATACAACACATTTGAGATAACTACCTGAGAACCATTCCTTCTATTAATCACCACATCTCCTGCACCTTCAACCTTTGATGTGCTATCATCATCGAATTTAACTTTGCTCTTCTTGGTCTGATTAAAATTGACGAGGCACTCCTTGTTGTATGTCATGTGATTTGAACATCCAGAGTCGAGATACCAGGTCTTGTTTAAAGGATTTGTACATTCTGTTGTTGTCAACACCATCAGAGTTAGCGGTGTCTCTGTGTCCGAGTCTTCTTCAGCAACATGCGCTTCTTTCTCCTTGCTCTTCTTCTCTTTGGATTTCTCTGGAAAACACTCAGACGCAAAGTGACCATACTTATGACAATTGAAGCATTCTATATTCCTTTTATCTTTCTTCTTTTTCCAGCCTTTCTTGTAACCTTTCTTGTCTTTGGAATTAGATGTACTAGTATCGGATTTCTCATCTGGTTCTTCATTATCAGCGTTATTTCCTTCTTTCTTCCACTTCCCTTTTCTTGGTTTTCCTTCCCATTTCTTGATCTTCCTTTTCTCTTCTCCTTTTACATATCTGACTTTCAGAGCTTGATCATCACGTTTAGACTTCCTTTCAATCTTCCTCATTTCATAGGCTTCTAAAGAACTTTGAAGTTCCTCAATCTTGAGTTTAGAAACATCCCTTGATTCCTCAATGGCAACAACTATGTGGTCAAACATTTCTGGTAACGACCTCATGATTTTTTCGATGACCATCGTGTCTGTAATCTCTTCACCACAGGCTTTCATTTGATTCTTGATCGTTATGACTTGACTGAAAAACTCATTTATTCGTTCACCTTCCTCCAATTCCAGATGCTCGTACTGTCTTCTGAGTGCTTGGAGTCACACCTTCTTAACTTTTTCTCCTCCCGAATAACATCGCATCAAGATGCCCCATGCTTCTTTAGCTGTAGACGCGTTCTGAATCTTTTCAAAATGGACGTCATCAACACATTGATGAATGAGCATCAACGCTTTATCATCTTTCTCCTTGAACTCCTTTTCTTGTCCTTCTCTGTCGGAAGACTCATCCTTTGTCTTCTCAATGACTCCACTTACACCTTGCACACGGAACACCACCCTCATCTAGGTGCTCCAACGGTTCCAATTTTTATCTGTTAAAATTGGAAGTTGTGACGATGAAAGATCAGCAGCCATTCTCACGAGCCAAGAACAACAATCTTGAACAACAACAAAGACACCACCAGACACAACAGAAGCCTGGAGAGAAACAACGAAAAGCCCACACGCCCAAGGTAAGGGAACCTGGCTCGGATACCACTATTGGAACATACGTAAAAGGACACAAAACACAAAGGGTTTGCAAAGAGAAAGATAAAGCAAAACGAGAGTATTTTACAGAGACGTCTGCATGGAATATATAGGCATGCAGAAGGTTTATACAGAAACAAAGCAACTTAACAGAAACTAACTAAAAAGAAAGAGGTTTGAATTACAACAGCTAACAGTAATATATTTATACTATTACTTTTGATAATAAGTTTCTAATTAACACTAAGTTTATGCATTTATTAACAATAATAAATAATTATAATAATAACCAATTACAAGTATTTCTTAATTAATAAAAATTGGATTATGAAATTAGTTGATGATGTTAAAATATGTTTTTCCATTGAAATAATATTTTAAAATTAGAAAAAATTTAAAATGTTTGAAACTTAAAGTAAGAAAAAGATAAGAGGCCGGTTTAGGAGAAATTAAACATGATATTGAGTTAACTGTTTGTGCAGAAGTAATTGTTTTCTATAAGTAAGATTTGAACAACTTAAGCACAGTGAAGTTGAAGGAAAACATTAGAGAAGGTTTTGGAGATTCTTTTTAGTTCAATAAATGTCTCGGTACTCCTCCCACTGCGTTTTAAACTGAGACATATACAGACGAAGTAAAAAGGGGTGTGTTTTTGGCCTCGGTTCACAACCGAGGCATAAAGGGTTAGAATTTTGCTTCGTTTCACAGGTAACCAAAGCAATAGGGTTTTTTTTTTCTTTTTTTAAGGACTTTTCACCTCGATTCCTTCTGAACCGAGGCAATGGAGTGGTTATTTTTTTTTTGCTATTGTTTGTGAAAAGTTGTTTCTCATGCTCTTCGAGTTCTCCTAATGGGTCAGTAAGAAGGTAGCAGTTTGGCATCTTCACTCTCGAGAAAGGTCCCCATCAATCTTCAACACTCCATTCTCACATCATCAGACCACCACCCAACAACCGTGCCACCTTTACCGGACCACCACAGACCACCCCGCGAAGTCTTCTTCTCCAACAACATTCTCCAAAATCACGGGTAACCTGCAAGAAATAGAAACCAAGCCAGAGAACCAGCACGCCGCTGCGAGTGTCGCACAATATCGTGAAGCAGATAAGAAAGGAGGGAACCAGAAAGGCAACCATTTTCGGACCACCACAGAACCACCGAAGAACCAGGACGCTACCGCAACTCCACCAATCTTCAACACTCCATTCATCGGACCACCTTTACCGGATCACCACATAACCACTACGAAAGCTCTCTCTCCTTTGCACAACCTGCAATCAGAAAGGCAACCAGCAGATCGCACCACCACTGCCATAGCCACCGCCAGCGTCCACGCAGATCGCAAATCCCCCAACCTCACTTCGCGCAACCCTGTTCAACCTCCATTCATCCTCATCAGCAATTTTCAACCTGCAAAATCAAGTTAAATCTGTAAGGGATGGTCTGAACCCTAGAATCGTAGTGAAAAAGGGGAAGCTTGACTTTTTTGGTGTCGACGTCGAGGACGGAGCCTCCGCCGTGGAAGATTGAAGGCAGCAAGATTGAAGCAGCGGTGGAGGCAATAGTGGCGGAGGCAACGGCGGGGCACCAATGGCGCGACGGCGCAAGGAGGAGGCGCGACCATGAACAGAAACGGAGGTGACGAGCGCAGAGGTGGCGGCGTGGCGAGGCAGGCAAGAGCATTGGCCGCACAGGAGCAGCGCGGCGAGGCAAGGATTGGCAGTGGTGGAGAAACTGCAGAGGAAGAAGGGGAGAGCAAGATGAAGAAAAAGTTGTTGGGCGACGCAAATGAACAATCAGAAGGTTAAGTTCAAAAACTCAAGAAGAGCTATTACCTCAGTTATTTAAAACCCGAGGTAATATCCCAATATGGCACCGGTTAAAGGAGAAATCGAGACAGTATCTCCCTTTAATGATGTTGATAGCCAAAAAGCTTCTACTGCAAGTGGACAGGTGTACATTTTAGGCTTCGGGTGTCTTGTTAACCGAGGTCATAGGACATTTATGCCTCGGGTCAATGGGAACCGATGCGTATAAGTTCGGCTTAATTACAACAATGCCATCGCGTTTTGATAGGCTTCGGTTTTCTATAAACCCAAGCCTATTAGATGAGTTAAAAAGTGAATTTTTTACTAGTGTTTATAAGATTTAATAGCATTTTTTTTAATCTTTATATTTGTAGTGATAATTTAATATTTTTTATTTAATGTGGTTTTTATATATATATATCTTTTTAAAAATTAATGTATTAATCAGTTTTAAAGTAGTTTAGAAATGATGAAATGTCATATATTAATATAACCATCATCTTATTTATTTGTGTATTATCCAATTCTAAAAACATAGAAGGAGTGACGTTGATCTAATCGAAAATAAAAACAAATAGCATAGAGGAAGGAAGTTGATCTAATTATCATATTCAATAAAAAGTAAATTAAAAAGATAAAATTATTACATCACATAAAGAAACCCAAAAAACTATTAACCTTTTTTCTATACATATCACTGTCAACCTTTTTTCACGTGAAATACTTTCATGTGTAAGTACTATAACATGAAAACTTTATAAAAATAAAATAAAAGAGTACCACAAAATTTGAAACCTAAACTCATGCAAAATGAAGCAACAACCAAACATTAACAAACCTAAGTTTCAAATATTTGAATACAACAAGCTTAGTACAGAACCTTTAAAAGTTTTAGAATGTCCAAGTTCTCTTCCCTTATTGATTATAAGAAATCCTCGGTGAAAACGGCAAAAAATGGTTGAAAATCAATTACAAGAGTGTAAAAACACCAACTTTCACAAAGAAATGAACCTCGAAGGGTTCGTCCAAAGATGAGTTGTTCTTGTTGCAGAACAATCGACAATGGCTACAAAGATGGGCACCAGCTCCAAGGGGAAGTACTGACAATGGACTGAGGAGAGAGGGACAATGATGAGAGGTCACCGTCGAGGACAAAGTAACGCTTTTTACCATTTAACATACGATTAAAAGTCCTCCGAATAACAGTGCCATTACAGAAGAAGCATCAAACATGTGGCTTCTTAAGTACCATATAAATGAGTTCACATGCCATCGTAGGAACCATGGAACCAATCCCAAGAAGTTAAAGTTGGCATCAATTATAGCTTCTACTCTTCTTCATCAATGGCTTCCAATGGAAAAAGCCAAAGCAATAATGGCCTTGAGCATGCAGAAAAGGAAGTGGTGGCTATTCTGCTACCTTTCCCAGCACAAGGCCATCTCAACCCGCTTCTCCATCTCGCACGCCTAATTGATTCACACAACATAGCAGTCCATTTTGTTGGCACACTCACCCTCATTCGTCAGGCCACACTTCGTTACCACAGCTCCACTTCAAACTCAAACATTCATTTCCATCGCTTTGAAGTCCCTCCCATTGTTTCTCCTCCTCCCAACCTCAACGACAATGCAGAATCCAATGATTTTCCATCTCATCTACTTCCTTCCTTTGAGGCCACTTTCCAACTCAGGGAGCCTTTTCGGGAACTTCTTCAATCTCTCTCATCTCAAGCCAAAAGGGTCGTGGTCGTCCATGACTCCCTCATGGCCTATGTTGCACAAGATGCTACACACATGCCAAATGTTGAGAACTACACTTTTCACACCTCGAGTGCCTTTTACTACTCCCTTCACTTTTGGGAGGAAATGGGAAGGCCCGAAGGCTTGCATGTCCCAGAACTGATTCCTTCTCTGGAAGGATGCTTACCAAGTCAATTCGTGGACTTCATAAATACTCAAAGAGAGTTCGTCGAATTCAGTGATGGCATCATCTTCAACACAAACAGGGCAATTGAAGGTGCTTACATTGAGTTTGTGGAGGGTATCAATGGTGGCAAGAAGGTTTGGGCTTTGTGGCCATTCAAGTCTTTAGCCGTTGAGAAGAAAGATTCAGAAGGAGTTAGGCACTCATGCATGGAGTGGCTTGATAAACAAGAGGCAAATTCAGTTATATACGTGTCTTTCGGGACAACAACAACTTTGACGGAGGAGCAAATCCAAGAGCTTGCAAGAGGCTTGGAACAAAGCAAGCAAAAGTTCATTTGGGTGCTGAGAGATGCTGATAAAGGAGACATCTTTGATTGTAATGGGGCAAAAAGGCATGAGCTTCCAACTGGGTTTGAGGAGAGAGTTCAGGGAATGGGGCTTGTTGTGAGGGATTGGGCACCCCAATTGGAAATTCTGAGCCACTCTTCAACAGGAGGGTTTATGAGTCATTGTGGATGGAACTCTTGTTTAGAGAGCCTAACCATGGGGAAGCCAATAGCAGCATGGCCTGTGCATTCTGACCAGCCAAGAAACACTATTCTGATGACACAGGTGCTCAAGGTTGGTTTGGTTGTGAAGGATTGGGCTAAAAGGAATGTGGTTGTTAGTGCTTCGGTTGTTGAGAATGCTGTGAGAAGGTTGATTGAAACGAAGGAAGGTGATGAGATGCGAGAGAGATCAGTGAGGCTTAAAAATGCCATTCATAGGTCCATGGATGAAGTGGGTGCTTTCATTGCTCACATCACCAAATAGTCCTATCAATTCATATTTGTTTTTAGTTGAACCTTCCAGAATTTTACAGTTCATCAAGTTATCTCAAGATTGGTTTGGCATGAAAATGTACTCATCTTTCTGTTTCTTTAGACGTTGTCTAGTAATAAAAATTCCGTATGAATGTGTGCTCTGCATTGCTAAATCTGCATTACCACTTGCATCTTCTGAACTTATGAGTTCCACTTCATTGATTTGATTTGCTCACAACATTAACGACATCCATAGTTGTTTTAGATTCATGGGTTTAGTGTTTACGATTTGCTCATAATATTATCAACATCCATAGTTGGTTTAGTGTTTAGGATTTGCTCATGGAATTACTTCAATATCCAAAATTAATGGCATCCACGTTCTAACAAAAATAAAATAGAATTCATTCAACAGGTCAGATCTGTAGAAGGCGTGATATCCAATCGCCTGTTCCGCGTGAAAAATTTTCGGAATAAATGGAAGGACTAGAACTGAATGCTCTTCTTAGCAGATTGCATAGCCCAGAAGAACTGTATATATAATAAAATTCCAGCCCAATTCAGTCATAGAATGACCACAATTTTCAACTTAATGAAACTTCAAAAGGATAATGTTAGCATATCTATCAAACCTTCCCCAGCAGAGGATTATCAATAGACCTAACTATAAGATATATGCTATGCAGAATGTATCCCATATAAGCATAATACTTCCCTTCAAGACTTTCCACAGAATGAATCAATGGAATAAATTCCAGGAAAATATTCATTAATGGTGGAACTAGATTCTTCAAATTCTTTAGGATATTAGAAAAACCTACCCAACCAGATGAAGCATAAAAGGGGACAGTCAAACAATCAGTGAGAACATAAAAAGCTTGACAAAGCTTTTAGAATTATGCAAACTCAAGCAACTACATTCACTTAGTTATGTGCTTCAAAAATTGCATTTTTAAGTTACATTGTAGAGAAAAACTATTGAATTTTGATTAAAGTAAATCTTTAAAGCAAATTCTACAGGATCTCTTGTCATTGACACTTTCAACAAGTTCTTATTCTTATAATAGAAGTAATAACATAATTCACAACTCTTTAATTCTTATTATTATAAAATTATTTATATTTTATTCTTTTAAAATTATATTTTTTACATGTAAATATATATATATATATATATATATATATATATATATTCCTGGTATAATATAATTAACTTCTATTTACTAGTTTGAGAATGAAATTTTGATAGAGGTCGTGCACTCTATTTGAAGAGGAAGAAGAAAAAGAAAATACCTTACGGGCATAGACGTGAGAAAGAGTAGCTCCCCAACCTTCATAATAGCTATACTGAAGAACTATGGAAGATCCAAACAACACAAACTGTGGCCTCCATGGTCCTGTCATCTTTCTTTCTCTTTCGCTTTCTCAACCACAAACACACAAACCAAAGCAATTTCTTTCGCATTTTATGCATGTTGTAGTTACCCACGTTTTCGGTTTTTATATTATATTTATATATAAAATTTCATCCAAAACCAAAACCATGTTAGTTATGAATGGGAGCCAGCTCAGATTTAAATTAATATCCATTACAACAGTTACCATATAGAATTTAAAAAGGAGTAGATTCAATATTTTTCTTTCTTGACCAAAGAGAAAACATTATTCAAAATTTAAAATCTTTTGAACCTTTCTCTTAAAACTAGTTCAACTCGACACATTGCTTTAAAATTTGTAACAAAAATTAATGAAATAAGTTGTTTTCTTGAATTTCAAAATGTGCAATTTGTTATTTTCTTAACTTCACATCTGCTGTTTTTTTTACATGAATAAACAAAGATTGATTTTGATTATGGTGGTCGATTATAATAACTGACTTTATATATAATTAATATTAAAAATTTGACTTTTATAGTTTTTCAAATAAACTCTTACCTCTACACACACATATATACATATATTAAATTAATTGACCTAGTTTAATGTCTTAGAATTCATTTACCTAACTACCTGCTCCTGATAAAATAATAGTGTGAAAAAAAAAAAACTTGAGACCCTGCATTATTCTTGGTTGAGAAATAATATTCCTACTTCACAAAAACTGAGTATGCTTTATAACATTTTCCCCACCACATAGCTCAGTCCAAGTCCTTCATGTCACGCTATTTCTCACTCCTCCGGAACATTCTTCTTGATAAGACTTTAAGTTATCTCGTAAGGTCTTTAGTTTATCAAGAGCACGTTTCATGATGTCATGTTCTTCAATTTTCATGCTGATCTCCCCTGATGACTACATAAGAAACAAAATATAATCAAGCAACAGTCATTATATTATAAAATTTTGGGAACTAGATATGTTAACAGAGCAATATCAACAACAATAGCCTCATCCCACAGATAAAAAAAGAATAAGGCAAACAAAAACTGAAAATACATTGAAACGTTAAAAGCCACACACAACAAGGGAAGCATCCTTTGGGAAACTAGTAATATTCCGTTACCAGATTTCAACCCAGCCAAATCTATTAGCTTTACTAGGTATGCTATGGCGTGCAATAACAGTCTACTTGAACTTTATGGAGCCAAGAAAACAAAAGAGAGACCATATCACGGATTCATGCTAACTGAGCATATGTATATGGTGCAGATTGTAACTATAATCACTGCATAAGTTTAACTATCCATACAGTGGAGTATAGACAATCACAAAAATACTGAACACTTTTACTAAACACATAATTTTGATTCTTCCAATGGAAAAGATAAGTTATACTAATGGAAAGCAACCTCCATAATAAACAGTCAATAGTTTTTCTTGTTCATCAGGGTAGAACCTACCTGTAAAGAAATAACTTGCTCTATGACGTTATCAATATTTTTCTTGTATGGAGACATAATCCGTCGTATTTGAGGATCCCCGTGCAACAAGGAAAGAGCAGAAGTGACAGCATTCACCTTATTCAAGCAGTTCCTTACATCTTGACAATATTTGTCAGATTTTAGTAAAACGCTATGCTATCATATATAACCGATCCCATTTTCTTCAACACAAGATTCATAAGTTCATGGCACCGATCCAACATGAAAAAACAAGGTACAGCATAATAACGCCGGAGGCTGAATGGAAAGGAAGTTTGTCCATCATCTTCTGGAACACACTGTGGTAAAGTGAAATTTAGAATCAATGAAAGTACTAAAATCAATTCATATCAGAACAATAAAGATCCATTTCTTCAGAAAATAAAAGAAAAGAAAACTCATAAATTACAGAGATAGTGATAATTTAGACAGTATTTCCCCATGGCCTTTATTATAATAATTGCCTGTACACATTTAGCTAAGTTCTGCATTTTCTTTTGGAAGTTGTAAATTTTTATTTTATAGGTAAATACTATAACAATCAATCCTAAAATTTTAAAAACAATGGACATTTCTACTATCAAAACAAAAGATAAGGACAGAAAAAACAATTAGCTAATTCTGATACAAAGCATCATCTGGGGTATCCAAAAGAATAAGTAGATAAATAGGCAACAACAAAGTTCAAATTTATATCATTTGTTAGTCAGTTTTTGGAAGCATACTTACCTGCACAACATCTATCAGATATTCCGAAAGATGAAGGCCTAGAGTGGCAATGCTTTGTTCAGAAAGTAGTGTGGGCTTCGAATCCACTGAAACAACCATTCTCAGGAGAGAGCATCTATTATCCAAAGAAGGCTTTTGTGACTGTGGTACAAACACGTATGAGAAATCATTCTTATAAGAAAATTCTAAAGCTAAGAACAAAGCACAAGAAAAATAAAGAGAAAAAATTGCAATGCAAAAGAAAATGTGTCAACTTACTATCTGATCAATAATCAATCTCTCTATCAATCGTAGAACAATAGCTTTGTCACCCATCTGTTGAATGCATGAGTAAATCTTATCTGTCATTGACTTTAAAGTTTGGCGAAGTGGGTCACCCTTAAAACCAGAGGAACCAAATTCTGCAAAATTAAAAGTAATAAAATTTCTCAATCTATGGTGAATGAAGATTGCCAAAAAGTAGGTTTACAAAGATTAAAAAATATAGATAATTTCAATCACTAAAGATTACGCAAGCTCAAACATGTTATGCATACATCATAGCAATGACAAATATTTTCTTCAATCAAGTAACTTTGCCAGCTAGAGCATGGGAAGAATGCCATATAAATATTGTTATTTACAAGTTACCAAGAAGAAAGATAAAGATGGCAGGAATGCAAAATTGGATGAGTGAGTACAGATAGCCATGTAATAGTAACCCATTACTCGTGATGGGTGTTAGAAGTGGACTTTAAGCCTAACTCAACCCCACAAAACCGGTTTGTAGGGTAAGGTTTGCACCCACTTATAAACTATGAATTGGCCTTATCTCTAGTCAATGTGGGACTTCCAACACACCCCCTCACGCCGAGGTATATATCTCGAGCGTGGGATTAGACATTTTTAATGAGTGGTGCGATAGCGGCCCGATATGCCCAGCAAACAACAAATATTGCTAGGATAGACTCTAACCATGGCTCTGATACCAACTTGAGAATTAAATTGTAAAATAATTCTAGAGGGCTTGATCTCTCTCGTAATCTTCTATTTATAAGAATAAATTGATACAAAAGTACATGATAAATAGGATAACCCTTGACATAATATAATCATGATAAATTAGGATAAATATCCTAACAATGGGTAATCAATTACTGGGCTTGCATTTAAAGAACAGTGGTAAGAGTGGGATGGAATTGGAAGGAGAGGAAGACAAGAGAACAATAGTATAACAGAATGGATTGCAGGCAGAAGGAGTTGGAGAGGGAGATGTGAGGATCATGCTTGGGGGGAGGAGAATGATTGTGTGAGGGACGGTAATAGAATGAAAGTTATAAGGATTCTTAAGGTAAAAATAACTGGCTTAGCTTATTGAAAGAGTTCTTCCCCAGGAAAGGGATTATTCTTATTTCAGTTTCTACATTTACATTTAGTAAGGAGATCTGCCCCAGCTATGATCTATTTTTCCCTAACTCTTTATTGAAGAGAAGCTTCCCCTCTGATTAATCAAATTTCAGTATCAATACTATACAGTTTTCCTATTCTCTTTTTGGGTCATATCACATGGAATATGTTGTTTTGCATTACCAATTTCAACCCCTGCCAGTTCTTTCTAATCCCAACTACTGAACATTATGGACAAAAGCACTTAATTAGAAAAGTGAAACAAGAAATGGATAATATCAAAAGTTACACAAAAGGTAGTCCAAATAAATCTTCGTAAGCTACCAGGAGAAACTTTGAAACGGGAGACCAAGGTGATGAAAAAACTCAAGTAATCCGCAATTTCTATACACCCCCGCTCATAGGCTAACTGGAGAACGTCTATGATCCAAAATAAGACATAGGAGTCTAGATCATCACCTGCAATAGTACAAAAAAATAAAAATTAATGTTAAGAAGCTTTAACCTAGAAAATTTTACAGCCTTTATATCATTAGTATATAAATCCTACTTCTACTTAAAAGACAATGGCTACACTGAACATTAAAAACGTTAGTACAGAAAGTGAGGGAAAAATGCTGTACAAAAAGTATACTTATTTCACAATAACATCACAGTTTTAGAATTATCACTTCAACGACTACTTTGTGGGGAAAAGTCCAAACTTTCAGATCAATCTTACATGATTGTAACAAGATAAACCATATTTTTATCATAGGCAATAAAATAAATAGAAAAATAAGGCAGTCAAGTCAGAAAAATAACTTATTTTTTAAGAAACAATAATTACGTGGTTTATAGATAATTTCACAAAAATAAATATTACTTGAATCTGAGGCATACATTCGAGATGTTTCCAAAAGAAATCCTACAAAAATCAGAGCTGTGGGACTTCTATGCTATTTCTATCATATTTATTAAAACAAATTATTACAAAATGGAAGAAAAAGGTTGCAACCTTATTCTCCTCAAATAAATTTAAATAATAAACCTTTCAATGCCTTAAATTAATCAAATTGCTCAACATTAGGTATGCAAATGATAGTAGGTAAAATGTTACGTGAGGAGGTATGAAGACAAAATTATTAAAAAAACAAATCGTGTCAGTGAAATTTTAAATGAGCCTGAAGCTTACTTAGGCAACAATAGACTAATGACTTTAAAATAGGCAGGTCCAAATGAGAGACATAGTAAATGGAACATAAAGCGAGAACTTGAGATTCTCTAGGAAGCCTGAGAAAAGGACCAAAACATATCGGTCCTGCAACGTGAAAAAAACAAAACAATTAGGAGCCAAAAAATAACTCACAGGTGTTGTATTATTAATACGGATGTCAACATCATGTTCATGTTTACCTCCCTCTTTATATGTACAATAAAAATCTTGCAATGACTGCTGCATGTTGTTATACATGCAAACAAGTGCTGGATTCCAAGCACGCTGTCCAATACGATGTAGAAGACGTATCAAAGCCTATGATGAACAGAAAATGCTTTAGGTAAAAGGACAAATTAAATTGCAGACTTAAGATCAATGCAAAGGCAGATTAATCTCTCAAAATGCAGTCAACCATGAATTTCAAATAAAGTCCTCCTTATCAAATCAAAATAATAACTACCTGGGAGCTGGCTAGGTGATTATCTCCAAGCTGGATAAGCAACCGAGGGAGATCTCCAGTCCATGCACGTAAAGCCTCTTGAAGAACTATATACTGTGGATTGCTTGTCCCTGTGGAATGCATGCCTTCCATCTGTATTTGGACCAAAGACAAAAAACACACACATTAATCTCGAAGGAAGGAAACAAATTGTTTTCATGAGATTATCCAAAAATCAAGAATTTCATTTCAATAGTGTTCTCAAAAGGAGATGAATCCAAACTCACGTAAGTTAAACACATCTTCAATGGCAGAAACACAGACTTTCAGCAAACCTGGCTTGCTTTCCCTGACGTTCTGAACCTTGTCCTGTCATTACTACATTCAAATTATTACAAATAAAGTGAAACAATAGAAAATAATAAGGAAGGATCAATACAAATTAAAGTGAATGTCATACATTCATACAACTTTTAAGATGATATTTTACATAACTCTATTGAAACGATAGTTCAATTTGCTACAATAGATGTCTGATGAGTGCATATTTATGCCCACATTTATGCTTTAAAATGAAAGTTTTGATGAAATGCATGTGCTTGAATGATTGATTTAAAGAGGATTTGTGATGATTTGATATATTGTGTTTGAAATTAAAAGGGACTTAAAAAGTGATTTTAATTGCATTAATTATTCTTTGAAATTCTTACGTTTATTTGTGCAGCTGAAATTATAAGTTCTATTGGTCCAAATGGCAATTCAAGGCCCAAAATCAGGTTTTATTTGAAAAATAATGTACAGATGGGCCAAACAGACAGACTTTACCCTTGCACCTCCTAAAATCCCTACATACACTCCTGAAACAGGCAACCAACCGAGGCCAAACAGACAGACTTTACCCTTGCACCTCCTAAAATCCCTACATACACTCCTGAAACAGGCCAACAACCAAGCCCAAACACTAAGCCTTTTCTACTACACCTCCTTAAGTTTCCTATACACACCCCTCCTAAAATAGACTCCACCACATCATGCCATGTGGCAATCTAAAACCCTAAGTGTTATCCAACCACATGCTGCCACATCACCCCCTCTGCCACATCATCATCTTCTCCCCAGAAACCCTAATTCCCAATCCAAACCCTAGGGCGCCGTTAGCCGTAGCCGGTCACCATCGTGCCACCACCTTGCCGCGCCACCGTCCATCACACACATCCAGAATCGCGCCACCTACGCTCACGGCCAATCTATCTTCTTCGCGCCCCCAACACCGAAGCGCGACCTCCATGTCTGCTGCTGTCGCGCAACCTCCACAACCACCATCATCCAATCTCGCCGCCAACAGCGAAACCACCATCAAACACGCACCAGCAACCACAAGACTGCCGCCACCAACGCGAGTCCCTCACGCACAAAAACACCGTCAACCAGCCGCCACAGAAACACACCATTTTCTTCCTCGCGTCTTCATCGTGAGGGCGAAGCCCTTAAAGCGACATCTCCCAGCCACGATCGCCACCATCCATCCACAACAGAACCACCATTGGGGGAGTCCCTCCAACGTCGCACAACCAATCGCACCTTCATCTTCTCCAGCGTCGAACAACAAAGAACCCAGAAAACCTCGCGCCAGCGTCACACCTGCACTCAGGAACAACCAGAGAGATCCAATTTTCTCGCATTCTCGCCATTGCCCAACCTCCATGGCAGCCATCACACGCCACCGCCGTGAACCTTCCCGCTCTACAATCAGACCTCCACCTGCAAATCCGAAAACACAACAGAATCAAAGACACAAGAGCAGCGGAAGCGGCGCAACCTACTTCGCGACAAGGTGTAGAGCAATTTCCCCAATCTGAAACCCTAATTGGGTGAGAAAGAGGGATGCCACGTCGCAGGCCCTCATTGGCCACGCCCTCTCTGGTCAAAACTGGTCAACAGATTTGAATCTGATCAAGGTTGGTCAAACAGGGGTTCTGGTGCAATTTTGAAGAATTCTGAAGGGGCTAAAGTGCAGATAGAGGAAATTTCAGGGTATTTGTGTAATTTTGGAAAGTCAGAAAAGATAAAAGATAAAATTCAGTTGTTGAATTAATTTAATTTGGGAATATCAACAGAAAATATCTTCCAAATAATGTTATAATTATCTAAATCTTTTAGTTATTTGGAAGATATAAGATAAAAGATTCTGTCAACTGAATATTCAGAGTTCAAGCCTAATCAAACCCCATATAAAGAGACCCAGGGGAGACTTCACTTCATTCATTCATTCACCACTTCTCTCTCTCTCTTATTTCATCATGTATTCAACTCCATTCATGGAGAGCTAAGAATCTAGAGCTATTCTGCTGTAATTTCATTATGGATTCTGAGGTTAGATTGACTTAATACAATTGTTTATTTTGATTATTGATTTAAGTTGTTCTCTCTCTATGTCTTTCATCTCTCTATCAAATTAAAAGCAAAGATTTTTGCATCATAATGTGTTTGAATCTACATGCATATTGATTATATGAGTTCTAGGGTTTCTAGATTTAATTGAGAATCTACTTTGATTTAATTTAGGAACTTTCATATGATTAAATGGTTTTTACTATCAATTGAGAATGTACTTTGATTAGTAGTAATAATTTCAACTATAATCAATTGAGAATTTACTTTGATTGATTAGTTTTTAATTTGGTTAGACGATTTAAGAATAGACATGATTAAACACAATAGAATTTGATTGAGAATGTAATTTGGTTGAATTTATTGTGAATAATCTAGAAAGGTCTTGCATTTGATTGAGAATGTACTTTGATTAAATGCATGATCACCCTCAAATTAATTAAGAATGTACTTTAATTAATTTGAAACTTAAACAATAATCAATTGAACAATTATTTGTGAATAACCGATGATGAATCTATCTTGAAAAAGCAGTAGAATTAGCCTACTTAGTCATAACTGTTTTTAAATTTCTTATTTGTTCTTTAAACATTCTCTAAACATTACTTTTATTCTTGCATTGCATTGCATTCATAAGATTGAAATATTGAAAGACAATTCCGTATTCATTGGGAGACGACTTAGGGTTACTTTAGTCCTATCTACTTTCTTAGATACTACTTGGCAATACTGAAGTTGCCTTGAAAAGTAGTATTAATTTGATAGCTTCAACGACAACTTATCAATGTCCAACATTCAATCATCGTCATCATGATCTTCATCTTCATCTTCTTCTTCATCATCATCATCATCATCATTTTCTTCTTCTTCTTCTTCTTCTTCTTCTTCTTCTTCTTCTTCTTCTTCTTCTTCTTCGCCTTGTATTGCTGCTTCTAATTCATCTCCATCACCATCAGGGTTGTGCAATGCGGTTATATGTTCAACTTCAATAATTTCTTGTGGTTGTGACATTTGGTCGAGTTGGTAGGCAACATCTTCCTCAACCTCATTTGAGTCAATGCGACCTCTAGGCTTGGTTTGTATTGCTACAGCCCAACCACGCTTGTCAATATTGCGGAATGGTGGATATGGCACATAATAAACCTGTCTAACATTAGTTGCTAGAATTAAAGGATCAAACGGTCCATATCTTAATCTCAGGTGGAGTTCGACAATGTTAAACCTAGGATCCACTCTAGTACCAACTCTAGAAGGATCAAACCATTCACAATAAAAAAGTACTACTCTGTTTGAAGAAGTAGTGCTGTTGTACTCTAGCTCATATATTTTATGAATGATGCCGTAGAAATCATCATAACAACCCTCTGTTAGGCCCTTAACGTACACACCACAATTTGTTGTTTTCTTCCCTTTAGACCATTCATGTGTATGGAATTTGTAACCATTGGTGAAGTAAGTGTGTCATTCTTTCACATATCTCATTGGCCAATTTGAGAGATGTCTTAACTCTTGAACCGTGAGAGTTAATTCCTGATAAAAAACCTACAAAGATACCAAAAAAAATTTAAAAGCAAGAGTCAAATTAATCTTGCTCAAAACATAGGAAAAAGTACGGACTTGATTTCTGAACCATTGGGGAAACTCTGAGTGTATTCTAGCAGAAGCATTTCCTTCTGCGACTTTCTCAACCACAAGAAATGAGCTGGTACAAATGAAATGAATTAGTGGATAACAATTTAACCATTGCAAAGGTAAGAGTTGGATGATGACATACTCAAGGTACGACTTAACTTCACTGCAATTGATTAAGACATGGACATGAGCAGAGTTGAATTCAGCATCAGTTAACCAATGAGTGAATTCTTTCCCTGTATGACGGCCTAATTGTCGGAATATTGATAATGCGCCTTGACGTGGTTCAGCTTGCCATTGCATTTCATTTTTGACAATAGTGGGGGACATGAAGTTTTTGAAATAATGTGAACAAAAATACGTTGTCTCTCTGTGCAAGTAAGCTGCGCAAATTGAGTCTTCTACTCTAGCTTTATTTTTAACTGAATGTTTAGATTCTTCCATAAACCTTTCAAAGGGATACATCCACCTGTACTGCACAGGTCCCCCAAGCCAAGCTTCATATGCAAGATGAATTGGAAGATGCTCCATTGAATCAAAGAATGCAGGAGGGAATATTCTTTCTAATTTGAAGAATATCCATCTGGCATTCTTAGTTCTTTGATCCATCCACACACTATTCTTGCCTCGTCTTTTGACATGGTGTAATTTGCTTTTGGTTTAAAGAATCGGTCGTTACCTTGCGCCTTCAACTCTAAGTCTTTTCGTCCACAATACAAAGGTAAATCTTTTCTTGCTTTGTCATTATCTTTTGTCTTACCAATAACATTCATAACTGTGTTGAAGACATTGTCAAAGAAATTTTTTTCTATGTGCATGAAATCGAGGTTATGTCTTAGCAAGTTATCTTTCCAATAGGGAAGATCCCAAAATATGCTTCTTTTAGTCCAATTATGCCATTCTCCAAACCCTTCTATCTTATTCTGACCACATTCAATGACTTTTGGCAAGTATTTCACTCTTCTCTAAATGTGTGATCCAGACAACTTCAGCGGGGGCATATCTGTTTCAACTTGCCCTTTACGAAATGCCTTTTTTTTCTTCTAAAGGGGTGATCAATGGGCAAGAACCGTCGATGATAGTCAAACCAACTACTTTTTCGACCATAACTCAATTGGAATGACTTTGTATTTTCCATGCAATGTGGACAAGCTAATCGATCATGCGTGCTCCAACCAGATAACATGCCATACGCTGGAAAGTCATTAATAGTCCACATAAAAGCTGCCCTCATAAGGAAATTTTGCTTCCTTGAAACATCATACGTCTAAACACCATTCCATAGCTTCTTCAAATCATCAATTAAAGGCTCCAAATAAACATCAATCGTTGATTTGGGATTAGATGGACCTGGTATTATACACGTTAAAAACGTGTAAGGCTTTGTCATGCACATCTCAAGTGGTAGATTGTATGGGGTAACTATTATCGACCAGCAGGAATATGGTGATGTAGACGCCTGAATGTACGGCGTAAACCCATCAGAGCATAGACCAAGTCTAACGTTACGCGGTTTACTAGCAAAGGATGAATGTTTACGATTGAAGTGCTTCCAAGCTTCACCACCAGAAGGATGACACAAAAATCCTTCAGTTAGGTTACCATCATGCCATGTCATGTGTTCTGATGTTTGCATTGAAGTAAACATTCTTTGTAATCTTGGAATTATAGGCAAGTAGAACATGGGCTTTAAGGGAATTGGTTTTTTTTGCCTCCGTCCAGCATGCATCGTATGATATCGAGGTGAGCCACAAAACTTGCATTCAATCAACAATGCATCATTTTTGCCACTGTCATTGTCATAGAATAACATACATCCATTAACACAACAATCAATATTTTTGGCTTGCAATCCCAACTTTGACACACACATCTTTTGGCTTGATAATAATTCTTCAGCATAGAATTGTTTGGTGGTGTCAAATCTAACATCAATTTTGTATAGAAGTCCACTGCTTGATTGAGAATGTTCCAATTAGATTTACCAGCCATGAGTCTAATGCACATTGACAATTTTGACTCAGATGAACCTTCAAATACAGGTAGATTTGCGTCTGTCAATAAATTGTAAAACCTCTGAGTGGTTTCATTTGGAGACTCTTCATCATGACTATCGTTTGCTTCTTGTTCAGCATGTCGACAAAGAGCATTGTCGACCATCTCTTGCATATAGGCAAATTGATCTATCTTAGATGCATGTCCAATAGTATTCGAACCTAATGCAAGCCGTTTTTCAGTTGTAGTGGAGGTTGAAGGAATTTCTTGACCATGAAATGTTCAAACCGTGTAATTAGCCAAGAACCCTCTTTGGTATAGGTGAACTTTGACGACTTCATCTTTCAAAATCCTTGTACATTCGTACTTGATGCAGGGGCATCGAATCCCTCCATCAAGAGCATAATATTGATATTGTCAAGCCGTCTCGACAAACTCTTCAACTAGCTATAAAAGTATCTAGTGACAAACCAAATTTAGTGAAGAACCAGCTACACAATCACAATCAGTAGACCAATCCTTGGTGCGGTGCAAGTTTGATAAAAAATTTCTACAAGGAAATAAAATTGCAAGATGTTCAGCCATGATGTAAATGCCAAACAGAAACAGAAATGAAAAAATTGGTGGTTTGGCATTCAATATCACACAACAACAACTATAGATCAAACATTACTTAAAATAAGTGTACATTAGGTCTAGTTGCAAATTCTCATCTTTTAATCGGGATATTTATATGGTCCAACTACTCAAATTTTGAGTTGTACCTAAATCTTTGCTTTTGAATAGTTTTCTAGGTTCATTTCACTACTTTAGACATGTTAGGATGCTCATTAGTTAAAATAACTCTACATTGGGTCTAGTTGCAAAATTTCACCCTTTAAGCACACTTTTTAGGTTCTAAATACTCAAACTTTGAGTTTGAGGTAATTCTTTGCTTTTGACAAGTTTCCTAGCGTCATTCCACTAGTTTAGACATGGTAGGATGATCACATTACTTAAAATAAGTGTACATTAGGTCTGGTTGCAAATTCTCACCTTTTAAGTACACTTTTTTAGGTTCCAACTACTCAAATTTTGAGTTGTACTTAATTCTTTGCTTTTGAATAGTTTCCTAGGTTCATTTCACTACTTTAGACATGTTAGGATGTTCACATTAGTTAAAATAAGTGTACATTGGGTCTAGTTTCAAATTTTCACCCTTTAAGCACACTTTTTAGGTTCTAAATACTCAAACTTTGAGTTTGAGGTAATTCTTTGCTTTTGACAAGTTTCCTAGCTTCATTCCACTAGTTTAGACATGTTAGGATGTTCACATTACTTAAAATAAGTGTTCATTAGGTCTGGTTGCAAATTTTCACCTTTTAAGTACACTATTTTAGGTTCCAACTACTCAAATTTCAGTGATACCTAATTCTTTGCTTTTGAATAGTTTTCTAGGTTCATTTCACTACTTTAGACATGTTAGGATGTTCACATTAGTTAAAATAAGTGTACATTGGGTCTAGTTGCAAATTCTCAACTTTTAAGCACATTTTTTAGGTTCTAAATACTTAAACTTTGAGTTTGAGGTAATTCTTTGCTTTTGAAAGTTTCCTAGCTTCATTCCACTAGTTTAGACATGTTAGGATGTTCACATTACTTAAAATAAGTGTACATTAGGTCTGGTTGCAAATTCACACCTTTTAAGTACACTTTTTTAGGTTCCAACTACTCAAATTTTGAGTTGTACCTAATTATTTGCTTTTGAATAGTTTCCTAGGTTCATTTCACTACTTTAGACATGTTAGGATTTTCACATTAGTTAAAATAAGTGTACATTGGGTCTAGTTTCAAATTTTCACCCTTTAAGCACACTTTTTAGGTTCTAAATAATCAAACTTTTGAGTTTGAGGTAATTCTTTGCTTTTGACAAGTTTCCTAGATTCATTCCACTATTTTAGACATGGTAGGATGTTCCCATTACTTAAAATAAGTGTACATTAGGTCTGGTTGCAAATTCTCACCTTTTAAGTACAGTTTTTAGGTACTAAATACTCAAACTTTGAGTTTTAGGTTATTCTTTTGCTTTTCACTACTTTCCACATTGATTTCACTAAGTTAGACTTGTTAGAATGTTTACATACCTTAGAATGAGTCTACATTAGGTGAAATGACAATATCTCACCTTATGAGTACACTTTTTAGGTACTAAATACTCAAACTTTGAGTATTTAATGACCCTTTTGCTTTTTATGGGTTTTGTACAATGTTTTAATCATATATTTGCATTCGGAAACATAAACCTGGACATGCCAACCTAGAATCGAAAATTGGAGCAAACAAATTTTCAAACAACACTTTATTTGAACACTGCACCAAGAAAATAATTCTAATTTGGTGGTTTTAAACCCAATATTGATTGGAAGTGATTCAGCAGCTCAATTGATGCATCAAACAAATTTGTATCATCTTTTTAAAGATGTTTAAACACTGAAACAATTTGAAAATAGATTGCAATGTGAATTCACTGGTTCACTTCCATTTTAAAGCCAATTTTGATGGTTTAAGACATGATTATGCATATAGGCATAAAAATGACCATTTGAATAGTGCACACAAATTTAAAATGGCAAAATAAACTTTCTCAAACGTTGTATATGCACAAACACAACAAGATTCAACAAATCATACTTGCTATAGCCAAATATGCATGAAAATGTCACCAGAATTTAGAATTCAGTGAAATGAAATGAAGCCAACAGTTGTAATGACTCTAAGACATCCTAAAACACTTGATCTAACTGCAGAGAATCAGCTAAAAGAATTTTAACACCTAAGACACAAGCAAAGATATCAATCACGGTGAAAACATTGATAAAAAATAATAACAACACCTTGTTTCAGGATTTATTTGCAACTCAACTATGCTTTTTGCACTTTAGTGATTAATACAGGTTGCTACTACTTGGAACATGTTTAATATCATTAAACAAACTTGCACATTGCTTAAGAACAAAAAAACTTCCACTGAAACATATTTATGAGATTGCACCAGATTTATTCCATTTTGTGCAGAGTTTTTGAAACAGAATCATGTTTTAACTGATGTAGCACATATAATCAAGGCTAGGCATTGTCTCATTGCCTTATATGATTTGGTGTGTTTGGTGTGATATGGGTTGTCTTTGTAAGTAAAGAAAGAGAAGTTAGTATTAGGGGAAGGTGTCACAACGTAAAAAGATGAGTGATGAAGTTAAGTTTTTTACATGGGTTTCTTGAACCTTGTCCATGTTTCATTTAATAAAAAATAAAATGAGAGAAATCTCCTGAAAAGATATAATGTGTATAATAAGAAGATATACAAGAGCAATGTGAATGTTTGATCTGGCAAAAGGCAATTCAAAATGCACCTTAAGTAAAGATTTGACAGAGACACATCAAATTAGAATTTAGTTAAATAGAAAAATTGAGGCATTTGATTACTGTAACAAATTGGAGAATGACCCTATATCCATTCCAAATCTAAACAACTTTAACTTTAAGGTTTCTGACAACATTTCCCAGAATCTACTTATGCCAGCAGTTGACTTGTCAAATCACTCTTAATCTTATTTCTTCTTCTAAAAACAAAAATAGTTGTTTTAATTGCATAGAAGAGAATGTTAGCAATACACTTTAGGCTTAACTTCTTCAACAACACTTTTAAACCATTCAATCAATTTCAAACTTCATTTCTAATAAACACTTTTAAATAATTAAAAATAACATAAGCTCTGCAGCCATACAATTCAAATAATTAATGACAATTAAAAATGAAAATCAATTATCTTAGTTAGTAACCACTTTGGTTTTTTAAATTCTTTTAAAAGGAAAGCATTTTATTGATTTTATAACACTCTTGATTCTCAAATACTTATGAAAATTTTACTTATTTTATGAAACAAGATTTTTTCTTGTTTGGAATATGCACGAAACTGGCTTTGAATGGAATTGTAGTGGTACTAAAAACAAGAAATGAAAAAAGGGGTTTGGAAGCAGTGGAAAGATTGAAAGAGTATGAACTATCAGACTTTGTGGATTTTCATCAACTTGATGTGACAGACCCTTCGAGTGTTACTTCCTTATCACATTTCATCAAAACAAGATTTGGAAAACTTGATATACTGGTGAGTGTTACTATCTCCTTCCCTCCTTTTCAATTTTTTTATCAGAAAGCTTTCACAGTGGTACACCTGAGTGTTGTAGGTGAATAATGCAGGTGTTCATGGGGGAATAATCAATGCAGAGAATTACCTTAGAAGGGTAAAGTTCCATGATATATGTATCTATACATTTCCTTGTTTTTTATGTATAATGGTACATCTTTGTTTGTCCTTGTAGAAAAGGGGTGAAATATTCGATTGGAATCTGATAGTGTATCAAAATTATGAGTTAGCCAAAGAATGTGTTGAAACAGATTTCTTTGGTGCAGAGAGAGTAACTGAAGCTCTTCTTTCTCTGGTTCAACTCTCCACTTCACTAAGGATTGTCAATATCTGGTCAAATAGGACTATTGAAGGTAAAGTTAAATTCAAAACATTAAATGAGTATGGTTTACTGTTAAGTGTTGCATAGTTTTGTTCACATTGTTTCTTTGAGAATGAAGGAAGCATCAATTAATTTCTGCCAAAGCACTGAAACCAGACAAGTTCTTATCAATTCTCTTCCTCTGGTTGCATAGATTTTTACTTATTGCTACATATGTCTAGTTTCACTGAATCCAAACAAAAAAAGAAAGTCTTGTACACTAGTTGCCTCTCAATATATATATATATATATATATATATATATATATATATATATATATATGAATGAAGCTTTCAATTCAGAGTATCAGATTCAGGCTATAGAGTTAGCATACATAGATTGATTGCTTCACCACCCCAATTCCTCCTATATATTGCTTCACCTGCTCAATCTTCACCTGCTCGGTCGCTTTTATTTTCCCTAAACTACGGCTAAGGTTGATTTAAGAACAATGTAATTCATAATGAATTTTTAAAAGCACAACTACCTCAACCAAGATATCCCTTGATGATGGCAGCCTTTGTGGAGCACGACAGCGACAGAAGCCCACAACGGCCCCTCCAACGAAGTCCCTCGACCAAGTTCCTTCAACACAGAACAAACTTGAGATCACCAACCCTCAACGTAGAAACCAACCAACGACGAATCCTAGCCCAAGACTTCCCAAACCAGGACGCACCGTGAAGGAACCGCCAATGCTCCAATCTTCTAACCGAGAAAGAGAGGGAAGAAACTGAACGCAGCACCGACGAAGTGTGTGAAGAAAGGGACGAAGACTAAAGAAGGGGACGGAATGTGAAGAAAATGAAATTGGGGAACGAAAGCCCCAATTTGAAACTTAAATCACCGAGATCTCAATACCGACGACTCAAAGGCCTTCGGTAATATACCGCCGGTAAATTGCGCTTTTCCTGTATCGAAAGCACCACCGAACTTTGCTTTCATCTCATGAATCATGCTCCTGTCACTACTAGCAATCAGAATATCATCTACGTATAAAAAAAGATACAGAACCTCACGTTACGATGCAGAGTATACACGCAGTCATCATAATTGCACCGCTTGAAGTTCAGCTTTATCAGAAAATCATCAAATTTCTTGTACCACTGTCTTGGACTTTGCTTTAAGCCATAAAGCGACTTCTGTAACAGGTAGACCCTATCATCCACAGCAAATCCCTCCGGTTGCTTCATATAAATTGTTTCCTCCAAGTCTCCATGCAGAAACGCAGTCCTCACATCCAATTGTTCTAGATGCAAATTGCAGTGACTAACTATCACCATTAAAACTTTGACCGAACAGTGCTTCACGACAGGAGCAAAAATCTCATGATAATCTACACCTTCAATCTGAGTAAAGTCTTTGGCAACAAGCCTTGCTTTGTACCTTGCTTTCTCACCCCCTGGTATAGCTTCCTTTTTCTTAAAGATCCATTTTGAACCTACAACCTTCTTACCCTTTGGCAGATACATCAATCTCCATGTGCTATTTTCCTCAACGCCTCCAGTTCTTCCTCCATAGAACCCTGCCAAAGATGTCGATCGCTGCTGTGAAGAGCCTCCTTGTAACTTCTCGGTTCACCCGAGCTTTCAAGATCTTCAGCAGCATTCAAGGCATAGTAAATTAAATCTGCCTCTCCAAACTGTTTGGTTGGCTTAGAGATTCTCCTTTCCCTATCACGGATAAGCTGATAATTCCTCAATTCATCACCAGCTCCTCTTGAGTGACTCACATCACCAGATATACCATATGTATGATCACCAAGATCTGTACGTCTTTCACCCGTTCGGTTCTCCTCTAATGGCCGAATGTTTTCATCTTGCCCTTCACCCATTCGGTCTTCCCTAGTCAACGATCGAACGTCCCCATCAGTAGTATGCTCCACCTCAACGAGAGTTTTCTTCTCGCATCCAGGATTTTCAGCATCCATTGTCATTCTCGTTTCGTCAAAAATGACATCCCTACTAATGATCATCTTGGACGGTTTAGTATCTAACCTCCAAAACATGTATCCCTTAACTCCTTCAGCATATCCAAGGAATACACTTCTCACCGCTCGGGCATCCAGCTTATCCCCTTTGACATGAGCGAACGCCAAAGAAGTGTGAGTAGTCAGCCGGTCGACCACTCCAAACTTCCATTGGTGTTTTGTAATTGAGAGCCGAAGACAGACTCCTGTTAATCAAGTATACGACTGTATTGGCAGCCTCTCCCCAGAAAGCCTTTGACAACCCTGATCCCAGCAGCATGCACCGAACCCTCTCCAGAATTGTTCTGTTCATCCTTTCAGCCAAACCATTCTATTGAGGAGTTCCCACCACAGTCTTGTGCTTCCTGATCCCTTTAACCTTGCAGAACTCATTAAATTCCTCTGAAACGAACTCCAGACCATTGTCAGTTCTCAGACATTTCAGCCTATACCCCAATTGGTTCTCGGTCTGAGTATGCCACTCTTTAAATTTCTAAAATGTTTTAGATTTATTTTTCAGAATGTAAATCCACACTCTTCTTGAAAAATCATCAATTATGCTCAGGAAATACGCTCTTCCACCATGAGTCTGAGTTCTTGCAGGCCCCCACAAGTCAGCATGGGCGTACTCAAATGGCCGTTCGGTTAAGTGCTTCCCTTGACCGAACGATATCCTGTGTGATTTTCCCAAGACGCAATGATCACAAAAGTCCAGCTTCTGCAGTTTATCACCCAGAAGTAAGTCATGCTTCTCCAATTCTTCAAGACCCTTCTCACTGATATGACCCATCCTCAAGTGCCAAAGCTGAGCGTTATTCTCAGTCTTCCCACTTGTTATTGAGACATGACCAATGACTGTGGATCCCTCCAAAATGTACAAGCCATTCTTCCTTTTGCCTTTGACAACCACAAAATTTCCAGAACACACCCTCATCACTCCATCCTCGACTTTCGTGGTGTAACCTCCAAGATCAAAGGAACTTACTGAAATCAAATTTCTCTTCAGTTCAGGCACATACCTCACATCCTGCAGTACCATCTCCCGGTTATCAAACATCTTCAATCTTACCGACCCCACTCCTTGGACTCGGCAAGCCTTGTTATTTCCCAGTAGCACGTTTCCATGCTCCTTCTGATCCAGACTCTCAAACAACTCCTTCACCGGACACATGTGATAGCTGCAGCCAAAGTCCATGACCCATCTCCTTTGAGAATCTTCAGTCGAAGCCACCAGAACACTAGCAAATTCATATCCTTCAGAAGCCTCTGCCACATCAGCAATTTCCTATGGTCGAACGTTTTTTCCCTTCTCAAGACAATACTTCTTGATATGTCCCATCTTCTGGCATTTGAAACATCTCACCTGTTTCACACCTTCTGGCTTGGACTTCTTCCCATTTCCAGTCTGCTTCTTCCATTTCCCTTTCACCGAAATCAGCCTAGATGCCACCTCCTCAGTTGCTTTCGGATCTTGAAGCTTTTGAAACTCCTTGGTTTGAATTGACGTATAACCTCATCTAAGGTAATAACCTGATCCTTACCATAGAGCAAGGCATCCCTGAAATGCTCAAAGGTTCTTGGAAGCGCATTCAGAAGAATGACTGCTTTATCTTCATCTTCCAACCTCACGTCAATATTTTCCAGATCATCAACAATCTTGCTGAACTCTGCAAGTTGCTCCTCTATGGTTCTTGATTCTGTCATCTTGAACGAATAGAGTTGTTGCTTCAAACACAACCTATGAGCCAGCGATCTCGTCATGTACAGAGATTCCAACTTCTCCCAAATTCCATCCACAGTCTTCTCCTTTGTAACCTCTCTCAGTGCCTTATCACCCAGACACGGTATGATTATGCTTCTTGCTTTATCAACCATTCTTTTCTTCTCTTCTTGCGACATCGCAGCACCCATGTTCAACTCACCCTTCAACGCTTCATCGCATCCCTGTTGTATCAAGATAGCCTCCATCTTGATCTTCCACAGCCCAAAATCATTAGAACCATTGAACTTCTCAATGTCGAACTTGGTTGCCATCGCTTCTGGAGTTTCTTGTTTCACAGCCCACGGTGGGCGTCAATTGTTGGATTCGAGTGTGAAACAGAGAAATAGAAAACCCAGAAAAGAAAGAAGAGAAAACACAGAGACAAATGATCTGAATATTTTGAGATTGAATTAATTCTGAAAAACAAAGACAAGCTACAATATATAGTCAATCCAAGCGACAGAAATAAAACTGAACGATCGTAAGCAGTAGAGGTCGAACGTAGGCCGAGTACAGCAAAGACCGAACAACACAACCTAGAGCAAAAATGAACGTACATAGTTGAACGCTCACAAGAGAACGTTCGACCAGAAAAAGCCGAACGATGATCAACAAGAAACCGAGCGGTCAAAAATAACAGAAGAGTCTAACTAACAAATGAACATCGCTTTTAAGTTCCACAAAGAATGAAGACACATCTCTTAAATTACAAGAGATGATGAAACACATTTCTTGAATTCACAAGGAATAAATACCCACTTTGAAAGATACAATTAACAACTTCTCCTATCAATAGCAACAACACTAAATTATACAATAATCCACTTGATGAAAGTTATTATTCATCGCACACTAAGTGTTTCAAAGCCTTTTCACCTATATTTATCAAGTACTTGGACTTCTCTAACTTCTGTATATTTTAAATAAAAGCCTACCACTTCTAAATTTTTTTATAAAAAACAAACAAGTACATAAACACGAATTTAAAACTAATTTATTTATAAAAAAATAAAAAAATCACCACGTCTAGTTTATGTATACCTAAATGGAGATAGGAAGAAACAACTTGATCATATAAAAACAACTTGAATGAAAAGAAAGATGAATAATTGATACCAACAAAACCATCACAAAACATACTTCATATAGTTACATGTTGAAATCAAGGTAATCACTATTACCCGTTTATTATTGAAAAGTGCAAAAACAAAGATTGTCTTGTTTCAGGACACACTACATTGAAACATAACATTGAAGTATGTGATTTGGTGACTATTGCTGAGCATACTGTGAATTACAACATGTGTTTTAAGTCTAGTCCCATTGGTCATTGTCAGGGAAGATAAGGTTAGACATATTAAAAGTTGTCTTTCCATCAGGTTCAACAACATCATAAGGTGAATCTTCTCCAAATTCACTTGGAATTGCCTTCCAATAAAGACTGGGTTCCCAATTTGCTTCTTTAAGTACATCCAATATCTCTTTTGATACAATCTTACTTCCCACATTTGTCAAATGAATTCCATCACTGAGAAATAACCAAAGAAATTGATAAAAATATTGAACCTTTCAATTGGGAGCACATGAAATGAAAGCATATATATACTTACATGAAGCAAACATCTTGCCAGTTATCAATTTTTTTAATAGCAGACCACAGATCAATGCCCTTGATATTCATCTCACGACACACCTCCATGCATGCTTCTGCATATATTCTACAAGCTTCGTTTGTCCTCTCTACTTGCCCCTGTACACTAATTTCACTCCAACAATTTATTCATCCTTTTAAGCTCATGTCACAATTCTAAAAGAGATATAATAAATAACAAATTTATTACATGTTGTGAAGGATTTGTGCCTCATTGATGGGAGGAGTAGTAAGAAATATTGTTCGAGTCTTGTCAGAAAGGTTCTGTGAATCATTATTAAACTTATCAATATAATAAAGAAAACCTAGTTTTGTGCATTAAGAACTTGATAAACAAAGAATGTTTACCTTCACATGCATAGCAATCTTTCTCATATTTTCCTTGTATTCATCTAGTGGAACATGAGGACCAATGCCATTTGGATTCGGTATAGTAGAATCATTTCCACCAAAGTACACAATCACCAGTGATGGTTGTTCTATGGCATCCTTTGTTAAAAAATCATGGTAATACCAATGTTATGTAATTAAGGATCCTATAATAATCGCTTTTTGCAGAGTTAAATGTTGAAATATCTTACCCAGATGACAACAATTCAAAGTTTTATTTTATTAAAATAAAGAGAATAATTAATTTTGCGATTAAATTAAAAAAATAAGGTTTCTTTAAAATTTGAAAATATTTTAAAATAGATTCAAGGTATCATGGGTGCAACATTTCAAGCTCATCTTACCTTTAACGTTTATATTTTGACGTTTATATTGAGGTATATTTATTTAAACTTTTCATATAAAAGAAATGGATAGAGGAATTTCACATTTATTTATGAAGTAGGGTAAGAAAATTGATTTGAAAAAAAAAGTTGAAAATCTTTTTGAACACAAGAATTTAGCACTCAGATTACGAACATATATACCTTGGGAAAAATTGTATCCAAAACCTCCAAAGCACGCCTTGAATTCCAAGCAGCATATCCTCTCAAGATTATATCAGCCTTTGTCATGCACAAATTAAATTATATAATGTATTATTATAAGTGTAAATTCATTAAATTATATTGTTATCATAGATGTAAGCTTTTCAATAATTCTGATGCAACTTTTCTTACTTATAAAAATAAGTAAAGTTTTAAGAATCGTAAGAAATAGATACGTTGTCTTTTGTAAGTATCATTTTAAAAAACAAATTGTAATTTTAATATTGACTTCTTATTTTATTTTGTGAAGAAGTTGTGATTTCTTTTTTAAATGGAAGAATGCTTTTTTAGTTGGGTTTTTGTTTCAAACCATCAAATATTGATGTGTCATATGTCATTGTTAACTAATTAATGGTTGATGATATTGAATGTTAATTGTGAAATGGTATTTTCTTAGTCTATTTTTTTACATCACGATGTACTTGTTTTAAAGCAGAACATTAATTTGAAGAGTAAGTAATAGAAGAAAAAGGAAATATACCTTACGAGCATAGACATGAGAAAGAGTAGCTCCCCAACCTTCATAATAGCTATACTGAACAATGGAAGATCCAAACAACACAAACTGTGGTCTCCGTGGTCCTATCATCTTTCTTTCTCTTTCGCTTTCTCAACCACGAAACACAAAAACCAAAGCAATTTCTTTCGCAATTTATGCACTTCGTAGTTACCCACGTTTTCGGTTTTTATATTATATTTATATATAAAATTTCATCCAAAACCAAAACCATGTTAGTTATGAATGGGAGCCAGCTCAGATTTAAATTAATATCCATTGCAACAGTTACCATATAGGATTTTAAAAAGGAGTAGATTCAATATTTTCCTTTCTTGACCAAAGAAAAAACATTATTCAAAATTTTGAACTTTTCTTTTAAAACTAGTTCAACGCCATACATTGCTTTAAAATTGTAACAAAAAGTAATGAAATAAGTTGTTTTCTTGAATTTGAAAATGTGCAATTTGTCATTTTCTTAACTTCAAACGTGCTGTTTTTTTTTTTTTACATGAATAAACAA
Organism: Vigna reflexopilosa; assembly: GCA_027742785.1. Lineage (NCBI taxonomy): Eukaryota > Viridiplantae > Streptophyta > Magnoliopsida > Fabales > Fabaceae > Vigna > Vigna reflexopilosa. The sequence continues at coordinate 16,767,275 of CM050913.1, read as the reverse complement.
AGACTGATTTTGATTATATATGATCGATTATAACAACTGACTGTATATACGTAGATTAAATTAGTTGACCTAGTTTAATGTCTTAGAATTCATTTACGTAACTACCAGTTCCTGATCACATAATAGTTTGAAAACCAAAAATAAAAAATAAAAAAAAATTAAGACCCTTCATTATTCTTGGTTGAGAAACTGTTCCTACTTCACAAAAACAGAGCTGATTACGATATTTTTGTCACAAGTGAGTCGATTGCGCAAGTTTTGAAGTTTGACAATTCGTAATATCTTGTCAGTTTTCACACAGTGAAGGTATCTTATTTATCTGTATAAAACTACAAACTAAAATATATATTATCTGAGTCAGTTGTGACAACCTAACTTACTAATTGTAGACGATAAATTAAATTATTTATTTATTTAATTTGTAACTATATTTGTTTAGGTAGGTATTCTAACATTGTTAATCTCAGTTGTATTTTTTTAATGAGGTGTCTCCAACCTTAACATTTTATATTTAATAATTATCTGTAATTGGTGGAGTGTTTTTGACTCATTCGATTTAATATTTTATTATTATTTAATATGTATCTTTATTTTTTTCAAATGTAAATACTTTATTGTTTTTCTTTGGTTAGACATAATTTTTTTTCTTCTAATAAATTTTCTTAATTTTATGTTATCATATACAAAATAATAATAAAAATTTGGTGAAATTATAGTTGGATGTTTAACTTTACATTTTTCAACAGGTATATATATATATATATATATATATATATATATATATATATATATATATATATATATATATATATATATATTATTCAGGATAAAATAATATTGTGTTATTTATGACAAAATTCATTTATCCTAATTATAACTATAAAATTAAATAATTTTTTTAATATAAAATAAAATAGAATTTATTAATGCAAGAATGATATATAAAAATATATGTAAATTTATTATTTTGTTTTTAATATTATATTATTTTACATATGTTTGTTCTTACCTTATTTTATTTCTTTTGTATAAAAAAAATGAAAATATCAACTTTAAATTGGAAAAGTGTTAATTAATTTTATTCAAATTCATTCTATGATTATTACATAAGTTTTACAAGGACAAAACACAATCCAAAGCTAAGAATATAGACAATTTAAATTCTTCTTAAAAGGTATTTTAAAGGATGGAAGAAGAAAATAATATATAAATTGTCTTTGACCTCGATTTTTACACCGATGTTTGATTATTGGACGTGATGGAAACATAAACCCTAGTTTAAGTTTAAAGGAAATGACTTTTCATCTTAATTGAGGACTCAAGGAACTTATGGTTCATCTTAGAACTTCATTATTGGTCTCATAATGAATGTCAATGTTCTTATCTCATATTAGATCGTTAAAATCAATCATTAGTCATTTGAGATATTATCTGTTTGGAAATTTGTACTCCATCGTGATTTTGTATTAAAAGAAGCTTTTTGAAAGATAAAAAGTATAAAAAAATAACTAATCTACCTTTTCACATAAATTCCTAAACATTATGAAACTATTAAATCGAACATTAATCAAATCAAAACTGGATCATAAACTAACTCTATCTCGAAAACTTACACAACCCTTATCACATTTCAAAATTTCCTTTGGACATAGTTTCAATTTCACCGTTACAAAATTTTGGCTAATAGTACTTTTTCAATCAACACCACACCAATATTAACATGTATTCAATCCAACAAAAAAATTCAACGTTTCCATTTTTCACATATCTTTTAACTCAAAATCAACTTAACTGGTTAAATAAATATTTCTTACCGTAATTCACGTGCTTGTCAATAATTACTCACAAACTTAAAAAAGTATAAAAACTTTTAGCTTCCCCTTAAGAAGCCTGATTAAAAAATTCAATACATCACTATAGGCTAAGATTAACATCATTTAATCTCAATCTGTATGAGAAAATCCGTGTGAACTTCGAACAAAAACTTTTCATTTAAGCACGATTCTTATTTCCTGTTATTCTGTGATTACAACATTACAAAGAAATTTAAAATACATTTATTCGTTTCAACATTGTAAAAAGGCCATATGTTGCATATGAAGTGGAAAGACAAGGCACAACATAACCACCAACTAATTCAACACTCAAAAAGCTTCTGACCAACAGACACACCTAATACATCTTAAATTACGCTATCAAAATGTGACAGTATTTTAAATCTTCCATAAAAAATAGTATACGAAATAACCAAAAAATATTGAGTCCAATATAAGAAATAAAGGATTTCAAATAATCACCTCAGTTTCATCGTCCTTTTGTTATTTGAAACACATACGGTTACTTAGTGACTGAAACGATCCTTTCTTCGAAGTGGATGAATCAGATATAAAATACAGTGAGAAGAAAAAGAATATGTAGTCACCAATTTCAAAGGTGAAATTACATACATAAACAAACAAAATGAATTCATGGAGTTGGAGATACCATTTGGAATCTACACCTGAATGAAAACAAAACAAAATTATGAATGAAAACAAATTACAAAATTATGAACGTTGGAAGTTATACGTTAACTAGAGATAAGATTACTTTAGAATATATAGGTGAAAACCTTCCTTTATAAATATGTTTTGTGAGATTGAGTTAGATCAAAGTTCACTCCTTAATATGATATTTGAGTCATTATTTATAATCTATCATAACGAGATTTATTGTTTATTCGTTTGTATTACCCAATATCGGAATATTTGTTTTTTGTTAAACATATTATTTCACCCGCTATCGGTTAGGAACAAGACAATAAAAGAGAAAAAAGAGAAATAAACGACATAATAATTTATCGTGGTTCAACATACAAATGCCTACATCCACAATATTAGGAAGTATATTTTAGTGTATCTTTCAAGCTTTACATAGGTTGCTTATATAGTTAAATAGAGAACTAAGCGATGTGAGACTCAATTAAGCTCAATACTAACAATTCTCTCATTTGGAGCTTGATTAAAATTATTACCTAGTGAAGTTGCTTTCATCATCAATTTCTTGAAGGCAACTTGAAGCAATACAAAGCCTCAACTTATTTGTTGTGACAGTTTTGGTCAACATATTAGTTGGATTCTCTGCACCCGAAATCTTTAACAAAGACATGTCTCCATCATTTATCAAGTTTCTCATAAAATGATACTTCATATCAGTGTGCTTGCATCTAGAGTGAAGAACTCGATTTTTAGCAAGATATATAACACTTTGACTATCACTGAATAATGGAGGGTCATCTTGCTCTTTTCCTATCTTTTAGAAGTTTCTTCAACCATATAATCTCCTTCGCTACTTCTGAGAAACCTACATACTCAACTTCAATGGTTGAGACAGACTCTTCCTTGAAGTTTAGACTTCCAACTAATAGTTGTATCACCTAAAGTAAAAATGTAACTTGTTGTGCTCTTTCTACCATCTAGATCTCCTCCCAAGTCTTAATCAGATAACCATTTTAAAGTGAGATTGCTTCTTCTAAAAGATAAATGCATCTCTAAAGTGCCCCTCAAATATCTCAATACCCACTTCACACCTTCTCAATGCTTCTTTATGGGATTTGATAGAAACCTACTCACAACTCTCACTGCATGTGCTATGTCAGGTTTGGTGCAAACCATAACATACATCAAGCTCCCTACTATAGATGCATATGGAACTTTAGACATGTAAGATTCTTCTTCATTTATTTTGAGAACATTTTCCTTTTGAAAACTTTAAGTGAGTTCTGAAAGGTGTATTATTGATTTTACCATTTCCAAAATTGAATATATTAAGCAATTTTTTTATAAATTTCTCCTGAGATAAGTTCAAAATACCTTCAGATTTATCCCTAGAGATTCTCATACCAAGAATTTGTTTGACTAGGCCAAGATCTTTCATTTCAAAATTTTCTAATAATTGTTTCTTCAACTTGTTAATTTTTGTCATATTAGCTCCTACAATTAACATGTCATCAACATATAAAGCAAGGATGATTTAACCGTGAACATATTTTTTTCACATAACAATACTGATCTTCTTCACATCTATGAAAACTTGAGTTTCTCATAAACTCGTTAAACTTCCTATACCATTGTCTCGATGCTTGCTTCAATCCATACAAGCTTTTATGAAGATGACATACAAGATTCTCTTTGGCTTCTGCTTCAAAACCTTCTGGTTGTGCCATAAAGATTTCTTCCTCAAGATCCCTATGTTGGAATGAAGTTTTGACATTTAACTTCTCTAGATGAATATTTTCTAGAGTTATTATACTCAAGATAACTCTGATGGTAGTCATCTTGATAATATGGGAGAAAATTTCCGTGAAGTCAATACAATTTTTTTGTTTGAACCCTTTCACTGTGTAACCTTATATCTTTTGTTACCATCTAGTTCTTCTTTTAACCTATAGACCCGCCTGTTTTACAAAACCTTCTTTCCTTCTGGTAGCTTGGTAAAGACCATGTTTTAATCTTCTAAAGAGACTTTATCTCATCTTTCATTGCTAGCTCCAACTTAACATATTCATCTCCTTGCATAGCCTCAAAAAAATGCTCTAGCTCACCAACATCAGTTAATAACAAGTAGTGTAACGAGGGAGAATACCTTTGTGGTGCTACAATTGTTCTACTAGATCTTCTTATGTGAACCACATTTACAAAAGGGTTGATTGAGAATCTTTAAGGTTAAAATCTTGAAAGAAATTTCGAAATTTAGTAAAAGATGGGGAACAGAACTTTCAAAACATCAATATCTTGAGCTATAGAACTCTGATTGGGTGTTTTCAAAATAGTGTGAAAGATCACGTTTTGAACTACAACTTAGGCTCAAGAAACACTCAATTTGGATGTGTATAGCGCAAGTTATAACTATGACATAAATTGGACAAAAATAGAGATTCTATAAATCGAGAAGGAGAAAGAACAACGAAAAACCAAATATAAACAGAAGTAAAAAATCACTCTTCCACAGGAGGCAACACGCAAAGGATGGAAAGTCATTTGATACAGCCAAGAGTTCTTAAATTACTCAAGAACTTAAGAGAATCAGTCTCACTAAAATAGAAGGGATAAAACCCTAATTTCTCTACATAAAAATCTGAGTTGTGCATTTGTTGAAAATAGTTAAGCATATAATGGTTGGTGTATAAGTTTCCAAATTGAGCCCTTATTACAACTTGAAAATAGAGTCAAACTAAAGCCCGCTAATTGATTGACCCAAAAACATAATTTGGTGAGCCAATTTTACAAAGTTTAAAAAAACTCATAAAATAAAAGGTTTAATCATTCGCAAGGTCCCTCTTCGGGGTGAAAATCTCAAATAGATCTCTTTATTTTTTTCTTTCATCTTAATGGAGTCCTTATTTTATTAAAATTGCTTCAATTAGAGCATTTTCGTTAGAATAGGCTAACAACATTAGTGTTACGTTCATGTGACATCCCAATGTTGGTGTTTTAAATGACGTGGGTAATGTTATTTACTTATAAATAAGTCGGACATGGAATTTTACTTTTTTTTAAATTACAGAAATTGAAAAATGTTAATTAAACTAAATTGTTTCTAAAACTAGGGATTTGGTTAGGGAGAGTTTAGGATTCATTGAATGTCCATCAGTTCTAGAGAAAGAAGTTAATGTTTGTGATCGTCATTAGAAATAATTTAGTTTCATAAACAAATTTAGTTTCAGAAACAATTTAGTTTAATTAACTTTTTCCAATTTCTTTAATTTAAAAAAAAAGTAAAATTCCACGTCAAATTTTCCTATAAGTAAATAACATTACCCACATCATTTAAAACACCAACATCAGGATGTCACTTCAATGTTTGTTTAACTTTTTTAGTCCAATTTAACGGTAGGGGTATAATTGAAACAATTTTAATAAAATGAGAACCCAATTGAGACAAAAAACACTAAGGAATCTATTTGAGATTTCCACTTGAAAGAGGAACCTCGCGAATGATTAAACCAAAATAAAATAACAAATACATGAACTGAATTGAATATAACACACATTATCATGTTATATTGTCATGTGACACTATGCATAACACATAGATATTATTTTTAAATAAAATAAAAATTAAAAAAAGAAAAAAATAATAAAAAGACACATGTCATTTCTTTAACCTTATTTATATAATATTAATGAAAATCATCAAATTACATTAATTTTTATATATTGAGACAATAAAAATTAAAAATTGAGACCTGATTGAAAATAAAAAAATTAAGAAACCAATTTGAACTATTTTAACAAAAATCGAGTCTACAAAATTAATTAATTCTATATAAAAATACAATACATAAACATAAATAATATATATATATATATATATATATATATATATATATATATACTAGTATAATATAATTTAACTTGAATTTACTAGTCTGAGCATGAAAATTTGATTGAGGTCGTGTACTCTTTGTACTTTTTCTCAAAACAATTGGATGTCATGTTATGCATTATTCTTTGGACTCCTTAATAATTGACCTTATCCTTCCATGTAAGACCCTAGAACCTCAAGAATTTACTGAGTTGTAAAAAATTCAAGTTATAATGTAAAATAGAATGTTGTCAAAGTTTGATATGGTTTACTATTTTAATTATAACTTTTTGTAGAAAATATCAATTGAGTTGATTCTTCTTTTATTGGATAGTAGACTCAAAGAGCTTCGATTTGAGTACTCATACGCGTATTTTCGACTTCGGGAAGGGGGTCAACCAGACTGTCAAAGTTGCGACCATTGTGCTGTTGGGGGACTTGCGCCCAACGCCCTATTCCCAAGGGTGCCCTAGCGCGAGCGTTGTCAGTTTTCACGTTTTCATATCTGAAATAAGTGGGGATTGCGTGGAAAGTTGGGGAATATGCTTCAGACCCATAATGTTGGTCCCTTGGGTCAGAGAGGATCGTGGGCAGATCTCTTTTCCAGTTTTAAGTGTTCTTTGTGGATTAAGGGGCCATGGTGTCTCTTGGGCTGATCTACAAGTGTGGGAAAAGGAGGAAATGGGTTCTGCACTTGTGGGAGTGAAGTCCTTGCTGCAAAATCCGTGAGAGAGGTGAAGTTGAGAGCTTCTGGAGTTGCAAGGAGGCCAAGGTGCTACAAGTCTTGTGGAGATGGATTCAAGGTTTACAAAGGAAATCTTCAAGAGGTAAGGGGAGCTAGTGTCTTGTTAAAAATTTGTTGTATGATCTGTATGTATGTTAAATTCTGAGCTGGTATGTTGTTGATATGAAACTGTGTTATTATTGATAGTTGGAAGAATTGAGGGTTTTAAAGGATAAAAATGAAATTGGGCAACTTGTAGAAGTGAATTTGGATTTTTAAAGTGTCAAAAGTGGTTTGATACACCTAGTATTGGATCTAGTGATCAAATGGATGTTTGTTTTAACTTATAAACGTGTTTTTCCATCAATACAAATGTGTAGAGAACCCCTTTAGTCATTAAAACAGGTTCCAAGTGCATCAAAAGTCAAATTTCATGGTTGCTGTCAACTGGTATGGGGCTGGGCGCCCTCTATGTTGTGTGCATCAAGTGCTTGTTTATCTAGCTCACCCTTGCTTCTGTGTTGTGTGCTGCTTGTGTATGTTTTTCTTTTGCGATGATCATCCACTTGGATGGGAGCAGATGTTGTTGAGGAGGTTCCCTTGGAGCAAGAGTTGGAGGATGTTGATGCTGCAGTATAGTCTTTTTAGGATTTCAAATTTAAGTTGGTGTTATTTTGAAATACTCTAAACTGTTTAAGTTTTAAGTTCTGTCCTTTATGTGGATGACTATAATGTCAACTACGAAACTACTATTCTACTCTGACTGTTCTCTTTATTGGAATGATGACGTCTTTATTATATAAGTTGTTATATATTTGAGGATGTTACATTCCACACTAATAATCTTTCCACTTGCAACCAAATCTTACTAAGTTGCATATATTTTATATCATATATTAGTGTTTTATTCATAAATGGGTTCCTTCACCTCACAACCTTTTTCATACGTAAATTGCAAACAGAAATTTCCTTTAGCAATGAGTTTTCGTGCACTCTTCATTTTGTGGGTATCACGTAAATGGCTAAGTTTGTCTCTTAAAACTCAAATAAAACAAAAGGTTTAAATGTATTATTGTTCGCATAGATTTAGTTATTTTGCTTTCGGCTTCTATATTTTTCTTTTCTTTATTTTTTTCAAGTTTAATATTTAAACTCATTATGCTAAGTAAAAACTCATATATTATAAGTCAACATAATGTAAAGAGTTTTAGTTATATTATCTGCATCTTGGGTAATCATTATTATTATGCATAAATATTTAGTGATCTTATTTGAAGGAATCAAACACAAAGTTCTATCTAAGAGTATAATAAGAGAAGTGAACACTGATGAAAGTCAGCATCTCACCAAAAGAAAGCAGAACATTAATTTGAAGAGTAAGTAATAGAAGAAAAAGGAAATATACCTTACGAGCATAGACATGAGAAAGAGTAGCTCCCCAACCTTCATAATAGCTATACTGAACTATGGAAGATCCAAACAACACAAACTGTGGTCTCCGTGGTCCTATCATCTTTCTTTCTCTTTCGCTTTCTCAACCACAAAAACAAACCAATACAATGTTGCTCAGAATATATATGCACGCTGTAGTTACCCACGTGTTAGGTTTTTATATTAAAAAAATCATCAAAACAAAAATCATGTCGGAAGTGACAGTTACTATCAATGAGAGCCAGCTCAGATCTAATTAATGATCAATCATCAGAGGATTTTAAAAAGGAGTACACGTGAAATGTTTCAAAGTTTTGTTTTCTTGAATTTGAAAATATGCAATTTGTGATTTTCTTAACTTCACAAGTGTTTTTTTTTATATGAATAAAATTAATTATCTTCAAACAAATTTTCAATAAACAAAGATTGATTTTGACTATGATCGATTATAATAAATTATTGAATACATAATTTAACTTTTATGGTTGTTTCGAACAAACTTTTAATCTGGACATATCGTGAAACACGTTACATAGATTAAAATAATCGACCTAGTTTAATGTCCTAGAATTCATTTACCTAGAAGGGTTTTTTCTTTTGATGTCCTAGAATTGCTATGGCAATTGGCTCAATCAAAGTGCATATATAGTCACTATTTCATTCCACTCAAGGTGAGAAAATCCAGTGATAAATGATGCACACATGTGGTTCTTATTTCCTGTTATTATGTGATTATTGCGTCAAGGATTCTAAGAACTGGAGCAGACAACTCTATTCCCATTGCATAGTTTCAAGGAAGGTCCAGTTGGAGACATTCACATTGCTTCCATCAGGGCCAATTGGATCATAAGGTGAATCTTCTCCATATTCAGTTGGCATTGACCTCCATTGAAGGCTTGGTTCCCATTCTGCTTCTTTGATCATCTTCAATATCTCTTTTACAACCACATGGCTCCCCTCAGCAGCAAGATGAATTCCATCCTCCCTATCAAACACCACTCAAAAAAAAATGAAGGATAACAAGATTTGAATCTTCTAAATTAAGGTGCATGTCACTATGAATTACTCAACACAGTGAATCATAGGAAGATTTCAACTTTTCTAAATTTAAGAAGCATGTGATTAATCAAGAATGCATACTTACGTGAAGTAAACATCTCTCCAGTCATCCCTGTTCTGGAGTAAAGTCCACAGATCAATGGCATTGATATTCATCTCACGGCACAGCTCCAAACACGCTTCTGAGTATATTCGACAAGATTCGTTTGTCCTTAATTGCTGCCCCGGGAGCACACTGGTTTAAAGTCCAAAATTTTGATCATCACAGTCTAATTTAGATATAAGTTCTAAAAAAGAAAGAAAAATCAAAGGAAATAAGAATGTTTATACATATCAAATCTAGTTCATTACTTCTATGCACCAATTCTTTGGCTACCCTTAATATGGCTATATTTGTCATGATATAATCAGTATTGACCTGAGTGAAGAAATCACCAGCATGTAGTTCTCTGCCTTTCCTCTTTTGTGAATTTATAAAAATGAAATAGCAGGTAGATTGAAGTCAAAACCTGTATCCAGTAAGGTGTGCCTCATTGACCGGAGGTGCAGTGAGAAATATGATGCGAGTCTTCTTTGAAAGGCTCTGGCAATCACAAGGATGTGTCAAACATGGCAGTAATAACTAAAAGGTAAAAAGATAGGGATTCTGTAAAATATACGTGAAGGGTGAAGGGTTTCTTTCATGTAGTAATAAGAAATGAGAAATGTGTTGTTTTTACCTTCAGATGGGTACCTATCTTTCTCATATTTTCTATGTATTCTTGGAGAGGTACATGTTGACCACGGCCACTTGGATGAGGAAGAAGAGAATCATTACCACCAAAGTACACAATAACCAATGAAGGTTGCTCGGAGGCATTCTATGTTAAAGAAGATGACAGATCAGAACCTTGAAAAAACGTTATAAATTCTGATAATTGAGTAGTTCATTTTAGTAGATTACGTATTGTAAAATTCAGAATAATCTTCCTAACATGTGACAAGATTCATTCAGAAGACAACATGAGGATATCTTGTACCAAGATTTTTTACATCATTCTGTACCACTGTCCATTTCCAAGGTGCCATTTGTTTCTCAATGACCACAGCAGAATAAGCAGTTTTTTAACATTTGTGATGGAAGGACAAAAGATTGAAGTTGAAGATGGAGAAAGAAGAGGTACCTTTGGGAAAATTTCATCCAGAACTTGCACAGCACGCCTTGAGTTCCAGCCAGAGTATCCTCGCAGAATTACATCCGCCTATGTCATATCAAGGTGTAAAGTTAAACTCGTTGACAATCCAAGTCATAAAAAATAAAAGCAAATATTTCATTCAATTACTGGCTGAAGTTTAAACAAATTAAGACATTTTATATGCTGTGATCTCATGTTAATCTATTTGATATAGTCTTTTTGGTCTGTAGTTGGATCTTATTCTAATAATACCAAGGCCTTGCACTGAAACAATAAATCATTGGTGGGTGGTGAGTAGAGTATGACCACCATTTCCATAAAAAAATTTCAATATGGTGATTTACTGGCAGCAAATTATTCATCAACAGTTTAGGTTCACCTATTCATTTTAACATTTCTTGACATTAAGAATATGGAATATTTTCACAACACCAAACTTTTTTAGGAAAATGACACTCTTCTTTGCCCAAATAAGAACCTTTCACACTGCTTTTGATCTTAGTCTCATAAATAAAACGCTACCCCTTTTTGTTTATCCAAGGAAATGCCGACCAAAATAAGCAATTCTCAACGTAGTCTCATCTAGTAACCAAAAATAACAAAAACAGCTCCATCCAACTTCACGGAAAATCATAACAGACAAAGAAAATTATTCATCCGCAGGGTCAATGCATGAGAACCGTACTCTAAACAAACCAATTCCTCGGATCCAGATTCTCTGCATCCACTTTTCAACTCATTAAATGAAATCTTTCAGAACTTTCACATGAAGATCTGGGCTCAGTTCACTTAAAAAACACACATCTGAAATGTCAGCCATCCATTCCTCATCCTAATATTATAAATAAATGTATTGAGTGCCTGAAAATGTGCCAGCACTGAATTCATTTGCTCATGTCAACGCTCGTCTGATCAAATAAAAAGCAAGAACAGAAACAGAATACTACAACCTTCACCCAGTGAGATCTATTAAAACTCCAACATTAAATCCTAAACTCTAAATTTGCTAGAATAACCTTAACCTTTAGCAAAAGTTATACACTTTCCAATGCACAAACAAGAGTTCTGCGTGAGCTCAGTTGCAATGCAAACGCACCCGAAATCATATCACGTGTATCTAAAAGTTATCCAAGACCAAGAACAACTCTATTTACATATCCCCATTACTTAGTACATTATTAGACTTACATGTCTGAGATAGTGTCCGTTCTGCTGATATGCTCTAAAAGATTTAATCTTTAAAGGCTTGTTGTTGGAGTAAAGAAAAAGGCCATTTAATAAGGTAGCCTTAATTTTGATACTCAAACGGGCTCATTTGTTGTACCCTCTTGGTTAAATCAGCTACGTCGAAGAACTTCACAACTTAACAATTCGTAGTCACGCATCAAAAGTCTAAAGTCACAGTCTTTCACAGTTTGACTCCCTCACAGAAAGCACTATACTGAAAGGTACATGCACACATACCTTACGAGCATACAAGTGAGCAAGAATGGCGCCCCAACCTTGCTGGGAATAGCTGAGCTGAACAATGGAAGAACCAAAGAGGACGAACAAGGGTCTTGCTGGTCCCACCATCTCTTCTTATTTTCTCCGTTTTGGATGAAATTGGAACAGATCCGAACCCCAAGACTCAGATTTATATTGATTGAACGTGTTGGTTCTTATTGAGTCAAAACATTGAATGGTTGGGAGGTTCCGTAACACACTGGTTAAAGAGCCATTATTCAAATGACGCTGCATTTTATGCACTTATCACAAGTGACGGGTGCCAAAAAACCTTTGCATAACCGGATACTGGCCCGCTAAAAAATCGGGTCATAATCGTACGATCTCAAATAGGAATATGATTAAAAAACAAAAACATATGTATACTGGATACATGTCTAATAATCCATGGTATATACTAGATAATGGTACAGTACAGATATTTAATATCTAACCTCTTTATACTCAACTTAATATTTATTATTATAAATTTTGTTTGAGTGTATTCTATATAAATAATTAAATAATTAAAATAAAACTATAATAATAAAAGAAATACTAATTATGGAATAATTACTTAACATTTAATTTTATATTTTTTTTATTTAGATTTATTAAATTGAAATTATTTTAAAAAATGTAACTTTTTTAAAACTTATATTTTGACATAATCATTTAAATTTGGCTTTTGATAAAGACTTATTTATTAGTATGCAATTTTATTTAAATTGTATTTTAACATTAATTCTTATATAAATTTATTATTTAAAGATTTATTTTTCAATAAGTTTATTTAAAATAAAATAAAATAAAAAATAAAAATATTTATGAGTATTAATGATTATATACGAGAATATATATATATATATATATATATATATATATATATATATATATATATATATATATATATATATATATAAATACCCAATATAAGTCGTATAACTTATATTGGGCCACTTTGAGAACCCTGAGGTCATATTGCTCACATGCAATCCTTAAGCACGAAGGGATCCAGCTAGGGTTGTTTGGTTTCTCTTTTTCTTCTTATAGACTTCCCATTGTATCCACCACTTAGTTGAAAAAAAAAAGCTTAATAAAAAAAAATCATGCATCTTAAAATTACCAATTTGTTAGAGGAAAGAGTGTGAGGAGAAAGAGGAAAGAGATGAAAGATTAAAAAACTCATAAGAAAAATAAAAACAAAAAATTAAAAGTAAATAAACATAAAAATTGTAAAATATGACATTCACCAAACAATATTAAAAAGTAGAAAAGTCAACCTTTTAAAATTTTAAATAAAATTAGAACTCAACTAAATAAAAAATACTAGAAAAGAATTAAATATTTATGACCTAATAATTAATTTCATCCATAATTAATTTCATTCTCTAACATCTTCCATGAAACTAATTCCACTTATCTAACAATCGATTTCACCCTTTCCAAAGACATTGAATCGATTTTAGGATCACTATAATCGATTTCAATTATTTTAAAACACACAAAATTGATTTCAGAAATTATGTAACACATAGAACTAATTACAAAAGTTATATAACACATACATAACTGATTTTAGAAGATATGTAACACACCTAGAATCTATTTTACCTTGTTTAACATCTTCATAATCTATTCCATGCATACCACAATACCCTTAATACCCTTATTTACTTTCCCTCTTACATATTCAATCTTTCATTCACTCTTCCAAAAATTGGATTCTAAATCCATGCATTGTCTGCCACAAGTGAAACTCACCATCTCCAAATTAAAGTGAATGATGTTTTAGTATTTCACTCATGATAAACAACTCATCCTCCAAATCATGTGCAAAATGCTTCACACTTCTCTCTTATAAATTGTCGCTCGTAAATCGTATCAAATACTTTGAAACAAACATATCCTTCACTCGCAAATGAATCCTCACAAATTCGTGTTAGCAATATCATCCATTGAAATAAACATTGCACTCATTTGTAAAGATGAATTTGAGGGAGAGTGGATGAATGAATTTGAGAGGACTTTGAGATAAAGTTTGTGTTGCTTTCTTCAAGTGATTTAAAGGTGAAAGTGGATAGATTTGAAAGTAAAATTTTTTAGTGATTCTATAGATATATTACAATAAAAAATTGTTTTAATAGATTACTATATAATATTACTATTTTACCCTTTAAATTTAGTATATTATTATATATTATAAAATGTAGATTTGATTAGTTTAAATTAAGTTAAAAGGTTAATAGTTTTTAAATAAAAATTTAATAGGTGTAATGATTAAAAGATATAATGTATTTGGTTAAATAACAGTAAAATATTTAAAAAAAATCTATTCATGCAAGAAAGGTTATAGTACAATATATTTAAAACCTCACCACCACTAAAAAAATTATTTATGTATCACATTGTAGTTCTATTAAGTATTTTAGTGTTTTTAAATTTCCTTTAGCACTTGATAAAGAACTTCAATAGGTAAAGATTGAACAAATAATGTGAAAAATGTTGAGATATCTAAATCTTGACTCGAGATAAAAAAATATAAAACTCTAGATAAAACTTCAAAAAATTTTAAAAGACAAAAAATAATAAAATTTAAAAATAATAAAACTACCAAAAGACTCTAAAACTAATTGCGATTCAATATATCAATAAACCATTCTTTTAATATATATTTGTTTCCTTTTTTACTTGCATTTACTATTTTTTTAATATATATTTGTTTTCAAAGCATTTCAATTGGTTGTCTTTTAAAAACCAAAACTCATGCAAAATCAAAATAATCAGATCATTGGAACTTGAAAAAAGACAAATAAATTCTGCAGATCAAATTAAAAAAATACATAATTTTAAGTATTTTTTAAATTGTGATGTTTTTAATTAACTTTTTATTAAAAAAATGTTCTACCAAGTATTTAAAATATTTTATTATTATTTTTATCTAAATATTCTGTTTGATTTTGTGATTGTAACATCCCAAAATATAACATAATACTATATCATAGATTAATCACATATAATAATATGATAGATCAGTTCATAGAGAGTTAATAAAGTATTTTAACAGTACAATTATCTAAAATAACCATAAAACTAAAAACTTTACAGAGTAACATAAGTCTGATACAAAAATATAGACATAAACCGAACGGTGATACAACACCATGTATAAACCGATCGGTTTACAAAAGATAAGCTAAGCCTATTGACCGAACGGTCCATTCTAAAACTATATACAACTGATGACCGAACGATCCTAACCTAAGCAACATGATCCTCGCCTTCCAACGCTTGCTCCACCGAACACTCATCGCCTTCTGCTCACATCCACAGGATGATCATTGCAAAAGAAAAGGCAACCGGACGGACAAAACAAGACAAAACAAGAAAGTAGGGTAAGCTAATGTAATTTAATTACAAACACATCTATACATTTCATGCAATTTTAGTCCGTACGAAACCGAACGATACATCATGCAAACATTGAATACAAATAATCACATACACACCGAACACCACAATTTACACACACACACACACACACACATATATATATACACATATATATATATACACATATATATATATATATACACATATATATATATACATATATATATATATACATATATATATATACATATGTATATATATATACATATATATATATATATGTATATATATATAAATCGAACACTATGACTTGATCATCCGGATTATGAATATGTAGCTACAATCGTTCTTGCACTTGTGGTAGTGTAACAGCTGACACCAATCAAGCTACTACCCAAGGTTAATCCCATAATACCTATCTCGACACCTTGAGGTGGTAGGACCTCCTGCTATTCTCACAAATGAATTATCTCTCTATGTGAGAATGATACTCATAGAATTTCAGGATGAACACCAGATTAGCACATCCATATTCATACTTTACAATTCAATAACCATCCACGAGACATTCCGCATTGGAATTCTCTTCCATAGTATTTGAACATCAAAATTCTCATATTTAATATAAACAATCATTCATCAGTTATATTTTCATTCATAGAACAAAGAGAAAACCTGTGAACGTTGGAGACCGAACACCTTCACACTACCCAACCGAGAGGACCGAACGGTTCATAAGAGACAAAACAGATAAAATGACCAAACGCTATTATTGACCAACCACTATAGACAACCAACTACTAGGAACTTAGCCCAAACCCGAAGAGCTTAAACCGAACACTCATAACTCAAACCGAACTCTTAAAAACTTAGACCGAACACTTATACTAGACCGAGTACTTAAAGCGTACTAGATACTATATCCAGACTGAACACTAGTTCGGTAATAAATAGATAATACCTCTAATAGACCGAACCCAGTTAATGACTGAGTACGGAACACAGCCGAACAGTCAACAAAACAAGATTCTGAATAACACTTCTTAGACCAAAACAAGACATTTTTCTTCATTTCTAAACCTCCAAACTTGATTTCTAAATTATTTTAAACCTATTCCACACACTACAAGAAAAATGGTATTTATATACGGAATTTTATATACGGATTTATATCCGTATATAATGTGAATTTTACATACGAGTTTTTTATACGGATTTGAACAATGGCAGTACATACGGATTTTCCGTATGTAATTGGGGGAAAGTTTTATATACGGATTATCCCTCTGTAATATCGATATGTAATATTGGCGCGTTTAGGCACGAATTTTTCCAAAGATTGATCCGTATATAAGGCCGTATATAAGTGAAACATAATATTATCTGCTGATTTTAAATACGGATAAGGAGTTAATAGTAATTAAAAAAGAAGATTTAGTAATTAAAAAATCACTTTTAGATTAGCATGTGCAATGTGGACTGTTCTCACTCAGGACTCTTCTCAGTCTCGATTCTTCTCACTCTCGAGCCCTAACATTCTCCCTGCACTCTCTTCTTCCCTCACACTCATTCTCACTCTCGAGCCCTAACCTTCTCCCCCTTACTCTTCTCACTCTGGAGCCCTAACATTCTCCCTGCACTCTCTTCTTCCCTCACACTCATTCTCCGTGACCTAAATCGCTTTGCAACTCTGTTAGTCTGTGAGCTCACACTCGTTCTCCTTCACTAAAACGGTAACCTCGCAGTTGTTCTCCGTCATGGGACGGGAACCCTCTTTTTCCTTCTTCTGAACCGTAGTGTGGCATTGGAGGCATCGTTTTCCCTGAGTCGAACTGTAGTTGTCCTCGTACTCGAACCCCGGTGAGTAGTCGAAGCTTTGAGGTTATTTGTTTTTCATTTTGCTTTGATTGTTGTTACATTGACCTATTTTTGGTCGTTGTTGTTTGGAGGTTTGAAATTGCGATTAAGGAAACGTAGGTTGGTTTCGTTGATCTGGAAAATATAAGCTCGAGTTGGCATTCTCTTCTACACCTTGTAAGTTTCAATTGTTTAGATTTAGGTTTGTCTTAAACCTTGAGTGATTGAAAATGGGTGTTCAGGGAGGGGATGGGATATGGGATGTTGATGGAGATGAGTTTTTGTGTTGAGGAGGTCGAAAAATGCATGAAAGTGTGTATTCCATTTATGTGTTTACTTCTGCATCCTGAAATAAGTGGTTATTAAAAGATTTCATAACCGTGACATTGTTCTGAAGTTATTTTGTGTTTAGATATTTGATTTGAAGAGGAAAGAGTGAAACAACTTTTCGGTGTTTTCATCCTTTAACGTGGAAATGTTTGAAAACAACTAGCTTCTTTTGTTATCAGTAATAGGACAAGTGATGAAAATGTAAAATCATTTTCTTTACTAAGCAAACCCTTAATTACTTAAGCATTGTTCTTGTTATCATACAACTCTTGTGCAAGTGTCAGGATAATAATGATGCAACCGTTGTAATCTTCTTTCATGATTTGAAGCTAAAAGATTATTACTTTATCTGGTTGCACGATATTCTTGCAGATTGCAGAATTTGTGTTTGGAATGCATTTGACGGAAGCTTAGTATACTCATTGACTGGGCATATTGAATCTGTAAGTGTTTAAAATAATAAAACTACCAAAAGACTCTAAAACTAATTGCGATTCAATATATCAATAAACCATTCTTTTAATATATATTTGTTTCCTTTTTTACTTGCATTTACTATTTTTTTTAATATATATTTGTTTTCAAAGCATTTCAATTGGTTGTCTTTTAAAAACCAAAACTCATGCAAAATCAAAATAATCAGATCATTGGAACTTGAAAAAAGACAAATAATTTATGCAGATCAAATTAAAAAAATACATAATTTTAAGTATTTTTTAAATTGTGATGTTTTTAATTAAGTTTTTATTAAAAAAATATGTTCTACAAAGTATTTAAAATATTTTATTATTATTTTTATCTAAATATTTTGTTTGATTTTGTGATTGTAACATCCCAAAATATAGCATGATACTATATCATAGATTAATCACATATAATAATATGATAGATCAGTTCATAGAGAGTTAATAAATGGCAGCTCTTGTTTCTTGATTGCCCCAGACCTTACATTTTAACCTTGATTTTTTTTCCCAATTATCTTTACAACCCTTTAGAAATTACACAGTTAAAGAGAACCTATCAAATATCCTATACAATGTCTGTATAAGAAATCAAAGAATGATCTTGTGTTGTATTTTATTGTGTATTGAATAAGGCTATTATCAGTCCGTAGACCAGGGAAAGCCTATAAGAGGATGGTATAAACCTTAAGCATTTCAAAATATGAGCTTAATCAGATAAAGGGAGCTATATGTGGATGCATATAAAATTGAATACATATATTGACTGATTAGTTCCAATAATAGGAGAAGAATTTGTCACCATTAGATAATTACCAATTATAGAAAGATTAAACCATCACTATAGATGTCGAATTTGTTTGGCGAATTCAACTATTTAAAACATGAAGCCATATTACGAACCAAAAAGCCAACATCATTACATGATAAAGGGAGCTATATGTGGTAATAGTTGACAAGAAATATTTAACCTGCCATAAGACTGGGGAAAGTGCAGTTGCAACTGGAACTGAGGGTACTGAAGGAGTTTGTGTGGTCATGATGTATTGCTCTGGTGCAACATATCTGTATTGGAAGAATTGAACACATCATAAATTGCCTATAGTGTATCATATGTCTAACAAAGACATGGATTACATGTATTTACATATAATACTTTTATTCTATTTTCTATATTTAGCTTTTATAGAGATATTTATTATTCTTTTTGTCTGCCGTTGGCTATCATGCCTTCTGCCATATTTTTTATTGTAGTTTAGCTACCTATGGTGTTAGAATTTTAATTTTTACTTGATGGGATGTGTACCTCCTTGTATTGTCTCTTAATTTTCTGGAGATAGATGTGGTCTCCCACATTTTAGATTCTTTTAATGGGCTTTGATTTGGTCACCCTACTCATGAATTTTTTTTCTTCTATTAATTGTATTAAGAATGCTGCATGAAGCCTGTATAGTAATGCAATAACATTCTTTCCTTTTGAATTAAGAAAAGCAGCCCCTGTTTTCTGATTGGTATGAAAACATGAAACTGCAGACCTCCCAATTACTTTGATCCCTTGAACTACTTATTGTTTTTATACACCAAACATGATTTTTATTGTAGTTTTTTTGGCTCACCAGCATAGGCCGTCATCAACAATTTATAACCTTGGTTCAATTTTGTTTTGTGCTCAATATATGACATGTTTAAAAAATTCTTGCACATTAGAATGAGTGTTGCAAGCAGCACCCACTGCTTGCTTTGGAATCCTTACTTATTACTTTGACTCTTTAGTAAACAATACCCCAAACATTCCTTTTCCAGTTTATAAATTTAGAGTAGAAGCCTAGTTTTTCAATCATTTGATATAGGAAATCTCATCTAACTCAATCATATTTCTCATAATCAACCTTTACAACACTTTATTTGTTATTATTTTGTCTTCTAACTTCATCCACAACATCATTGACTACTATCACACTATCAATCACTTATTTACCCTTTATAAATGGAAACCAATTTTGGTCTACTTTTTTTATATAGTACACTCTTCAGTCTTTTGGTAGGATTTTCTATGATCTTGTATATACTACCCAGCATCGGTATAGGTTTATACTTTTCCAAACCTTAGGGATGACGATTATAAAAGATGTGTTACTTCCACTTAGGCATTTACCACTTGTATGAAAATTATGTATTACATTCAGTAAACCCCATTTGATAAGTTCCTTTACAAACTTCATGAATTTGAGAGACCTTCATGCATTTAGATAGTTCTCTCTTCTAAGTGAACCACAATTCAGATATTTTTATTTTAGTTGATCCTATTTTGTCAAAAAAGTGGTAACATGGTTTCAGTTTGTCATCCTCTGTTTGAAGTTGTTTCCTGGTTAGGTCATGTAATCATTAGTCATAGTGTTCTCTTATAGTTGTGCAGCTGACACTATGGCCCTTATATTAGTTTCTCTCAATCTTTTCCTTAGGCACAATCCATCTTGCAAAGGCTCCTCTATTTGCTTTTGTCTTACATTCATTTTCAAATGTGATTTGGAGGTGGTAGTGTACGAAGGTGTGATTAGGGGAAAGGCAACAAGCAAAGAAGATTGTCCACAATTCCTGAAAGGTATGCTTAATGTTATAGTCCTACCATCTTTCAACTAATAAATAGTTTTGTCTGTCACCTCTCATGTGATAATGAACTTCTAAACACCTATATATTCATATTTACTGGACTTTTTTACAATTTTAGATTATTTTGGAAGGCATGATGCAACTGTGGGATCTGTACTAGTTAGTAACCTTAAAACAAGATTTAGAAAAGGAGATTCAGATAGTGTGGAGGTATATTGCTTCCCTACCTTTGGTTTTGTTGATGATTATTATTTTAGTCAGTCTCTCCTGTTTTGTCTTGACTTTGAACTATGTTAATCATCAGGTAAAAATTTGCCCCAATTTTGTAGTAAAATAGTGACATCAAAACTCAAGTAAGTGGTTCTAACCTTTTATTTGTATTTAGTATGGGGAGGTAAATTTGCCTTGTGATTGTTTGATGTTCAATTGCATTGTGTCATTCTCGTTAGTCTTTGAAATTTGGTTATGGATGTAGTAAAGTATGTTAGTTTTAACATGTGTTGTTTCTATTTTAGTTAATTTGTAGTTTGATGTTCTGTTTTAAATTGATATACGATTCTGTAAACATATTCCATATCATAAAAACTTTTAATTAAAAGATGTATTACTTATCAAAAGAAATTAAATTAACTAATGTAATAATAATGATCATACTAACATCGATACAAATTAAAGAAAAAAAATAGAGTAGAGTTTAACCTGGTCTTGAACATTGAATTAACCTAACAAAACTAATCTTTGGTCAGTTATAGCTATCAAGTATCTCATTTACACAATACACACACACATACACACACACACGCACACACACACACACACACACACACATATATATATATATATATATATATATATATATATATAATATGAGAGAGATATACAGAGTGAGAGTAAAGATGTTACAGAAGAGGAGTTGAATTGATTTATTGGTTAGGTTTAGAATGAGAAGTAGTGGGAAGGAAAATATTGGTAGAAAAGAGGTAAATAGGAAGTGATATAGATTTGGATTGAAAATGATGAGTTAGGTATAATGGAGATAGTTATTACAGTTAGAGTAGTGTTAAGAAAAAGATACGTTGGTGTTTTAGTTCCCATGTTTATCTTCTTTTTCTCTTATCCCATCAAACTATAAAAAATAAATAAATAAAAATTATTACAGTTAGCTTTTGTGCTCTTGTTTTTCTTTAAATTTATGTTTCTGTTTTTAGAAGTTCAGAATCATGTTGTGTGTGTGATGTGAGTGTTTTTTTTTATCAAAGCTACAAGGTCAAGTGCCCAAAATAATGTTGGAGTTGTGATGTTTTCTTGGATTTTAGTCAATGATTTTGTTTTCTTTAATTTATTTATTTTTCTTTTATTCTATTTTCTATATTTAGCTTTTATAGATATATTTATTATTCTTTTTGTCTGCTGTTGGCTATCATGCCTTCTGCCATATTTTTATTCTGTTTTCTTACACATTAGAATGAGTGCTGCAAGCAGCACCCACTGCTTGCTTTGGAATCCTTACTTATTACTTTGACTCTTTAGTAAATAATACCCCAAACATTCCTTTTCCAGTTTACAAATGTAGAGTAGAAGCCTAGGTTTTCAATCATGTGATATACGGATTCCAAAGCAAGCAATGTATCATCCAAAGCAAGCAAGCCTAGCTTTTCAATCATCCGTATATAACTTATATACGGATTATCCGTATATAACATTATATACGGATTATCCGTATATAACTTATATACGGATATCCGTATATAAGTTATATACGGATAATCCGTATATAATGTTATCTACACCCTTTTTATATACGGATTTTTGGCCGTATGTAATCCGTATATAACACCATTTTTTATATGGATTTTGGAGGTTATATACGGATTTCGGCCGTATATAATTGCAATTTTTCTTGTAGTGATTGAACCTATTTCACACTGATCCCAACTCACATTTTCACATACTCTCTTTCCCAAACCAGAAATGACCGAACGTTCTACAGCAGGAAACTCCAAACCAGTTCACAGGTCTCGGTCAAACACAGAATTTGAATATAATTCAATCAACCCTTACCTCGAATAAACCAGACACTTCCTAAGCTTCCACTGTGTTGACTAACCAGAAAACAACTTCTAAGGCAACCTACTACTTTCTGATCGGTGAAAAGGAACCAACTAGAGAATGAAAGATAGAAAACCAACTCAGAGAAGTAGATGATGAACACATGCAAGCTGAACAGTGCTTGCATGTATAAGAAAATACATAAACTTCAAAGAATGAGTGAATTTAACTTACCAACTCCAAACAACAACTTGATTGGTGAAAAGGGAAACTCTTGCCACCAGAAAACTCAAGCATGGTCTAAATTGATGATTAGAAGAAAAAGAATATGAGAATTTGTAGAGAGAAGAAGGAGGATTTTAGAGAGAAGGAGGAGAAAATAAAACTCAGAGATTTGGAGAGAAGAGGTGCATGCAGAAAGTGGTCCGAAATTTTGAAAGGTTTACTTATATACTACTGTCAAAAATCGATCGGTTCAACCGGCTGCATACACCTGGATTCCACTTTTCTCTAAATTTAATGATCCTGATAGTGATCAATTTGAAGAGAAAAGAAATAAATTAATCGACAAGTTACATATTAGAGATAAAAGTAATGATAATTTCATCTTGTTGATAATAAAATCAAATAACCGAATTCTTAAACAAAAATAAAAGTATTTCAAATGATTAATAAAATATTTTTTTAATAAAAACTTAATTAAAAATATTTAGATTTATAAATATACTGAAAATTTAAGATCATATAATAAAAGTAATGGAATTAGTGCACCTAAACCAATACATTCTCATAGGAAGGAAGAATATTTATGATATAGTGAATATAGAACTTGGTCTATATAATAAATTAAGGATAATATACTCTGAAAACATTTTTTTTGACAACGTTTTAACATCATCTACGTGTCATTTTGTGATTGGTCTAAAATTACTCCACAATCAATAATAATAATCATAAACACCAACATGGACTAATCACATAATGACACGTAAATGATTTTAAATTTTTATCAAAAAAATGTTGTCAAAGTATCATTATCCATAAATTAATCTTACTTATCGATTTTTGTCTTTTATATAGAACTTGTTGGGCATTAGGCCTATCGGGCTTTTCCTTTGGAGTATGGGTTCTTTCTTTCTGCACCTCCATTTTTGGGGTCATTGATGGTGTTTAAGCTACAGTTAACAAATTTTTCTTACACTTCTTTCTTTTTCTCCTTTTCTTGAGTGTAGAAACTTTCAAGGAACAGTAATTCTATAATAAAAGTTATATTATATATATATATATTTTAACACACAGTACAATACCATTTTACAATCGTATAGTCATAAATGCATCAGGTGCATTGTTTTTGTTTTGCCCTAAGGATATGACCTATAGTTGATAATCTCTCTTTTTTTAAACACATGGTTAGCATTGAATCTCAATTAACATACTTAAGAGATTCAACATTCCGCTAACCGCGATGCACTTTGTTGGTAGCAGGATTCAAACACACTATAAAATCATCTTAATTACTGATACACTCTTGATTATATATAATCTGGGCTCCAATTGTATTGAAACGTTCCATGCATGGTAACTGCAGATTGATATATAGCTTCTACAGATCCCATTGCAAAGACCTTCGCGAGACACAGTAGGACACATTAATGGTGGTTGTTCCATCAGGAGCGGGAGGGTAATATGGTGAATCTTCTGCATATTCTGTTGGCATTGACATCCAATGCAGACTGGTTTTCCAATCTGCTTCTCTCAGAACCCTTAGTATTTCCTTCACTACCACCTTGCTTCCCTCTGCTGATAGATGAACTCCATCCCTAACCAGCATTAATAATGTAACAGATCACTTAATCAGTTCTCAAATAAGATATGATTATACTATATTCAATTATTATTTTTTACTTTGCATTAAAATTATCTTCTTTTCCTGAAAGAAAAATAGAAAAGTTTTGAGAATATATATGTACTCACGTGAAGCTAACATCTAACCAGTCATCCCTTGTCTGAATTGCAGACCACAGATTAATGGTCTTGACGTTCAGCTCCTCACTGAGCTCCATTAGTGCGTCTGCATATTCTCCGCAGGATTCATTGGTTCTTCCTGACTGAGTTGCACTGCATTCAGTGAAGTTCATTAGAAAACTTGTGTAGTGCAGTACAAAACAATGTTATCTAACTACTTAATTTAAAGGGATGAAGATGAGATACAGCTATAGCAGAAATGTTATGTATTAGTGTAAAAACACCACTATCTATATCTCTCTATATAAACAATGCCTGCAAAAAAATGAGAGGTATGTATAAGCAATAACAGGAAGATTATTTTTACCTGAGCTTTTTGCGGAGTTGCTCTTCATTGATGGGAGGAGATGTGAGAAATATAATGCGAATATGGTCTGAGAGGCTCTGACAAATATTTTCATATATACATGTCAACCGTTGCAGCATCAAATATTACAGAGAAAAGACAAAAATACTATTGTATGACATGATTTTTTATGTCTAAAGCATGTTCTATATTGCTCTGAAATAATGTTTTGGTATGGAAGATTAAGTTGTTACCTTAAGATGGTTAGCGATCTTCCTCATGTTTTCAAGATATTCTTGGAGGGGAACGTGAGGACCAAGACCAGAAGGGTGAGGGTGAACGGAATCATTACCACCAAAGTACACAATCACCAACGATGGTTGCACGGGAGCATCCTATGTTCAACAAAATAACTAAGAGTCACTAATTAAGAATCGCCAAAAGTAGAACTCATCCCACATTATCTAAAGCAAAATCTCGTACTTCACGTACATGAGATAAATAAAACTATTAAATAATAACCTTTGCTTTCGTGTGTGGAGAGAAATGCTTAATAGTTAATACTGTATTAATAAAACTAAAAGAAAATTTGAAATTTAATGAGACTATATATACTTGCTGAATGTAGGTCCATTCTGTTTAAACCTAAGACAATTTAGATATCAGGTTCTCATTGCTATAATCTGCAATAGATCAATTCAATGGTTTTTGACCTTTATGGATAGGTGCCATTACTGAAATTTGATGTTTTTAAAGAACAGAAAATAGAATAAAGAAGATATATAGAAACAAAATCTACGTGACATTGAAGATGTTTTTTTTTTTTGTGTACCTTGGGGAAAACTTCATCCAAAACATCCAAAGCTTGCCTTGAATTCCAACCTGAATATCCTCGCAATACTATGTCTGCCTGGCCATGTCAACGTGAGATAAAAACAAGGATTTTAGAGAAAAACTATATATAAAAACAAGTTCAACGTATATCTTCTGACAGTGATCAAATATAATATATTTACCTCCATTATTTATGTTTTACTTGTCTTCTAATTTTACTCATTATTTTTCATATATATAACCTATATCCTATTTAATCTTTTTAAATATCAATTATCCATTATACATAGTAACTAAAGGTTTTGACAGATTAGTAGGTTCAGTGAGTTTGTATATTGAATCTAAAGCTTGGTTGAATAAAGAAATTAAAAGTGTGGTTGGACAATATATATGGAGTTGCAGGTATTGGTGTTAGAAGGAAAAGGGAGGAGAAAGAGAAAAACCTTTCTAGCATACAAACCGGCTAGAATAGCACCCCAACCACCATTGTCGAAACTAAACTGCACTATAGAGGAGCCAAAGAGCACAATCTGAGGTCTCATGGGGCCAACCATATTTTCTTTCTCAACTCTTTGACTCCCCTACACAAACCAACTACACTCTTTGCATATATGATGAAATAACAGTGAGGATGAGATCCAATTTATAGATGCAGATCAGTGTTGCCACGTTTTTGGTCGGCACCAAAACTGTACCTTAAGCCTTATTATATTGCCATTTCATCATGCTCCATGCCTCAAACCCTACCAAAATACAATATTATTCAAATTGGTTCATAATTGGATTCTGAATATTCCTGTGAGGGTCCAACACTTGTACAGTTATACTTAACATGTCTTTAAAAGACAAAAATAAATGTATCCAAGCTCATTCATTGTGTTGGAGAATACTAAAGGTAAAACATAGGAATCTGTGTCAACATGCTGTAACAAATTATTTAACACCACTTTCAAGGATATATCACATTTCATTACTCACCAGTTATCTCTCCAAATAAAATCTATTTTAATCAGTCATAATTTACAAATTTTTGGCATAATACTTTGATGCCAATACTTGTTCTCATCACA
This sequence comes from Vigna reflexopilosa, assembly GCA_027742785.1. NCBI lineage: Eukaryota > Viridiplantae > Streptophyta > Magnoliopsida > Fabales > Fabaceae > Vigna > Vigna reflexopilosa. The sequence continues at coordinate 16,740,141 of CM050913.1, read as the reverse complement.
TCCATGATATAAGTGTATATATACATAATCAATATATTTATTACCTCATTTTGCTTATGGATCCTTAAAATAATAATAATAATAACAGTAATATAGCTAGTATAGTTATACAAAAAAAGAACATTCTTTCTTCTAATACACTTGTTTAACAAATTAAAACATAATATCATTGTATAATGCTAACATTAATGACCAAAAGCTCACAAGAAAACATTGTTGATTTCTTATTTAAAAAGTTTAGGTGAATACGATCATAAAAGCTCACATGCCAGAGCAATCCTCCAAGCTTAAACAAACACCCTATAGAATCTTCTATACATTATTCTTTAACCGTCTTTGTTCATAATCAAATTCTTATTCTCGTCCTTGAATGGCGTAAGTATACACATACCGGAACAACCTTTATTAATTGTAGTAAACTTTTAATTTAATTAAGAATAAAAACAAAACATAATCTCATTCCTAATTATAAATCATTATCTTTGTTGGTCTCTTGTATGAGGATTGGGACAATCTTATTATCCAATATTTTTTTCTGTTGATAAAAAAATTATAAATTATTATAAAATGATTTCGTTTAATTTTATTAAAAATATTAAGAAAATAAAATCATATAATTGTAGGTAGGTAATTCAATCTTTTATAATATACTCGCTGTATTCATTTTCTAAACACATAAATGAATATTTACGTATATTTCACACTTCGTTAAATCTATTTAGTAAAGAAAGTAACTTATTATTTATTTATTACTACATTGAGTTTTAGATCTGAATTTATCTCAAGTTTGAAGACCCTGTGGCTGTAAAAACTAGGATTGTTGTTCTTTGGATAGGGTAAATGATTTTAGACTAAAGCCACTTGTTAAATGATGGCAACTTGTGTGAAGTTAGGTAAAGGTATTTTGCTTCTTAATTTTCTTAACTTTCTAACTTAAAAGTGTAAAAAACTCCTCGTAGGAGTATTTGGAGAGTATAAAAGTCAATGAAACTGACTAAAACGTGTAAAGACTCATTTTAGAAATACTAGGAAATAGAGTTTAAAAGTTAGCAAAAAATTATAAATATGTTTTAAGTTTAAATGTTATATTATATATATATATATATATATATATATATATATATATATATATATATATATATATATATATATATATATATATATGGAGTTTGCTAATTTATGTAAGATTTTTTTTAGTTGGTACATCTTAGCAAAGTGTACCAAGTTTTAGGTTATAAAAATATCCTCATTAAAAAAAACATATTTTAAATCTAAGGGTATTTTAATAATTTTAAAATTTAATTTAAAATAAAAAAATCAAAGGTAGTTATTTATCATCGAGGCTTTATAGTTGCGTATTAGTTGTTTTTTAAAATAAAAAATAAAATAAAAGGTAGTTATGTATTATTCATGACTTAATAGTTGGTGTCACGTGTATTAGTTGGTTTTCAAAAATGAGTGAATCATTAACTTAGTTGTTTTTAAAAAATGAGTAGATCATTAACTTGTTTGTTAAATGCTTTACTAAGGTTTTTTCAAAGTGCACTTCTAAAATAATATGTATTGATCACTTCTAAAATCTCACATTTTAACAAGGTTTTACATTAAATCATCAACTACACAAATGCTATATGTAAAAAATTATAATAAAAAGTCTTATTTATTTTATGCAATCACATTCATTTCTAAAAATTATATATTCCTAAAAATTATATATTCTTAAAAATATTATAATTAAAATTTTTCCTAAAGTCATGGATGATAAATAACTACCTTTTATTTTTTATTTTAAATTAAATTTTAAAATTATTAAAATACCCTTAGATTTAAAGTATGTTTTTTTTAATGAGGATATTTTGTAACTTAAAACTTGGTACACTTTGCTAAGGTATACCAACTAAAAAAAGACCATACATAAATTAGCAAACCCCATATATATATATATATATATATATATATATATATATATATATATATATATATATATATATATATATATATATATATATATATATATATATATTCTTAAACCAAATTAAGAAACTCTTTTTATGTTTATTTAATACTCATTTTTCATTCATTTGGAGGTTTTTGCCTTGATCTCACGTACGTGTAGCAATATGTAAGGAATTACCTCATCAATATTGTTCGATAGATACAAATTTGTTTGATGAAATTCTTTTCTACTTGTAATCTTTACATTTAAAGTACCTTTGCCTTCACATATTTATCGACTTTTATATTATAAATTCCCTACAATATATTTTAAAAGTTTCTTATACTTTAATTCTTAAATTTTTTTAAATAATTTAATAATAATTTAATCACTCCTAAGAATTATTAAATTTAAAGAAATGATCACTTAAAGGATAAAATATTGATAGAATAATTATTTTAATTTAAAAAACTTTTATTCAAAGGCTAAAATTATGAAACAAATATGCATACCAAAATGAGAATCTCCTTTATATAGACTAGAAAAAACACATGTATACATCTGTGTTATTCTTTTGTGATAACAAAAAGTTATAAACTTATAATTATAAAAATCAATATAATTAACTTTGACAATTTAGTTATACATAGTTTTTATTTATTTTGTAGATGATTTTTATTAATTTAGTAGATAATTTTTATTTATTTAATTTAGAAAAATAGTTAAATTTAAAAAAACGATTAAATTGAAAAAATAAGTTAAATTTAAATAAAATGGTAAATTGAAGGATAAAAGTGGATACACCAAAAGGAAAAATTCCCTATATATAGGTATAGATATAAATTATAAAAAAATTGTATTTTTTATTAAATAACTTTTTATTTAAATGATTATTTGAATATAAAAAATAGTTATATTAAAAGAATAAAATGGTAAAATAATTATTTAATTTAGATAACAATTAAATTTAGATAACAATCATTTAAAAATTAAAAATTAAAATGTAATTATTTTAAATTAATAATAATTATTTAAAGGACAAAATTGAAGAAAAATGTATAGCGTGAACCAAATGAAACCTTCTTTATAAAGGTATAAATAATATTAAATTACATAAACAACCACATGCTATTTAATATGTGCTCCATGATAATTTCTTAAAACATTTAGTAGAATATTCATTTAGTCATCGATCAATATTCATTTAGTCATCGATCAATAGTCATTTTAACGTTGATATTCAAAATTTAAAGCCTAGTTTACATAAACTATAAGAAAAGAATTGTGACTCAGAACTCTTATACCCTTTAATTTGAAGTGTTTTTAATAAGCATTATTGGAGTATTTGTTTTCTTTGAATTGACCTAATTGAATGGTAAATTCAAATTTCTTATGACAATTTGACCCGGCTGCGATACCCGATTGGTTAGATATCTGCAATCATGCCGTATTATATTGCCACTTCATCATGTTCCATTATTCAATCTAGCATAACTATTAAACTGTTCCATAATTGGATACCAGAATATTCTTGTCTGCCTGCAATAATTGCACTTGATAAGCATTCTTTTCTGATACGCTTTCTTTTCTAATATGTAGTCACATTCTCATGTAACTGTTCAATTTTATACTTACACCCAATCTTATCATCTAGCTCACAATTAAATCTTTAAACAAATTATTTGACCTAACATCAAACAAAAAAATAATACTTCTTTGCAGGCGGCGACAACATGGAAACATGACCACTGTGTACAGTGATTTAACCAAAAGAAACATTGTCATATGTTTTCTGGTGATACACACACACACATATATATATATATATAACCGTGTTCTTAAATAAAGTGAAATTTTCTGCTCCAAGAACTTATATATTAGAAAAAAGAGGTTTAGTAATGCATGTTGATGACATCTCCACTGACAGCTCCACCAAACGACAAAAGCACACTGTTAATCAGTAAAAGATATGTTAATATTAATGCTTTGCTTTGCACTGTCAATTAAGTACCTAAAAAATGTAACTAAAAGATAATGTTTTGTTTATTCAAACTAAATTTGGCCATGTCAATTAACAAAGTTGTGTGAAGGTTTCTGGATGGAGTGTTGCAATTTAAGTTACGCTATACATGAACTTCAGACACATTATAAAAGGTTCTTCTATACATTAATTGAAAAAAAGTCGAATTTATTTCCTTGAAAAGTGTAACATCCCAGAAATACAGTATAAATCATATAATAGAGTAATTACATTTACCAATAATTCAGATCAGTCTTACACTAGAGTAGAGCGAACGTTTATGGCCGAACGGCCTTACATAAAAGAGTTACAAAATTAACCATACAGGTTAAGAAAGTTTAACCGAACGGTTTACGAAACTTATACCGAACGATCAAAATAAAATCAAAAGGGGAGGTGATCGAACGACCACCTTACTATACTAGACTACTGACCGAACGTCCTATTGTTCGGTCTTCACTTCTACCTCTACCAAATTCTCTTCTTCTAGCGCCTCTTCCAGCAGCTCGTCTCCTCCTGCTCACATCCACACGGATGATCATTGCAATGACAAAGATGGACGTACAAAACCAGACAACACAGGAAAACACAGGGTAAGCTTATGTAATTTAATTCATGCATAAACATACATTTTTAAACAATCCAACACACAAGATAAATTTCAACATACGTATCATACAAAACCTATTAGTAGACCGACTGTGCGGACTGTATGAAATCTGCGTAGCTACAGGCGTTCGTGCACCTGGGTGATGTAACTGGGATGCCCTCAACAGCTGCCACCCGAGGTTAGTCCTATCTGTCCAAAGTACCCCTAAGGACTAGGACCTCCTGCCGTTCCCACACATGACCTACCCTCTTCTACGTGAAGACAAGTACTCACGGAACATCAGGATGAACAACCAGCTTAGCATGCCCATAGTCATACTTTACAAATTCCAATATTCATTCATGAGTCATTCCTCCCCGGAACGCTCGTCCATAATCCACAACATTTCCATCCATATCATATTCTCGTATCTTTCATTATTATTCATCTCACTTAAACATTTTTCACAACGATCCGTAAAGGTACTTAACACCGAACGTTTAACATTGATTTAGAATGAGACCGAACACTTGGAGCGAGACTAAGAAGTCTTCAGTTCCAGAAGGGATTTAGACTAAAGGGTACTGTCGGGTTGAGAAAGAAACCGAGTACAATCAATTATCACAATAAACGAATGGAACGAGCGTTATTTAAAAGTGAGTCAATTAGATGAACTGACTTTTGAGGACTTCAACCGAACATCGAAATGACCATGCCCAGTACTATGGCTCTATGCTGTAACCAATGAATACAGACACTTCGAGACTTTCCAAGGAGAAGACTTAGGATAATTCCCATGAAGAAACCGAACGATTATGAAAACTTAGCTTATTTGGGTTTAGTATAAAAATCCGAATGACAGTCAAAGACTGAACACTTTATTGAGCGACCCTAGTGGGCTTGAACAAATGCTCTTATGATGAAGTTTAGCTTAAGGAGTTAGAACGAGGGCCTGGTGTAATACCAAACACTTGCTTAGGACGAACACTTGGTATAAGACCAAGTGCTACTAAACTTAAAGAAAAGAGGCTTGATAAATATACTAAAATACTATTAGAGTAGTGGTTAAGAATAACTAAAATATACAATTACATATATTTACAAAATTTAAGTTTATCATAGAATACTCAGATGCAACTATGCTTGGCCGAACGCTCAAGCATAGTATTACCACACAAAGACTCTCGTCCTCAACTAGGATTCTTTCCAAATGAAAGAATCCAATTTTAACCAAGGTTACTAATATTACCGAACGGTCAATGACCATTCCATGATGAACGTACACTATCATAGGGAATTCCATATCCAGGTCTCATTTATCTTCAACTCATTTCTTAATACATAATTTCATAACTTTATAAATTCACATCATACTCAATTTTCATACTTCATACAATCGATATTATAGTAAATAATCATATTCCATATAAACAAGCATTTCAGCATTCATACTTTATATACATTCCACCACTCAGCAACATGCATTCATTATCAACGAACATACAAGCGACCATACAATTAAATTAGATAAGCTTCCCTTACCTCTGAGCGTGAACGAACGTTCCCAGAGGCAGAATACAGTTTCACCACTACCAGTTTCCCTACCGTCAACGCTCGACAATTCCAACTACACCAAGGGACAACCCAACACTATCAGAATCACTCATTTTGAGAATGGTGATCAACACAGGAACCCAGAACTGGGTTTGCATGTTTAGGAAACGAACGACTGGGTGAAAAGAAAGACTTACCAGCTGAGCTTCACAAACCGAACGGTTTATCTGGAAGCTCTTGACGCCGGAAGTGCTTCTACGGTGGTTGAATGGAGATCGGAGAAGGGAAAAGGAGTGCGTTCTTAGAGAGAAGATGAAGAGGATGTAGAGAGAAGGAGGAGAGAATGGAATTCTTTAGAAATCTGAAAAGAGGGTGCATGGAGAGATGGAGTAGATTTTCTGAAAATGCAAGTTTTGCTTCCCTCGTCAAAACGAACGTCCGCTCATCTGTCGACACCTGCATTCCACTATCTGATTTCCGGATCCTCTTCGCTTGATACTTAGCGTGCGTCATTTGAGTGTCGAGCCTCCCTCTTGACACGTGAACTCCACTAAAACGATACGTGCGTGGATTTTACTGGTTCTGACAAAAAGATGCTAAAAAGTGATAATTAGATTTTATTTTCTTAATTAGTTAATGTACCACATACAGTTTTTTATTTTAAGATTACCCATGAAATAGAAATAACATCACTTAATTAATATACGCGTTTGGTAAACAAAATAAAAAATAATTTCTCATTTGACATGTGTTAAGTTTTAATAATATAATATTTAGTAAAACACATTTTATGCGATTTAGTACTATATTAATCAAAATTACACTTTAAAACGTTAAAAAATACATTTAGATGTTGATAAGTATGAAGGATTCTGCTTTTACAATATTTGCTAAAGAAAATATATAGAGCATGTGTATCATGTTATCAATGTATATATATTTGTTTAATTGAAATACAAATTATATAGTAATTACGCAAGTGAAATTGTACCTATAATTGTTAATTCTACACTATATGTAAATGTAAAAAAGTTATGTGTCAGAATCCATTTAAAACCCACTAAAAAAGCCCATTCGAGTGGACGCTAGGTGTAAGCGATCGGAGCGTCTAAAGTTCAGAAAGTGGAAGACAGGTGTGTGATGCAGATTGGACGAACGGTTTTGACGGTAGGAGTAAAACTGAAACTTTCAAATTTTCATGCCACTTCTCTGCATGTACCATCCATCTTCAACCTTTTGAAATCTCATCCTTCTCTCTAGATTTCTTCATCTTCTCTCTAAGAAATCTTAACCATTCCTTTCTCCGATCATCACTCAGGCACCATTTCCACTCTTCCGGTCTCAAGGGCTTTCGATTGAACTAATCAGTTTGTGAAGTTGAGCTGGTAAAATCTTCTCTTCACTCAGTCGTGCGTTTTCTTGGACGTGCAAACCAAGTTCTGGATTCATGTGTTGATCACTCTTCTAAAATGAGTGGCTCTGATAGTGTTTTTGGTTTTCACTTGGTTTAGTTTTGGAAATTGTTGAGCGATGAGGGTAGAAGGACTTATATAGGTGAATCAATAACCATATTTAGAAGCGTTCGGTCACATTAGAGGTAAGGGAAGCATATATAATTTGATTTTATGTTCGTTTTGAATGGATGTATGTTCGTTGATTTGCTGAATGAATATGAAATATGATTGTTGCTATGTTTTGGCTGTATGAAGTATGAAAATTTACTATGATATGGATGTATGAAATTATGAAGATAGATGTTGAGAAATGAATAGATATAAAGAATTCTAAGTATGTAATTCTATATGAAAATTGATGTTCGTCACTGAAGGTCGTTGACCGTTCGGTTTTCTTGTGGACTCGGTGAGAACTGGATTCGTTCATTTGGATGGAATTCCAGTTGAGGACCTGTGATAACAGTTGAAAAACTGTTATTTTCATGCTTAAAATTGATACTAAAAGCAACCTTTAACACTTAGAAACTAGCTTGAAATCATGCATTTGGTCATATTTTTAGAAATAAGAGAGCTGGACAGGTTTATGCTTGATTTCAGTGTTTTATGTAGGTTTTAAGGTGAATTTGGTGAAAGAAGTGAAGAAGGATAGAGATGGAATCAGAAAAGACATAAAAAAGTGCAAAAGGAGAAGTCGCAACTACCGCTCAGCGGCAGTTTACCGCTGAGCGGCACTCAGGAACTCACGTTGGATTCGCTGACGGGTGAAAATGCCGCTGAGGGGGAAGAATCAACTCACGCACTTACTGCTGAGCGGTAGTTTACCGCTGAGCGGCACTATTTTGGGCTTGGGCCTAATTTTCTGTATATTTTAGAATATTATATAAGCTTTAGGACATCCTAGGGTTTGTATCTTTGGCTGAGACGAAGCAAACACTCACTTTTCCACCCCTTGAAGGAAGATCTTGGATGCTCAGGCTACCTCCTCCTCTTTCTAGGGTTCTATCTTTCTTTCTTCCATTGTTGTTCATCTAGTTTCACCATGAATATGGTGAACTAAACCTTGTATTGTTGTTGGGGAATCAATGTAGTCTTGTGAAACTCTCATATATGGAATTTGTGTTAACATCTTATTTTGAGATACATGCTTTCTTTTATCATTAGTTAGGGTTTTTCCTCTTTGCTTAAAGCTTGCGGTCTTTAACTCATTCAATGCCATGATTATTGATTTTGTCGATATGGGAACGTACGAGGAAATCTAGATTCGGGGAATTTCTCCCAATAGTATATTGGTTGCCTTTAGGGATGCTAGGAATTGTATGAACTCGTAATTAAGGATAGGTCTTCTTGCAAGGTGATTTAGAGAGTGGCATTAACAATTGATGAAAAGAATGATGAATTCGTAAAGTATATGAGAGTGGATAAGATGAAATTGATAACCCCAACAACATACTCATCCATCTAATTCATTAAAGTGTTTGTATTCCTCTTTTCCATTGATCAAATTCATGCATACATGTTTTAATTACTGTCTTTTTCATTTAAACCTACAATCAATTGTTAACAAGTCTTAAATAATCAACAAATCATATAACTAACTAGGCCGTGAGTCCTTTGTGAAAACGATACTTGGTCTTACCGAGTTTTATTACTTGATATGATTCGGTCACACTTGCCGATTGTTAAACAAGTTTTTGGCGCCGTTTTTTGGTGTTCATAAAATAAAATAAAATAAAATAAAATAAAAACCGAAAAATAAAAACAGAAATTCAAATTTCAAAATTCAAAATTCAAGTCAAAGATAATCAATAATCACACAAATAAACTAGTTAAACCACGAGTCCCCGGCAACAGCGCCAAAAACTTGATGACAAATTTATGAACACTGAAAAACGGCGCCAAAAACTTGTTTAACAATTGGCAAGTGTGACCGAATCGTATCAAGTAATAAAACTCGGTAAGACCAAGTATCGTTCTCCCAAAGGACTCACGGCTTAGTTAGCTATATGTTTTGTTGATTATTTAAGACTTGTTAACAATTGATTGTAGGTTTTAAATGCAAAAGACAGTAATTAAACATGTATGCATGAATTTGATCAATGGAAAAGAGGAATACAAACACTTTAATGAATTAGATGGATGAGTATGTTGTTGGGGTTATCAATTTCATCTTATCCACTCTCATATACTTTTAGGAATTCATCATTCTTTTCATCAATTGCTAATGCCACTCTCTAAATCACCTTGCAAGAAGGCCTATCCTTAATTACGAGTTCATACAATTCCTAACATTGCTAATAATTAATTCTGAAGCACAGAAGCATAAAGGCAACCAATATGCTATTGGGAGAAATTCCCCGGATCTAGATTTCCCCGTACGTTCCCATATCGACAAAATCAATAATCATGGCATTGAATGAGTTAAACAATGCAAGCTTTAAGCAAAGAGGAAAAACTCTAATTGATGATGAAAGAAAGCAAGTATCTTAAAATAAGATGTTAAAACAAATTCCATATATGAGAGTTTCACAAGACTACATTGATTCCCCAACAACAATACAAGGTTTAGTTCACCATATTCATGGTGAAACTAGATGAACAATAATGAAAGAATGAAAGAGATAGAAAAACCCTAGAAAGAGAAGAGGAGAGCCGTCACCATCCCCCAATCTACCCCCAAGGGGTGAAAAGTGTGTTTATGCTTCCTCCCAGCCAAAGATCCAAACCCTAAGACATCTAGGTCTTTAAATAGGACATAAAAATAATAGAAAACGGGTCCAGGCCCAAACAGATCATAAAATCGTAGAAAACTGGCCCAAAACTCGTTTGGTTGACTGGTTGACTTTTCTGCATTTTGGTTGACTGGTTGACTTTTCAGCATTCCAATCATTTGGTACTTCAATTCTTCTTTCAAAACATTCAATTAGCCTACAAAATCAAGGGAATCTTGCACAAAACCATTAAATTCACTTTCAACTCTCTTATTCACAAAACTAAAGCAAAAATATGAGTTCAAGCTAGTTTTTGAGTGTTAAAAGTTGCTTTTAGTATCAATTTTAAGCATGAAAATAAAAAATTTTCAACTGTTATCACAACCCCAAACTTAGAACTTTGCTTGTCCTCAAGCAAACAAGATGTAACTCAATCTTCTACCAATCAATACAATGGTTCACTCCATTCACAAATCCTCTTTTCAAGATAAGTAAGTACTTCACTTAAGCTCATGACAAAGACTTCAATCAAGACATGCACATGCTTTAGTGTTCACAAAGTCACTTAATATCCAACAAATGCTATTTTTCATGAATGATCAATCAACTAAGCATGGATGTTCATGTGCTCATGGAATCTTTCCTCACTAGGTAAAGTGTTTCACTCAAACACAAGTGTATAAGAGGTAATCACTCATTCACTCTATCACAATGTCACATGAATTGACTTTGCCTTTCATTTAACCACAATCAAATACATTCACAAGCATGCATCATCACAAGGACTTTTCAATGGCTTATAATGTGGTTGGGCTAACAAGAAAATTTGTTTTTCTAGATCACAAAACCCTTGAGTTAAGAGAATCATCTAAACACAATCATTCTTACTTATTCCCAACTTTCCTTTGCATTGAGCTTTGCTTTTTCTTCTCTTTTCTTTCTCTTTTTCTTTTTCTTTTCACATACTTAGTTCTTAGCTCAATGCTTTCAATTTCCCTTTCATAACTTCCCAGCAACCCCAAACTTGGACATTTGACAATACCACAAAATATTTTCTACTTAACTCAAGGTAAAGCTTTTCACAAGGGGTTTTCAAATTATTTTCAAGGCTACGGGTTCAAATGATAGAACACATAGTGCTCTGTTTTAGTGGGCTAAATTCATGAATTTGGCTAATAAAAGGGTTACCAACAAATGGCCTTGATCATACGATGCAAACAAGCAATTGATTCAATCATAGAAAACCTGGGCAAAATCATTCATGCTTTGAAAGTAATAACATTCAATCACAAAAACTCTGGAGCTCAAAACCTCACATATAAGCTCATTTACATTCCACATATACACATCCTGCTTATTATCATAATCACAATCACAACATCATGCATTTGTTCACAAAGCTTGTGAGTCACCTGTATAAGCATCTAATGTGCATATCTCAACATCAATCAATATCAAAGCATCATCAGGCATTACTTATCAAACAACAATCATAAGCAAACCATCATAACAGACAAAGTTTCCAATTGAGTACATCAAATCCTATTCTAAAAACAAAAGTGATTGATAAAACAAATCCTGCTCTAATGCTTTGAAAAACTCAGCCCCATCAATGATGCTCTCTCCCAACCCCAAACTTAGATGGAAAACTAGTGAGAAAGTGAGTAGAAGGGAGATTTTCTAAAGAGGAATGAAAGGAAAAATGTAGAGAACCTTTGGAAAAGTGTTTAGGAGTGTGTGTGAAGAGAAGAATCTAAAAATAGAGGCCAAAGCGTGACTTAGGGTATAAAAATACCCTAATGGGCTCGGGTCCGCTAAGGGGCAACCTAAGCCCATTTTACGATACCACCGCTCAGCGGCACTTTCGTGTTGTGCTTTTCTTCTTTCTAGCTTACCCTAGGTGCCTTCTACTCATGCCCCTCACTTGCTCCCTGCAATTAAGTTCTTAGAACACTCAAACATTCAATCCCTATCATGCAACTAAAGCAGAATCAAAACAAACAATACAGATAAAATCAATCAACTGGGTTGCCTCCCAGGTAGCGCTTGTTTAACGTCACGAGCCTGACCCAAAATCCTCCAGCACCCTTCAGTAGATGCAAATCTTTCTTACCAACACCCATCAGTAGGTGTATACAAACATAGTATCCTTCAGTAGATACTCTTCCGCCTAACATCCATCAGTAGATGTAAACCCTGTAACAAACTTATAACAAAAACAAAAATACCCAAAAGTTCAAAATTACATCACCAAACCAAAAATTAAAAGTTCTTAAATCACTGGGTTGCCTCCCAGCAAGCGCTCTTTTAACGTCACTAGCTTGACCCAATAAAGCTCATGTTCCATCTTCTTTTTCTTCTTTCTACTGAACTTCTTCAGAAATTTAATAAAACCAGGAACCTGTTGTAGTGTCTCAATGATAGGAACTTTAATCTCCAATTTCTTGAAGATTTCCATAAAGCGCTCAAATTCCTTCTTCCTATGATACTTCTTTGAATGAGCAAGAGGTTTTTCATATGATTCTCTCTCTCTTCCTCTCGTCCTCTTTCTCTTTTCTCTCACTTTCTTTTTTTTCTTTTCTTTTTCTACTCACTTTCTCAATCTTCACACAAATTTTCTCTTCTTCTTTCTCTTCTCTCTCTTTTCTCTCTTCTTTTTCCAACTCAACTTTTTCAACATTTACACTCACTAGCACTTCACACTCTTCCCTGGGGTTAACCTCAGTATTAGCCCCACAATTCTTGTCAAGCCTTTCTTCCAACTGCTTAGTAATTTGACCCATTTGAATTTCCAAGTTCTTAATAGCAGCTTCAGTGCTCTTTTGAGTGGATTCAGTTGCCTGTATGAATTGCTAAAGAGTTTCTTCCATCCTTATTGATCTTTCATTAAGTGTAGTCATTTTTTGCCATAAGGTTGGTTGTTGTTGTTACTTGTGAAATTGCCCTGATTGTCCAGCTTGCCCACTTTGTCCTTGACCAATACTTGAGTGTGGTTTCCACCCTTGATTGAAGTTCCCTTGACGATATGGAAATTGATTGGCCATGAAGTTAACATCCTTTAAAGCTTCCACTGGAAAGGTGAATTGACCATTGATATGGTCACCACCACATAATTCACACATCAGTGGTTGAACCTGTGCAACAGTCTTTAACTCTTTTGGCAGTTATGCAAGTATCTTTGTGAGATTCTCCAATTGTTGAGTTAGTATCTTGTTCTGAGCTAGCAAGGCATCATTGGATTGCAACTGTAGAACTCCTTTTTGTTGAATAGGAGCTGCTCTTTCACTGTTCAACTCATTATCATTAGTAGCCATGTTTTCAATTATTTCCGTGGCTTCCTCTGGAGTCTTCCATTTGATATTGCCTCCAACTGAGGCGTCAAGCATCATCTTGGTTTGTGAACCAAGACCTCCAAGGAAGGTTAGGACTACTTCTACTTCGTCAAATCCATGCGTGGGAGTCTTTCTTAATAGGCTTTGGTACCTATCCCATGCGTGACCTAGTGATTCCTCCATGCCTTTCCTGAAAGATGAGATCTCTTGCTTTCCTTTGTTTACCTTGGATTGTGGGAAGTATTTGTTCAAGAACTTTGTCACCACAGCTTCCCACTCTGTAAAGCTCCCTTCTGGAAAAGAGTTCAACCAAAGCTTAGCGTTGCCTCATAATGAGAATGGAAACATGATAAGTTTGATTGCTTCGTCAGGCACCCCATTTATCTTCACTGTATTGCAAATTTCATTAAAGGTTGTGAGGTGCTCATATGGGCTTTCGTGAGACAACCCATTAAATTGGTTACTCTTAACCAGTTGGATTAATGCCGGTTTCACCTCCATATTAGCTGCATTGACCCTCGGTCTTGCTATGCTATTGAAATGCTGAGGTCCAGCTACATTAGTGTAATCTGCAAGAGTCCTTCTGACATTATTATTCTCCATCTCCTCAGTGCTATGGTAAGAACCTTGTGGTGAAGGTTCTAAAATATCTTCCGGAGGAGGGAAAAATTCTCTACATGTACGGATTTTTCTCCTTCGTCTTTCTCGTCTAAGCCATCAAGAAGAGGTTCCGAGGTTTTCTTGCTTTTAGTTCGAATTGCTTCCTGCATATACAAGAAAACAAGTCCCTAGAAAAATTTGTTAGCACAAAAAGATAGAGAAGATATAAAATAAGAGAAAAGAAGATAAAAGATAGAAAGATAGAAGATAAAAATAAAAAAAGAAAAAATAAAAACAGAAAAATAAAAACAAAAAAACAGAAAAAATAAAAACAGAAAATAAAATAAAATAAAATAAAATAAAATAAAAACCGAAAAATAAAAACAGAAAAATAAGAACAGAAATTCAAAATTCGAAATTTAAAATTCAAAATTCAAAAACAAGTTAAAGATAATCAATAATCACACAAATAAACTAGTTAAACCACGAGTCCCCGACAACGGCGCCAAAAACTTGATGACAAATTTATGAACACCGAAAAACGGCGTCAAAAACTTGTTTAACAATCGGCAAGTGTGACAGAATCGTATCAAGTAATAAAACTCGGTAAGACCAAGTATCGTTCTCCCAAAGGACTCACGGCCTAGTTAGCTATATGATTTGTTGATTATTTAAGACTTGTTAACAATTGATTGTAGGTTTTAAATGCAAAAGACAGTAATTAAACATGTATGCATGAATTTGATCAATGGAAAAGAGGAATACAAACACTTTAATGAATTAGATGGATGAGTATGTTGTTGGGGTTATCAATTTCATCTTATCCACTCTCATATACTTTTAGGAATTCATCATTCTTTTCATCAATTGCTAATGCCACTCTCTGATGGAAGCAGCTTCACTCTTCAAGAATGAGCAGCTTCTCGGACCAGAGGTGGCAGCGGAATTGGAAAACGCAGATGTAGTTGGAGGCGCACGAAAGGTGTTTGATGAATTGTCTGGTGCGGTTTTGGAGTGTGTAGGCAGAAGTTCTAGCTCAGACGGCCTTCCAAGAGGGAAGGAAGCTAGAGGATAAGTGTGCTAAAGTGGCACAAGGGTTGAACTCGAGATAAGAATGGCTGGATTCATTGCAGCAACATTTCTTTACATTACTCAAGTTCCTTTTACAAGAATGAAAAGCTCTCTTTTATAGAGTGAGAGAAGCCTCTGAAATGTGCAAAAGAAGCTATTCAAACGTGCATAGACTACCAGCTGAAGATGTTTCACGTGGGAAATGTGCTTTAGATGAAGGAGATGCATGGTTTGAATGTGTTTCACGTGGAAAATATGGTCCATGGCTGGAATGTGCTCCACATGTGCATGGTTGATTATTTTTCACATGGAAAGTGTTGAAAATGTGCTCCAATGTGAAGGCTTCACGGTTTGGCTGCAACATGTACTTCTACTTGCTTCCTTTTCCCTCCTTTCCTTGGGAAACCTTCTAAGATGTATGTGCATGGGCTCCCACCTTTATTAGTAACCTACAAAACAAGGTAGATATATTTAGTTAAAGAAGAACATGCTAAGACTTAGAAAGAAAAGATTAAGTCCTTTATTCAACTTCCCTTTCTTGGTCTTAGAGTGAAGTTGATACTTCTTTGGATGGGAACTCCCTAAAGGGGTTGCCATCATTCCTTCCCTCTTTAAAAATGATTTGTCCTCAAATCGGGAAGAAAGAAAGAAGCACAACTTTGGTTTTTGTGTTCCTCCGGGATCAAAAATATATCTACAAAAGATAGACAAAATGAGTATGATGAAGAAGATGTAAGCAAAGATAAGAAGACAAAAGAAAAGTCTTGTATTTTTGAAATATATTTTCGGAAATTTAGGCTTGGAAAAATGGAAAATTCTATAGTCCCAAGTTATTGGATTTTTATCTTGAGTTACTTGGTTACACAAGGGTAAGATTAACTCAAGGTTTGAATTGCCATATTTTGAAAAGGATTGTACAAAATATGGGATGGCAATTGATTTAAAAGAAAAATGAATAATGGAAGAGTGCACAATAAATGGAAAAGAAGTAAAGAATGAGAACCCTTCCCTTTTAGGTTTCATGGTAATGGTAAGAGTAGGAGTTGCCAGCATTAGCAAGAGCTCCTTCTCTTTACTTTCCTCTGCTTTCTTCTTTTCTTCTTCTCTTTTCTTGTCCTCTTTCCTTGTCCTCTTTCCTTGTCTCTCTTTCTTGTCTCTCTTCTTCCTTTCGCTGTTCTTCTTCTCTCTCGCTTGTTCGTCTCTCTTCTTCTTCTCTCTCATTCTTGTCTCTCAACATCTCTTTTTAGCTTTAATTCTATTTGCTTAGCTTGCAGTTCCTTAAGGTTAATCTTAAATTCTAGTTCTCTAATAAGGAAACCATTGTTATTTAAGCTTTCAAGAAATGTTTTTCCATCTTTAATGTAAGCTCTTAATAATTGGAGGTTTCTCTTAATATGTGAAGGCACAAACTCTTTTGTCATGCAAGCTTTTAATTTAGACCAATCATGAATGGGAGATTTTCTACCTATCCTAACATGATATTGTCTCTCATCCCACCACACTCTGGCATGCATTTCAAATCTAGATGTGTAGAGACTAAGGACATAAGATTCACTATTGCTAGAATGAAAATAGGATTCAGGTTTACTTTTTCTAGCAATAAATGGATGCATATCATTAATGTCCTTTTCCCAAGCTAGGTATGTTAATGCACCAATATCCGCACCAAAGTATGGAATATTTTCCCTAGCTTGTTTATACAATTCACCCTCAATCCGATCAAATTCATGAAAGGAACAAGTCCTTCTTCTAGCTTTATCAAGTTTTCTTTTAATTTCTTTGAAACTAATGGATTGATCAAAACTAGAAGACCAAGAGGCCCTATATGAACAAGAAGACGGATAGGAAGTATAACAGGACATCAAAAACATTTTTTTGATTTTTGTGAAGGATTTCTAGAAAGATTCTAGAGGTAAAATGAACCAAATAGCTCCCAGGAAGGAGAGGTGAGTCACAAATGGACAAGCTTAAGAACCTTGTCCTTCCTAGCCAGAATGTCGTTGGTTGTTTCTTACCTTAGTGTCTAGGTAGAAATCTTTCAAAACTTTTTAAATGCAAGAATCCTATGCACCTAGAAACCAAATGAAGGTTTATCTAAATGAAACGCGCTCCTATGTATCACGGAGACTTAAAACATAAAAGTCAAGCAAGCAAAGTAAAGGAAAACAATGCAAATGGAAAATGCTATGCGGTCCTAAGTGAAAGTGCAAGTGACACTTTGAGTCCCTTGACACACTTTCACACTAAGAAGTGGAAACTAAGCTATTACAATGTTTGATGGTGCACTTGGAATTGCTTGAAAAGCATTTTTCCAAGTCACTTTAAGTTGAAAATGAACACAAAATGGAAAGAAATTACAAAGGTTCCGTGATACCAAGCCAAAATTACAAGTAAAATTTTTACAAAAGTAGCAAAGCCAAGTGTGGCTGCTGTTTCACAAAGTGCTGGTCCAAGATCATGAGCAAAAAGGTAGTATGGTTGCTGAAACTGCTACTGAAATTGATGCTGGAACAGCAAGAAAGAAGTGCAGTTGGAGTCCAAGCTTGTGGCCCTTTTAACACCTCATCCACTTCCTAAGATGCTACCCTCTTGGAGCAAGGAATCTGAGGTAAAACAGCTGCACTAATTTGTCACAGCACCCAAAACAAACACCAAACCAGTCAACAAAAACCAGCTGCTGCACTAGAAATGAATTTTCGCATAACAGATTTTGGGCAAAAATTAGAAGGCAAACAAGTTGAATTCAAGTGAATTTAAGCTTGGAATCACAGGAGGGACACTAAAGAAACCTAGGAGAGGCACTAGAACTGATTAAACAATCAAGAAAAAGCAAAAACAAAGATCAAAATCAAGTGCAGTGAAACTGTTTGATAATTTTGCAAATTGTTTGATGAAAGTCCCCAATGAATTTCAGATTTTGTGATTTTCGGGTTTTGGGGTCAAAACTGGATTGCTTGATTTTCTCTTGCTTTTTATGGATGTAGTACACTCTTCTAAGCATATCATTGCATTTGGAAACTTGAAACCAGCTTTTGCCAATCCAGAAATGAAGATTTAAAGGTTGGACAAAATCAAACAGCACATAATTTGCATACTGCACCAGAAAAGTGATGTGAAAATGGTGCTTTGAGATGCAAAAATGAGTTGCAATGGTTTTATGGCAGAACTAATGGTTCAAACAACTTTATATGCTTAAATTGAAGGTGTTCAAACTGTCAAACAGCAAGGAAAAAGACCACACCCAAAACTCACTGGTCCACTTACAAAAATTAAGCAAATTCAATGGTTGGAAACTGATTTTGCAGTGCTGGTGTAAAATTGACCAATTGAACAGTAACTACAAGTTTCAAAAGTTAAAATACACCTGCACCAATGTTGAAACTGCACTGAAACAGCCAAATGCTCCAAATCACAGGTTGAGTTGCAAATTATGCAGCATTTTGAAGCAAAAACTGGACCAGAATCAAGAAAGCAATAGAAACAAAGTTGGCTGGCACAAACAAAGGCATAAGGAAGTCCTAAATGACTAGAACTAGCTATAGAATATGAGCTAGCAGAATTTTTAAAGCCTAAAACCAAGCTAGGACAGCAAGCACGGTGCAAAATCTGATCAAAAACTGTGACAACATTGTTTAGTGAATTTTGAAACAACTCAACAACTCATTTTGCAAATATGTGATTGATTGGAGTTACTATCACTTGAAACATGCTTAAAATCATAAAAGAAACTTGTCTCAAGTTTTAGATACAACAAAACTGGCAGAAACAGTATGCAGCAAATCAATGTAGAAATGAATTCTGATGCAGAATTTGAAACCATATTTTATGAACTCAACCACACATTTTGCTTTTCTGAGTTTAATATGAGTTTGTACACTTGTAGCAATGCTTAACAACACCAAGGAAACTTGCACAAAGCTTTAGAAGCAAGAAATCTGGTCTGAAACAGATTAAAGTACAGATACCAGATTTGAAAAGATTGTGCAGAATTTTGTGAAAACTGACGCAAATGTTGGATGCTTTAGCTCATATCATCCAGGCTAGACATTGTCTCTTTGCTTTTGTGGGTTGATTCATTGCTAAACGTGCATCTAATACACAGTTTGAAAATGAAAATTGAAAGCTAGAACAAAATCAAACATTTGAAACAGAAACAACACTGCACATAAGGCACATGATTGAGACAAAACTGGAAAAGATGAATAAAGCTGGATTTGAACTCAAACAAACAAAGTGCACCGATTAAAATGATGAAGAAACACTAAGGAACAACTGAATGAACACAAACAACAAGCTCAAGTACGAATTCAGCCAAAAAGAATTAAAAAAAAATTGATAAAATAGTGACAGAGTTGACAGCACATGGCAGAAAAAAAAAATGAAGAAAAAAGAAACTTAGCTCGTTGAAGTACAGCGTGGACGTGCTGGTTCTTGATACCAAATGATGGAAGCAGCTTCACTCTTCAAGAATGAGCAGCTTCTCGGACCAGAGGTGGCAGCGGAATTGGAAAACGCAGATGTAGTTGGAGGCGCACGGAAGGTGTTTGATGAATTGTCTAGTGCGGTTTTGGAGTGTGTAGGCAGAAGTTCTAGCTCAGACGGCCTTCCAAGAGGGAAGGAAGCTAGAGGATAAGTGTGCTAAAGTGGCACAAGGGTTGAACTCGAGATAAGAATGGCTGGATTCATTGCAGCAACATTTCTTTACATTACTCAAGTTCCTTTTACAAGAATGAAAAGCTCTCTTTTATAGAGTGAGAGAAGCCTCTGAAATGTGCAAAAGAAGCTATTCAAACGTGCATAGACTACCAGCTGAAGATGTTTCACGTGGGAAATGTGCTTTAGATGAAGGAGATGCATGGTTTGAATGTGTTTCACGTGGAAAATATGGTCCATGGCTGGAATGTGCTCCACATGTGCATGGTTGATTATTTTGCACATGGAAAGTGTTGAAAATGTGCTCCAATGTGAAGGCTTCACGGTTTGGCTGCAACATGTACTTCTACTTGCTTCCTTTTCCCTCCTTTCCTTGGGAAACCTTCTAAGATGTATGTGCATGGGCTGCCACCTTTATTAGTAACCTACAAAACAAGGTAGATATATTTAGTTAAAGAAGAACATGCTAAGACTTAGAAAGAAAAGATTAAGTCCTTTATTCAACTTCCCTTTCTTGGTCTTAGAGTGAAGTTGATACTTCTTTGGATGGGAAGTCCCTAAAGGGGTTGCCATCACTCTCTAAATCACCTTGCAAGAAGGCCTATCCTTAATTACGAGTTCATACAATTCCTAACATTCCTAATAATTAATTCTGAAGCACAGAAGCTTAAAGGCAACCAATATACTATTGGGAGAAATTCCCCGGATCTAGATTTCCTCGTACGTTCCCATATCGACA
The DNA here is from genome assembly GCA_027742785.1 of Vigna reflexopilosa. Lineage (NCBI taxonomy): Eukaryota > Viridiplantae > Streptophyta > Magnoliopsida > Fabales > Fabaceae > Vigna > Vigna reflexopilosa. Next base: position 16,719,485 of record CM050913.1, on the reverse strand, counting down.
AAATCAATAATCATGGCATTGAATGAGTTAAACAATGCAAGCTTTAAGCAAAGAGGAAAAACCCTAACTAATAATGAAAGAAAGCAAGTATCTTAAAATGAGATGTTAAAACAAATTCCATATATGAGAGTTTCACAAGACTACATTGATTCCCCAACAACAATACAAGGTTTAGTTCACCATATTCATGGTGAAACTAGATGAACAATAATAAAAGAATGAAATAGATAGAAAAACCCTAGAAAGAGAAGAGAAGAGCCGTCACCATCTCCCAATCTACCCCCAAGGGGTGAAAAGTGTGTTTCTGCTTCCTCCTAGCTAAAGATCCAAACCCTAAGACATCTAGGTCTTTAAATAGGACATAAAAGTAATAGAAAACGGGTCCAGGCCCAAACAGATCATAAAATCGCAGAACACTGGCCCAAAACTCGTCTTGTTGACTTTTCTGGTTGACGGGTTGACTTTTCTGCATTCTGGTTGACTTTTCTGCATTTTGATTGACTGGTTGACTTTTCAGCATTCCAATCATTCGGTACTTCAATTCTTGTTTCAAATCATTCAATTAGCCTACAAAATCAAGGGAATCCTTCACAAAACCATTAAATTCACTTTCAACTCTCTTATTCACAAAATTAAAGCAAAAATTTGAGTTCAAGCTAGTTTCTGAGTGTTAAAAGGTGCTTTTAGTATCAATTTTAAGCATGAAAATAATAGTTTTTCAACTGTTATCAAGGACCGAGCGTCTTCGTTTAGTAATATTTGTATATAAGCGTTCAACCAAGGATATTCGTTCCTTGGTATTTTGTTATAAATTTAAGTATATCTATATGTATTTGTATATTTCGTTCGTTCTTGAGCATTAGTTAAATGATATCTTATATTTATCAAGCCTTTATTTTATAAATTTAGTAGTGCTCGGTCTTACACCAAGTGCTCGTACTACGTAGTGCTCGGTCTTACACCAAGTACTCGTACTAAGTAGTGCTCGGTCTTACACCAAGTACTCGTACTAAGTGGTGCTCGGTCTTAAACCAAGCGCTCGACCTTGATTCAGTAATATGATTTTTTTTTAAAATGAGAGCATTCGGCCAAACTCAATAGCGTTCGGTCTCTACAGTGCTCGGTCTTTGACTAACACTCGTTCTCCTTGATGTTAAATTCATAAATAAGCTAAGTATTTATAGCGTTCGGTTTCTTCATATAATTCCGTCACTTATTATTATTCGATGTCCTACAGTATCAGTTTCTATGGTGTTCGGCCTAGAGTCTTAGTACTCGGCCTAAGCTTATTGGCGTTCAGTCTAAACTCTCATGAGTCAGTTCATGGAATTGGCTCACCTTGTAAATAACGTTCGATTCTATTAGTCTTTGTGAAATATTATTGTAATCGGTCTCTTCCCAACCCCGATAGTAACTCTCTCGTTTTTGATCTGTTTTGGAACTGGAGACCTCTCGGTCTCACTCCAAGTGTTTGGTCTCGTTCGGGGTTGAAGATTTACGTTCGGTATTTGGTATCCTACAGGATTTGTATTGAAATTGGTTAAGTTGAAGTTTTAATGATGAACGATGATGGAATATGATATGGATGAAATGACTTTGATTATGAAAGAGTATTCCGGGGAGGAATCTCTCATGAATGGATATTGGAATTGGTAAAGTATGAATTTGGGCATGCTAAGCTGGCGGTTCATCCTGATAATCCATGATTACTCATTCTCACGTAGAGAAGGGTAAATCATGTGTGGAAATGGCAGGAGGTCCTAGTCCTTATGGTTAATTTGGACAGATAGGACTAACCTCGGGTGACAACTGTTGAAGGTATCCCAGTTACTACATCACCCGGGTGCACGAACGTCGTAGCTACACAAAATTCATACAGTCCGGACAGTCGGAGTCTAGTATTAGGCTTTGCATGTAAAAGTGAATGAACTATCTCGTTTATTTGAATTGTGTGAAATCTATGTTGATACTTGAATTGAATTACATAAGCTTACCCTACTTCCTGTCTTGTCTGTTTTGTACGTTTAGTGGTTGTCTTTCTTTTGCAATGATCATCCGTGTGGATGTGAGCAGATGGAGAAGCCTTGCTGGAAGAGGCGCTGGAAGAAGAAAATTTTGTAGAGGTAGATGTTAAGGTCGAACAGTAGAACCGTTCAACCATCTGCTATTTTATTATCTTAGAGGACCGTTCACTATAAGTATTTTGTAAACCGTTCGGTCTAGGATAGTATATTTGTACAATTTTAATTTCCCTGTTATCTTGTAAGGCCGGTCGACCATAACCGTACGTTATATCTTTTGTAAGAACTGATCTGTAGTATTATGAATGTGATGTTCCTATTATATGGCTTTACATTGTATTTTTGGGATGTTACATTATGTATCAAAATATTTCTCAATAAGAAAAAAAAATTATGTATATATTAACCACTGCATAACTTTTAGTGCAATGACGTCATCCAACACTAACCACGTTTCAAGTAATCTGTTCGATCAAAATGTTCATCTAAAACCTTTCCATTTTTCTTTTTAGGAGTGATATGTTAACAATTTCTTTAACAATTTTTTGACAACAGATTATGTATCACTGTTTTATTGATCCGTATATTTGAAACGGACCAATCACAAACAACCACATAAACAGTTGTAAAAAAGTTATCAAAAAAATTATTAAAAAAACATTTTCCTTAAATGTTATATATGTGTTGTGTGACTTTTCAAAGGTTGCTTTATTTCCATACACTCTCAAATTAAAACTATGATATCACCTTCGTTTAAGCTTAATGTGAAATAAGTGTGATTTTTTTAAATATACTTTGTGAAATATTATCAAAACTATTGGAAGGGACTCTATTGTTCTTCAATTCTTAGTTCTCATAAATTTTCATTTGTATATTTTCCCGATACATATAGGTTGCATTATCTAAATAACTTTATATTTATATATTATTTTTACTCATGAAAAAGATTGCGATTCTTTTACATATTATATAATAAATTAAGATAAAACTTTCAATTTAAAATACTAAAATAATGAATTTGTTACACTTTTCTTAAATATATTATTCATTCAACTCATTCTTATTAAATGTGAAGTTTAAATTACGATTGAAGTTTTAACAGACAATTGGATCTAAAACCATTTATTTTTAGTTAATATAAGATCTCCATTGTTTAACTTAATCTAAAACCATTTTTAACAGGAAAACTAAAATCTCGGTTCATATGCTTTAATTCTTTTCTAAGTTCTAATTTTATGACTAAATATACAGTTATAAATTTTCTTGTTGTATCAATTGAACAGCTTGTTATAAAAGGCGTTCAAAAACATTGAGGTGATATTAATAAATGTGTTTAGTTTGTTGTTACACTGCAAAACATCTCAAAAGGGAAAAGTTAGTGACCTAATTAAGAGTGTTAAACGTCATTTTAAACAATTCAAACGTAAAAACAAACCCTACAAGTCTGTGAAAGCAATGCTTGAAGCTTGGTGGTGACATTTTTCAGTGAAATTTTAGGATATAGATGGATATATTAGGCATGAATTTTCATATAAAACATAAAATATCTTTGTATTATTGTACCAAATAAAATATAAATTTATCAGAGTCGGTTACATGTTAGCTGGTGTCCTTTTAATATTGTTCATTTTCTTTGTCCCTTTATTGGTTTGAAAATATATTATAAAATTGAAGAATCACAATTAGTAATATGATACTTCTTACATATATAACAACTCATCATTGAGCAAATAGTAATAATTAAAGACCACTTGAAGATATACAATCTTCGAACTAAAATTTTCACAATGCTAATTAACATCATTTATACAGTGATGACAAAGTTGGTACATTCAAAATGAGAAAAATAAGAGTTGGTACAATAGATATGTGTTGTTTCTGCTAATTATGTGTCTTCTAATTTAACAATGCATAAAATGTGGGAGAAATATATTAATTAAATTATAACATATTATAACGTAGTATAATTGCATTATTATTTTTATTTGGTTAAAATATTAATTTAGTCATTATTTTTATTAGATTTTGTCAATTTAGTCTTAATATTTCTTATTTAATAAAGTTTTAAATTTTGTTAATTTTATTTCAATTTAATTGTTTTTCTAATGTCGTTCAAATAATTAAATAAATAATATTTATCACATGTTAGTTCATATTTTTTAATATTTTTAAAAAATAATCCATGTGTCATGTAGCATTATGCTAATGACAAGGTCAGTGATACATGTCAATGTTAATATTACGTGTTAGTGTAAGATCTATGAAAAATATTTACTTTAATAGTAACAATTTTATACTAGTAGTAATAAATTTCTTTGTGAATGGAAAATATAATAAGTTTATGTAAAAATAAAATGTGAAAAGCTAAATAAGAAATTTTGGTAGCTTAATTGATAAAAAATTGTGGTGATTTTAAGAACATGGGTTCAAATTCTTTTCTACCTTTTTGTTTTAAAAAAAATAAAAAAATAAAAAAATAAAAAAAAATTTAAAATATTGATAGTGGATAAAGCACTCCAGGTTTTAAGGCATTATTGAGGATCCAATATGTCAAGTAGTGATTAAAATATTAATATAATAAAATAATATTAAAATAATAAATAATATTAAAATATTGTTGAATAGTAAAATTTTTGGACTATAAAAAGCCATTAGAGGGAGGCTATTTTGCACAAATAGAGGAAGAATCAAGTGAGAAATCTTGAGAAATAGAGAAGAAAGAGTTAGGAAGAAATTTTTAGTTGTAAGAAGAGTAGAGGTTTTGGAGGATTTTTGGAGAAACGAATTCTGAGCAAGAGATTAAGTCTAGAATAGAAGTAGGGGAACTAACCTTTCTAAGCTTTTATATTATGATTTAGTATTGTTTTATTACTATTACATCCCTGATCATAGAGCAGCTGGTCAAATCCAGTAAGTTGTGATTAGTCATATGTACCGACATTTATGGTGAGTTTGATTCGTCAAACATTTGATTCTTCTCCGGTGACAATTTATGGTGATATTTTAGTATTGTTAATTTATTTTGTGATATATTCATTTTGTATGATTTATGTGTTGATTCTATTTTATTATATTGGATTTGAATTTATGCATCTGAACATGATATGAGTATTATGGAGAGATTTTGTAAGGGTATAATGTGAGTTGAGGAATATAAGTATGGTATGAGTCTCGTGGAGAGATTTAGTAATGCCATGGTATGTGTGTATATGTTGATGTTGAGGGTCCTGTAGTTGGAGGTTATCCTGATACTCTAATAATCATCCAGTCTCAAGTAGAGAAGGATGAATTATGTGGTGAGAGGGGCAGGAGGTCCTGGTCTATGTTTCGGTTTTGGACATAGTGTTGAGGACTAACCTTGTGGATGGTATGGAGTATTTTGGAAGTGTATTTGTAAGAGGAAGTAGAAGGCATCACAAGTGCATAACCTCCCGTGACCGCTCATCAACATATCATCGGAATGAGTGTCTATTGGGTATTGTGGAATGAGTGTCTATTGGGTATTGTGGAATGAGTGCCTATTGAGTATTGTGGAACGAGTGTCTATTAAGTATTGTGGGATGAGTGTCTATTAGTAATTGTGGTATTGTGGGATGAGTATCTATGATGCGATTGTTGTATGATGGTATGAGGATGTCTGACATAATTATTATATGAGGTTTGTTGAGTGTATCAAAGTAATTATGCATGTTTTATAAATGATTGGTTGCATGTTAGCTCACCCTACTTGTTTGTGTTTGTGTATGTGCGATGATCGTATAATTCGTTATACGGGAGCAGATGAAGGAATGTCGTCTGATTCAGTGCCAATGAAGAGAGAGACAGAAGAATAAAATAGAAGAATTCGAGTTATATTTATGAGTTTATAGTTGAATATCTGAGTTTAAAACACACACACACACACACACACACACACACACATATATATATATATATATATATATATATATATATATATATATATATATATATATATATATATATATCAGTGTGAGATTATGAGATGTTACCGTTAGTGTCTAGTGATGTGTCAATGTCACATGTTAGTATTTTATATTCAATTTAATCTTTATATTTGTTAATTTTATTCAATTAACTCTTAATTTCTTTTTTAAAATGGAGTAGTTTTATTTCTTTTCAAATTGAAACCAAATTTAATTATATATATATATATATATATATATATATATATATATATATATATATATATATATTTTCATGAAACTTCACATTTTATTAAATATTTCTAATTTAGGGTAAACTTGATTTAAAATTTGAATGAAAATTTTAGAAGTGGAAATTAACATCATTGTTCTAAAATTTTAAGAGGTAAAAAATCACAAAAACTATCTAATACTTCATGTGATCTTTAAGTTAAAAATCAATTAAACTATTTAGTACTTTATATAATTTTTAAGTTAAAAATAATTTAACCTAAAAATTAGTATAATATTTATATAAAAATTCAATTTGGTTTGAATTTGGAAAAGAATAAAATTGTTCCATTTAAACAAAATAAAATAAAATTAAACTAAACAAAAATTATGGATATATAAACCAAATTGAATATAAGACATTGACAGATGATATTGACATTAACACATATGCCACTATTACTGTCACGTGACACTATTACTGTCACGTGATACTGTTACTACCATGTGGTACTGCTATTATTATTGTCACATAACACAATATTGTCTTGATATATGAATTTTTTTTAAAAGAAAAACTAAGAAAATTTAAAAAGTTTAATTATCTATTAATTATTTTAATGGTGTTAGAAAAAAATTAAATAAAATTGATAAAAGAACTAAGATTTTATTGGAAAAAAAATTGAAACTGAATTAACAAAACCAAACAAACATATAAAGTAAATTAGTATTTTAAAATTTTTATTTATATAAAGGTCAAAAGTGCCTTCAAAACCGCTTTGAAATTTCATCTATCGAAATACCTATTAATAATTAAAAAAAATTATACAAAAAGATGTAAATACCTTTATCATCAATTACATTAATATAGCATTAATTTAATTATTATTTATATTGCAAGTATTTCTCTACACAATAGATAAACTTGTTGAAGTAAAAAACATTCATGGAAAAGTGCAGAAAAAACTTTCCCTTACATTTGTTATAAAATATGTGGGGGTAATATATAATTACGGTTATATGTTTTACATTTGTTATAAAAAGTAACCAATATAAAATGTACGTTAATATTGGTTATAAGAATGATTGATGTGAAATATACATATTATAACGGTTAATTTTATAATTTATGTAAATCATGATTGTACATGACATATTTTACATGGATTATTTAGTAACAAATACAATATATAATATATGTTGGACTAAGAATTTATTGAGTTAAAAGTTATAATTTATAGTTAATGCACAATTATTTTCACTTAAGAGTATTACCTTTTAACTGTAATGGTTTAATTATGATCTGGTTTCTATTCTCGATACAAGATAGTCGATGTAATTCTTAATTTTCTTTTTAGGTTTTACTTATATAGAAATCATAATTTCGTTATAACTTAACTAATTTAAGCTCCATTATAAGTTAATTGATAAAACTTGTAACAATTTCACTCCAAGTAATTTTGTTATATTTAAAATTCAACTTGATTTTAATTCCAATATCAACTTCTTGATAAGAGATCAATAATAAATAAAACATTGAGACTTACACTAAAAGTTATCTATTTTAACGGAGTCAAAACCCATGTTACATTTGAATCAGATCGTGTGATGGGACTTTATAAAAAACAATTATGAAATGGTGTGTGATTTTTTTATTAGATTCAAAATGGTTCCAATCTGAGGAATCAAAGCTAGTTATGGTGTTATATCGAATAGGAATATCCTAAACTTGTAGGATACTAAGAGTATTCACCAAATATATAATGATAATAAAATAAAAATGAATCATGTGATTGGTACCCACCACCAAACAAATTATATGATAACATATATATTGATATATATGTAAGCACTCTTATCAGTTATCAGGCAATTACTAAATAAATATAAAAACATATCGTCAGTTGTCTTTTTCACATTTTCAAAATGGAACACATGACACTTCCATTATCCCATATCTATGGAATTTAAAATTCCTACCATTATCAATATTTATGGATTAAACTTTATGATAAATACAACCTTATACATAAACTACACTTTTTATATGTATGCAAAGATAGGAATATTTTTTAATGTTTAATTTTATAAACTTATATATATGTATTTTATTATTTGTACTTTTTCTTATGTTTTATTATTTTTACGGTATTATTTTTTTTATTATGCTAAATTTTAGAATATTGTAAATGTTTTTAGCGATATTTTTACTTTAGGAAGTTTACTAATTAGTTTACCATTGTTTTATATGTTTTACTAGCATTATTTATTCGCTGAGTATTCTTTTGATTTACGTTATATTAGTTTAAATATCTTAAAATTAATATACATAAATTTTATATTATAAATTTTAATCTATATTTTTGTTATCATTATTATTAATTTTTTTCACATTATATGTTCTCTTATAGTCAACTTAAAAAACATTACATCAATAAGAAACATTTTTTTTAAATCATTTTCCTATTTTATTTTTATAGTACAGATTTATTATTTATTGTCCTTTATATGTTTGTTTTCTTTTTATAATATTATATCTTTATACACACGTGTCAACGTTTTAAAAGCTACTTGTACACAAAAGAAAAGTTTGTCGTTTATCTCATCCAGAAGGTTCACATATTGGACGTGAAGATTTAATTTATGCTTTTTTAAGACTCTGAGTAAAATTTTAAATCGAGATAGAAAATTAAAATTACATTAACTGAAACATAATTAATTCTCTAAATTTGAATATATAATTTTATTTATATACAAAGATAATTACTTTTTTTGTGTATATTTGTTTTCCAAAATTAATTAACCACTGTTATTTTAAATTAAAATAATTATATTCCCATTTTTATATTAAAAAATTAATTTATATATAATTATTTTATAAATTAAAATAAATATTTTATTATTTTATAATAATGACTACTAATTGAGGGCTTGAGTATTATAAACAAGACCCTACCTGCCTATACTTTAATCTTGCGGTCCTCATCATAACCTAATTTTATTAAAGTGAGTAAAGTTTAAATAAAGTTATATTGGTTATAGATAAAAAAAAATCAATAATTAATATCTCAATTATTTCGAGATTTGTTATACGTATAAGTGTATTTATCTGCTACTTTTGTTTATCAAGGACTAATTAATGACAATTACTTTATCCTCTCAAACAAATTACTCCCTTTATAGGAATTGAAATTAAATCTACAACTTTTTTGCACATTAATTTACTTTTTTTTTCAGACGACAAGCATTTCACTAACTTTTTTTTCAATTGCCTAGAAATTTTTATGTCAAGCTACCCCTTTTTTAATCTTTTATTAGAAAACAGGAAACATGTTTCTGTTGATTTTCATCAAGGTACTTAAAAAATAAAAGCATTAAGTTTTATTACTTACGGAGTGTCATTCCTTTAATAAATTTCAAAACGGAGCTTTTTGATCTTTCCCTCACAAGAGAACAGAGATTCTATGTAGAATTATTTTGTTTCACAGAAAAAAAAAGTCAATACTAAAGTTATAGAGAAATGAAGAAGTCTTTTAAAAGAAGACTATATATTTAATATATTTTTATTTATTATAAAATTTTATATTTCCATTTTTTTTTAATATTTATATAATTTTTATATCTTTTGTAGTGAAAGTTTACTATATTAATAATATATAAGATGTTTGAGACTACGAAATATGAGTTTAAGTCTCACATTTAGTAGATATGAAAAAGTTGAGTATCTATAGATTGAAGATCAATAAATCTTGTCTTAAGGTTTTGAATTAAAAATGGTATAAATTCCTTATGTGATTGAACTTATATCTCTTCGATAAATCTCTCCTCAAAAGACTATCGGTGTTATCAGAATTGATGATTCACTTTGGTGATTACTTTAGACGATATAAAGTTTACCATTTAAATTATTGTAGTTAGAAATGTTTCTGTTTGAGAGATTCATCATGACTAAGAATAAATTAAGATTATAGATAAATTCCTTATTTTTGTACATTTCTTTAATATTTTTTCTACTATTTGAATGTTAGAAGTTTTATATTCTTTTTGCCTAAATTGTTAATATTGAGACAATATACACCTAAAAGTGTCTAGATTATACAAATTATCTTGTTATGACAATAAACATGGACGTGTTTTATATATGTTATATAAATTGAGTTATGAACCTTCAAATGTATGTTTTATTGTTATAGAAAAGTTGACAAAATCATAAACAAAATTTCCCGAGGCGTGTATATCACTGTTCCTAAGAACTTATCTGCGGTTTATTGTTCAAGTTCCCCAATATAATACAGGAACTTCTTGAAATATTCGAAGATCTCAGAACTAGCAAGAAACTCTACAAGAGATTAAAAGAATAAACCCAAGATATAAAGAGGATAAGAAAAACAGGGAAGAAAAACAAAGAAGATACCTTGAGGAATAAAGTTTCCTTTAGAGAGGAGAAGAGGAAGCTTGATTTGATGTATTTTTTGGAATACAAGAATTGCTCTATTTATAGAGCAGAAACTTGGTAAAAAATCGTTGCCACTATAATGAATAATAAAAACTGACTGTTGACACTTATGAACTTTAATGAGAGAAAAAAACTATGCACTTATGAATGTTAATGAGAAAATAAAAACTATTGGTCAACATTTAAAACTAACGTTTCTTTTGCAATGACTGCTTATTTTACAACAATCCCCACATATTACAAAAGAAAGTAGAAAACTTTTATCTTGGGTCTCATAAGATGTAATGCATCGGAGCAGGTATAGCAAACTATATGAACCAACCTTAGATCAAGAAACTTAACACACAATGTAGTTGGTATAGCAAGCTATATGAGCCAAAGACACTTGATGTGTGTTAGAGGTTTATCAATCACAATACATCCCCACTATCCTTGTTGTTATCGTTGTGTTGCACTTATCAGGCCATGCGTGTGCCCGATATTCATGAGTGCTCTAGAGATCATGCCAAAATCTCATGCAAGCGGCCCCACTCGACACTCATATAGGTGATTTCATGAAGTGTATGCTATAAATCATACACCACCCATAAAGGATATGAAAATATTTAAAAACTTTGTTTAAACTAAAATTCTTTCATAACAAAATTTTAATGACAAAGTTTAACTTCTCATAATGTAAGCACTTTCAAACACACCATAGGAATTGACATATTTGATATCAAATTAGTGTTATCAGAACTAACAAATGACTTATTTTTACCAATAAGAACCTTATTCATGTGATTTCCAATCACAAAGGTTGGATTACCATAATTTGTTTGTTTGCAAGTGGCTTAAGTCTCATTCCCCTCATTTCTAATATCATTTGTCTTCCTAGGGGTTTTTTCAGAGGATCTGCTAGATTTTGTTCTGACTTCACATAATCAATGGAAATAGTTCCACTCTTTAGCAGTTGCCTCACTAAATTGTCTATCAATTGTATATGTCTATTCTTTCCATTGTAATTCTTGTTTTTAGCTATAAATATTGTCGATTGACAATTAAAGTGTATTGACACCGATGAGGTTGATTTCACTCCTAATGGAATGTTTGCCAAGAAGTTTTTTAATTACTCAGCCTCACTACTAGCCATCTCAAGAGAAAAAAACTCAGATTCCATTATTGATCTTGCAATAATTGTTTGTCTAGATGATCTCCATGTAATCGCACCACCCCCAAGTATGAATACATAACCACTAGTGGATTTTATGTCATTTGAATAAGAGATCCAATTAACATCACTGTACCCTTCTAATACAATGAGAAATCCACTATATTGAATGGTATAATCTATTGAACCTCTTAAGTATCTCTTGCACATACATATCAATATTCCTAACTAGAATATTAAGTATATCTTCTTAGTCTACTTACTGCATAAGTAATATTAGGTTTTAGAAAAGCTCATCAAATGTAGTAAGCTCCCAAATATTTGGGCATACTGAGGTTGAGAATAAATTCACCTCTACCTTTCACTAATTTAGAGTTAGCATCATAAGGGGTTCTCACTATTTTTGATGTTAGAATACTCAAACTTCTTAAGAGGTTTCTCTATGTATTGTTTTGGAATAGTAATATATTATCTGTCTCCCTTATGATTCTACCTTCTAAAATCATATTGACTTCACCTAGAAGCAACTTATATTTCAAAATGAGATTTTAGAAACCTTAGTTTTTAGAGACTATCTGATTGCATGTGTCAATCATTTGTATGCCATTCATATATAAATAGATAACAACATATTCTATACTTCCATATTTAGAGTAATATCATTAGGTGAAAAGCCAAACTTAATTATTCAAGTAGTTAAGTAAAATTACCTACACCCCAAAATTTTAAAATATTTAAATTGGTAAACGAGAAAATACCTAGTTGTGCTTCTCTCATTTGTAGGTAGAGTGTATGAAAGATTACTCAAGTACCAGATAATGGTCCACTGCATCACTTACCACCAGAGATGCTAAAATTAATTTGGGGGTGCACAAATTAAAAATCAGGAACCCAACCTCATCTTCTTATTTCTTTTTCTTTCTCTAGAGAGAAATTCTCCTCCACCATTCCTCAAACATTACAAAGGCATGTCACATTAAAATTAGGATTCATCATCCTAACTGCAACGAACTCCAAGTTGTCGCCTCGTATCCCTCTTCATCCTCATTCACGGTCCATACAAATGCGATAAGAAGCCATCGCTGTTGCGAGCACCTTGCCAGCCTCCGAAAGTTATGTCTAGAGAACACCTCGACTTTTGACACTTTCAGAAGTGGTTTCGCAAATATCGTCTGAGTTCTGGAAACAAAGTTTTGATCCTTCGAGATTGAGTTGTTGATGTTAGCGATAAGTCATTAAGATTGTTGTAGAAAAGCTGAAAAAATCACTAACAAAATTTCCCGAGGCATGTAGATCACTGTCCTTAAGGACTTATTCGCGGTTTATTGCGCAAATCCCCCATGATACAATGGGAACTTCTCAAAATATTCGATTTGATTTGTTTTTTGAGGAATAAAGTTTCCTTTAAAGAAGAGAAAAGAAAGCTTAATTTGATGTGTTTTTTGGAATGCAGGAAATGCTCTATTTATAGAGTAGAAGCTTAGTCAAAAACCATTGCCACAATAATGAATAATAAAAACTGATAGTTGGGACTTATGAACTATAATGAGAGAAAAAAACTATGCACTTATGAACATTAATGAGAAAATAAAAACAGTTGGCCAACATTTTAAACTAACGGTTTCTTTTGCAATAAATGCTTATTTTATAACAGTTATAAGTACATATGTTAGCTAAAGCTTGCAATCAATCTCGTGCTAAATTTGTATGATGTTCAAGTTTTTATTTATTAAGAAACAATTGATTGTGAGAAAAAAACACAATGATATTTCTCAAATTACTTACTATGTTGTCATATATTTTCATGCATTGATAATGTGATTAGCTTTGCAACATTTGTCAAACCTTTCTTTCTTATATCTTAACAAGATTTACAAATAAACATAAAACAAATACCATGAAAGAGAGAAAAAAATTACATAATAAAACATAAGAAGATTATATCAAAATCTGTCTTTCAACGTCATGTGTTTAATATTAGACGACAAAACAACCAACGTTAAATATAATCAGTGACATTTTTGGCTACTAAAGTACCATGTCAGATGTTGGGGGACGTGTTAATTTTAGTAAAATATTGAGCGCAAAAGTGAAAATTTAAACGCATTAGACGTTAGATGCTTGAAGACTACACGCCTAATGGCTATAAGACATCGGATAATGTGTGCTATGACGTCATATAATCTGAAAAAAAAAGAAAAAAAACTAGTGTGAGTCATATTGTTTATTATCGCTTTCTCTTTGAGGCGAATCAACAACTTTATTGATGAGTGCGAGAAAGAACAAAGGTTAATTTGGGTCATTTACCTCAAGTGTATGTGTTTCCGCTGTCTTGTTTGAGAATTTTTTTTGAGTTTTAATCGATTCGTTGTGTTTTTGTGCAACAACAACGTTTTGAAGGTGAGTTGAAGCTCCACCAGTTCCAACAACGGTGGCGAGTAAGCTCCACCACTTCCAATAGCGGAGGTGAGGAACTATACACTAACCATCGGTGGCGGCGACGAGTCCTCCACTCTCCATTATTGACAATGACTCCCCTCCACTGTTAGTGACTACAATGATCTACAGTCCCTCCAACAAGGTTAGTTTCTTGGTTTTCATACATTGTAATGTATGGATTGGTTATTGGAGATGTGATTTTTAGTTTTCCTATTGTACTTTGTGTTTTGTTTCTTGTATGTGTCATTGGTTATGTTTGTCTTTTTCTTTATGGTTTTTATATTAGATAATTTTTTACTATGATTTTTGGCATTTTATTTTTGATTAAATTTTTAAAATATTTGTAGTATGATATGATAGTTAAGCAATAAGTGTGAAACTTAGATCCCGTTTGAGATTTAGCATAAATGATTAAACTTTTAATCTTTTTGTATAAATCTCGAATTGTCCGATCGGACAATTTGGAAAAATTATTTTTCATAATTTACTAGAACGTGTATGTTGAAGTTTATGGATACATTTGATAAAATTTTGGTTGTAATCAATTTGTATTGTTTTTTGGATGCATACTTGATTGTGGTCATGAGTTATAACTTTCATTTTGTGTATTTTGGAGACTAATGCGAAATGCTGCTGAAAATTTATCAAATTTATGACGCTAAACTTCTTTGTATATGTGTTAACAAATTATGAAAAATAATTTTTTTGAATGTGTAGGGCTTAACCTTATGAGAGTTAACAATTTGAGATTGATGAAGTTTCTTACGAACATACTATGGATTGAAGATGGATGAATGAACACCATATTAGTGAAGTATGAAAAAGGAGGTTTATGAGTTCTTGCAATATCTTCAAGAACATGCAAACTCTGTGAATGAGACATATTTTTTTCTTTGTGTTCATTGTCTTAAACACATACATCAGAACTTGTGCAACTTGCACGATCATCTATTAATCTATTGTATAATGAGGACTTATATAGTTTGGACTTAGCATGGAGAAGTATTGCACAAGCCTACAATGTCACGAGGAACAAATTATGTGGACGAATGGATGAATGATCATTTAGAGGACACAAAATGTGATGTTGATGAAGAAAATTTTGGATGAGCTCATTTATATCATTCTCTTAAGAATGATTGAGAGAGAAAGAGTTGGATCCAATATGCTCTAACTTTACACGTTTTTCAGCAACTTTGAAATCGTTCAGTTTAAAAGCAAAAATTGGATGGGACGATAAAAGTTTCACAAAATTATTGGAGTTGCTAAAGAAGATGTTTCCAGAAAATAACACGTTACTTATCCGTAATTACAAGGCGAAGACAATTCTATATCCAATAGGTTTGGAATACTTGAAATACATGCATGGCCCCAATGATTGTGTATTGTAAAAAAACGAGTTTGCTTCACTAAAGGAAACATGTGGTTTATCATGGTTTAAAAAGAAAGTTGATGAAAATAGTGGTAATGAACACAAAGGTGGTCCACCTACTAAGTACTTGCCTATAATACTTTGGTTGAAACGATTATTTTCCATTAAAGAATATGCAAAGAACATAAAATTACACATTGATGGAAGAAAGTGTGATACTCTTTTTCGACACTCGGCTGATTCCTAACAATGAAAGAATATTGATGAAGTATTTCCAGAATTTGGTATAGAACCAAGAAATTTAAGACTTGGACTTGCTACAGATGGTATGAATCTTTATGAGAACTTAAGTCATAGTTCATGGTCAGTTTTGTTGATGATTTACAATCTATCTCCTTTGTTGTGCATGAAGAGAAAATATGTGATGTTGTCTATGATGATATTGAGTTCTAGATAACCTAGAAATGACATTGATGTGTACTTGAAGTCACTATTTGATGATTTAAAAATGTTATGGAAAGAAGGCGTCAAGGTCTTCGGTTCATATTCTCAAGAAACCTTTCCTTTGCGTGCAATGTTGTTTTGCACCATAAATAATTTTCTAGCATATATGGTTATAGTGTTAAAGGTCATTTTACATGTCCCGATTATGAAGAAGACACTACTTATGTTCAACTAAAGCATGGTAAAAAAACTGTGTACAAGACATTGAAAATTCCTTTATCAAAATTACCCTTACTATAGATTGAAAAAAAAATGTTTAATGAAATTCTTGAGGATGATGTTATGTCGAGTCCCCCAATGGTGAAGAAGTATACAATCCGGTGAAAACATGAATGTTGTGTTTGGAAAACACCAAAAGAAGACCATTGAGAAAAACATTTGAAAGAACTAATCAATATACTTTAATCTTTCATATTGGTGTAAACTTGATGTACAACATTCTATAGACGTGATGCACATTGAAACAAATGTATGGGATAATGTCATTAAGAATTTACTAAACGTAAAAGGAAAGACAAAAGATGGAGTAAAAAGACAACAAAATTTGGTTGTCATAGGCATCCGTTCTGAGTTACATTCACAATCAGTTGGAAGACGCACCTACCTACCACTAGCCTGTTACACTCTTTCTAAATATGATTTTTTTTTTTGTAAGTGTTTAAGTAGTGTGAAGGTTCCACAAGATTACTCTTCAAATATTAGTAGCCTTGTTTCTATGCAAGATTTAAAGTTAATTGGCTTAAAGTCTCACGATGGTCATGTCTTGATGCAACAACTTTTACCAGTAGCTATTCTATCCATATTACCTACTTCTGTTTGAGGTATTCCCATACGTTTGAGTATGTTTTTTTAATTCCATTTGTAAGAAAGTATTTGACCCGCAGGTGTTAGATGATTTGGAAAATGAGGCATTCAGACTATTGTGCCAATTGGAAATGTATTTTCCACCTTTAGTTTTTAATATCATGGTTCATTTGATAGTTCATCTAGTAAGGGAAATTTGATTATGCGCATTAGTTTTCTTGCGATGGATGTACCCAGTTGAGAGATACATGAAGATCTTAAAGGGATATGTCAAAAATCAGTATCGATCGAAAGCTTCAATTATAGAGCAATACATTACAGAAGAAGCGATTGAATTCTGCTCAAGTTATATGCCAAGTTGTTAACCAATAGTAGTTCCTAAGAGTAGACATGAAGGTAAATGTGAAGGTAATGATGTTCTAGAAGTGAAGATTAAAAGTATTAGTGGAAAAGAAGTTGAGTAAGTTGATTTGTACATCTTAAACAACAGTGTCAATGTGATTCCATACATGTTTCAACATATTGATGAAATAAAATATGAACACCCACGGATGAGTGAAAACTGGACACTTAAGGAACATAACAAAACTTTCTTATCGTGGTTTAAGAAAAAGGTTTATGTGATTCCAAATATTTCTGAAAGTCTATTGAGGCTAGCTCATGGGTCGAATACCGATGTGGTGACATACGACACATACTCATGGGTCAAAATATGAAGATGACAAAAGTAGAGTTCAAAATAGTGGGGTTACCCTACAAGCTGATTGTTGACACTTTGCCAGTTCTATGGACAAAAATCCAATTACATCATCCATGAGTTAGTTTGGAATAATACAAGAAATATAGGAAATTGATTATGTCAGTCTTAGAATACCAATTTTCAAGTGTAAATGGATTGATAACAATTTAGGTGTGGTGACATATGATATCGGGTCCACTTTGGTAGACCTTAACAATGGTTCATGGAACGCCTCCAACAGTAACAACAAATATAAAGAGCACTTGAATAAAAGCTTTAGTCCATGACCTAATAGAACATTGATTTCTTCACTACAACTTCAACAGGACATCGTGTGAGCACAAAAGGGTCATGCTCTACTGCAGATCATATTGACTACACTTGTTAGTATGAGCTATTCGTTGATGGAGACCTCTCGTGAGTAGTAGTCGTAAGACGATAACTTGAAGGAAGGCAAATTATTTATGGTGCTCCTCTATTGCCCACTACGCACGTGACCTAATAGAACATTGGTTTCTCCACTGAAACTTCAATAGGACATCGTGTGAGCAAAAAAGGGTCATGCTCTACTGTAGATAATACTGACTACAGTTGTCAGTATGAGTTATTCGTTGATGGAGATCTCCTGTGAGTAGTGGTCTCAGGATGATAATTTAAGGAGGGCTGTAGAAAAAGTTTAGCCAATATTCTCAATTAAGAGGGGGGAGGGGGGGGGGGGGGTGAATTGGTTTTCCCCTTTAAAAAATTGTGCTTTAAAAACCTTTTTGAAATCTTTGAAGTTTTCTTGGAATGCAATCAATGAAGAACAAAGACAATGTAAGAGTGTAGGGAAAGAGAGTGGCAAACTTCTTCGTTTTATGGTTAATAGACCAATAATAAGATTTGGAGGGAACTTAAAAAATTCACTTTCACTCCAAAACAAAATTAATCGACTTCAACAAGTCCAAAATTTTCAAAACCAGAAAAAGCTCATAATAGTGAAAATTAATCGATTTTATTAAAAACATAGTCGACTTAGTGTTTAATAGAGTGTTACTTAAAATAGAGAAACACACACATAGAACATATTCGACTCCATTTATAATATAATCGATTAACAGTCGTGTAATCAGATTTTCATACAATCCAGTCAATCATATAGACATTCAACAGACATGCATACAACAATCATTGATATCAACATTTATGATGCATGAATGTATGAAAATAATTGCTACGGTTACCACATTTTAGATACTCAAGAACATAAGATTTCTTCACTATAGTTGATCCTTGAGTTCTGCACTGCTTCAGCTGCAACTACTTCCCTACAAAACAATTGAATGGTTTTGACACTGGTACCCACATAAACTTGGGTCCTTTCTTGTCAGTTGCAGGAGGCTGTTCCTTAGAAATCCATTTGTATTTTCCTTTGGGAACTCCAACCTTTCTATAATAGCAATTTCTTACATTGTAACCGATTGTATTGCAATAAAAACATGCATTAGTAAAAGGCTTACTCAGATCAATAAATTTCTTGGAATTGATCCTATTACTTTTTGCTTTATAGCCAATGCCTTGCCTATTAATTGCTTTACCAGATGATCTTAACACAACATCCAAATGTTCTTTTCCTTGATTAAATTTAGCTAGAGTGCTGGTTAAGTAATCAATTTTCTCAATGTGCACAGGACAGTTATCACACTTCTTTTCAACCATTTGTATTTCTGTTTTAACTGTCTTTGCAGATTTCAAAGCAATTTCTAACTCATTTTTCAATTTATCGTTTTCCTCTACAAGATTATCAATGCTGTACTCATAGTCATTTCTTTCAGAGGATAATCAATTCACCTTATATTGGAGTCGCATGGCTTCTACATGAATTTCCTGAAAAGCATCCAGTAGTATGTGATACTTCACCTCGATAGGCTCATTTTCAAAATCATCATCGTTGTCATCATGAGAATTTGTAGAGCGTGCTATGAAACATAAATTTGATTCCTCTTCCACACTGCAATCATCATCGCTTGAAGAATCACAATCACAATTTTCCCAGGCTATATATGCTTTTCTTTGCTTTCTGTTTTTGTCCTGAGGGTACTTTGTGACTGCTTTCTGCTTGTTCTTCAAGTTTGGACAGTCAGGCTTGATGTGACCTTCTTTTCCATATTCATAGCACTGTACAATGTTGTTTCTTGAACTCTTTCTTCCTCTTGAAGGACCTGCATTGTCAGTAGCAAAATTTCTATTTTTCATGAACTTATTAAATTTTCTTACCAACATGTTCATGATCTCTTTTTCTGATACTTGTGCATCTGATTCAACTTCAGATTCAGCCTTCTTGGAGGACTTCTTGCTTGTGGCTTTGAGGGTAATTGATTTCTTCTCCTCAATTTCTTCTTCCTCTCTTAGCCTTCCAAGTTCTAGTTCATGCTCCCTAAGCTTGCCACAACGAGTTTCCATATTCATGTTACTTAAATCTCTAGATTCTGATATGGCTGTTACCTTTGGCTGCCAGCTCCTATTGAGACTCTTCAGGATTTTGATATTGATCTCCTCTTTATCAAATACTTTGCTGAGAGCCATCAAGTGATTTACTATATGAGTGTATCTTTTCTGCACTTCGTAGATAGTCTCACCAGCCTTCATCCTGAATAGTTCATATTCTTGCACAAGGGAGTTTTTCCTGGCACGCTTTACCTCATCTGTGCCTTCATGTGTCACCTCAAGAACTTCCCACATTTCTTTGGCAGTCTTGAATTGGGAAATCCTGAAAAATTCATCCATGGTCAATGCAGAGGCAATAACATTTCTAGCTTTAACATCATATTTAGCTCTACGGCTCTCATCCCAAGTCTACTTTGAAAAGTTTTTCAAAACAACTTTTCCATTAATAATTTGAGTGGGCTCATATCGACCGTTAAGAGTGGCATCCCATACTCCTTTATCCACGAATTCAAGAAAAAACTACATCCTCATTTTACAAAAAGCATACTTCTTACCAGCAAATAGAGGTGGTCTATATGTTGATGCACCTTCACCAAAGGTTTGAGAAGTGAAAGCCATTTCTCAGGATCGAATTGATTAATCGAAAATAGTAATCGATTTGTTTTTCAAATATTTTATGAAAATCAGCTCTGGATCCAATTGTTAAAATAAAATGACTTAGTTTCTCACACCAAGAGGGGGGTGGGGGGGGGGGGGGAGTTGCATTGGTGAAGTGTAAAAAATATAATCTTTCAAAAAATATTTCACAAAATAAGATCTTTTATACTTTTCTTGAATCGTAAGTTAAAAGATATGCAATGTAGTAGTAAACTTAATCAAATATACTAACAACGTAATCGACTTAATAAAAGAGTGTAGGAATCAGAAAATTCAAACGTTTATTTTTATACTGGTTCGGCCAAGCCTGCATCCAGTATCCTTCAATTGAACAAATTTTTGATCCCCGGCAACGGCGCCAAAAACTTGTTAACCCTCGGCAAGTGTAACCGAATCGTATCAAGTAATAAAACTGGTAAGACCAAGTATCGTTCTCCCAAAGGACTCACGGCCTAGACAATTATGTGATTTATTGATTATCTAAGACTTGTAGAACCAATTCTTGTAAGTTTTAAATGCAAAATACTGGAAAGTAAATATGAATGCATGTACTGATCAATGGGCAAGAAGAAACAGAACACGTGGTTTGAAATATATGAATGAATATGTTGTTGGGATTAATCAATTTCATCCTATCCACTCTCATGTAATCAAGAATTCATCTTTCTTTATTAATTGTTAATGCCACTTTCTAAATTACCTTAAACCCGGTGTCTCGGCGAAGAAAGCCTATCATAATCACTAGTTTACAATGTCTTGTCTTCCTAGAAATTACTCATCCATTACACAGCACAGAAGCTTAAAGGCAACCAACCATCATACTCCTATGTCTAGGTTTATACTACTATTGGGAGAGATTCCCCAGATCTAGATTTCCCCATATGTGTCCATATCGACAAAATCAACAATCATGACATCAATGAGTTAAACAATGCATGTTTTGAGCAAAGAGGAAAAACCCTAACAATTAATGAAAGAAAGCATGTATCTTAAAAAAGATCTTGAAGAACAAATTCAATACATGAGAGTTTCAAAGGATTACATTGATTCCCCAACAACAATAAATGTTTAGTTCACCATATTCATGGTGAAACTAGATGAAATACGATGAAAGAGTGAAAGATAAAACCCTAGAAAGGTGAGAAAGGAGTTGTAGCATCAGAAATCCTCTTCCAAGGGGTGAAAGAGTGTGTTTCTGCTTCGTTCCAGCCAAAGATAACTGACCTAGGTTAACTAAAACCATATATAGTATTCTAAAAATTACAGAAAAGTAAGCCCAAGCCCATAAGAATGCCGCTCAGCGGTAAATACCGCTCAACGGTAAGCGCGTGACTACTATTCTGCCCCTCAGCTGCAGTTTTTCCCCTCAGCGGTTTGAAATATATGAATGAATATGTTGTTGGGATTGATCAATTTCATCGTATCCACTCTCATGTAATCAAGAATTCATCTTTCTTTATTAATTGTTAATGCCACTTTCTAAATTACCTTAAACCCGATGTCTCGGCGAAGAAAGCCTATCATAATCACTAGTTTACAATGTCTTGTCTTCCTAGCAATTACTCATGCATTACACAACACAGAAGCTTAAAGGCAACCAACCATCATACTCCTATGTCTAGGTTTATACTACTATTGGGAGAGATTCCCCAGATCTAGATTTCCCCGTATGTGTCCATATCGACAAAATCAACAATCATGACATCAATGAGTTAAACAATGCATGCTTTGAGCAAAGAGGAAAAACCCTAACAATTAATGAAAGAAAGCATGTATCTTAAAAAAGATCTTGAAGAACAAATTCAATACATGAGAGTTTCAAAGGATTACATTGATTCCCCAACAACAATAAATGTTTAGTTCACCATATTCATGGTGAAACTAGATGAAATACGATGAAAGAGTGAAAGATAAAATCCTAGAAAGGTGAGAAAGGAGTTGTAGCATCAGAAATCCTCTTCCAAGGGGTGAAAGAGTGTGTTTCTGCTTCGTTCCAGCCAAAGATAACTGACCTAGGTTAACTAAAACCATATATAGTATTCTAAAAATTACAAAAAAGTAAGCCCAAGCCCATAAGAATGCTGCTCAGCGGTAAATACCGCTCAACGGTAAGCGCGTGACTACTATTTTGCCCCTCAGCTGCAGTTTTTCCCCTCAGCAGTGACTGCGGGTCTTCAAAGTGCCGCTCAGCGGTAAATGGCGCTGAGCGGTACTTGCGACTTCTTCCTTTTATGCACTTTTTCTTCCTTTTCTGAATCCAACTCTTAGCTCCTTCACTTCTTTCACTCAATTCATCTTAAAAACCTGCAAAAACAAGGAAATCAAGCATAAAACTTGTCCAACTCTCTTATTTCCAAAACTTCAAAAAACATGATTCCAAGCTAGTTTCTAAGTCATAAAGGTTGTCTTTAAGGTCAAATTTAAGTATAAAAATAACAGTTTTTCGACTGTTATCACCTTCCAACCACAGGAAGCAAATGCACTATAAAGATCAAGGTTTTTACAACAAGATTTTTACGGAGATCTCACGTAAAAAATGTAAAACACCTCTCTAACCCTCTAATCTAAATATAGGCAACAACACAAATAAGACCAACAACAAGAACACCCTCTTCTGTTGTCTATCCCTTTGAGACACTCTCAAAGTCAAGAACATTGTTCTTCTTCCTGCTAACACCACAGGGAATCCAAGACAATCTTCAAAGACTGCAATTCCTGATCGTGCAAAATACACCCAGTTGTGCAGATTGATCAGACGTTCAAATCAGCAAGCCGTGCTTCTCAAGAAACCTCAAGTCTTTGATCACCACGGTCAATCTTGGTTCTCGGAGCTTTTTCTTTCTCGGTAAGATCACACAACTTTCTGTAAAAGATATGAAAATGTCAGATTCACAAAAGTTCTCACATAATTCAAAACAACGTCAATTTATAGTAATACACACATCAGACTTGTTTTAATCGATTTCACTACTAATGTGGTCGAATGCATCTTGTAGTTATAACAAACTAACATCAGTCGAGCTCATTAATTGAATGCACATTTAATACAATCGACTTACAAGAAATACATGGTCAATATATTTAAAAATATGACCGTTAAGATAGTTATGTCAAGCATTCAATCAGTTTTCAAAATAACAACCAAGTTAGTCGAATACACATTGCATGCAGTCGATTAAGAAAAATCACTTAACATATTTTTGAAAACTTTTCTCTTCAAAATAACTCACAACACACTTGATAAAAGTTTGTGCAAATACATGAGTTTTAATCGATTCATCCCATAATGTAATCGACTTAAAACAATTGTTTTGCTACACATTAAAGTTCAACAAAAGTGCTTGTGGTTTTCCATATAAAATCATGTTCACATATAAAATCACATATTAAACACAGTGATATGCAATGAACAACACAATCATGTTCACAAATATGCTTATACAGATTTATCACAGTAAACAAAAACATATAACATGTAAGCATAAAACATGTAACATAAAATACTCATGTGTTATTAATTATGTGTTGTCATCATCAAAAACACAAATATCACTAAGATTGTAGGTTCAGCTAAACCCGTGCTCCCCCTATCAACAATCTCAACAAAATTAATATAGAACTATTAGACATATAAAAACAAAAATATACAACTTTCAAAAAAGAAAAACACTTAGATGAAATTTTGTTATTTCATATTCTTTGGAGGCCTAAAATGTATGACCTTTAGTCAATGTGTCTTTTTGAGTTTCCTAAACTCATTCATAGTTTTTCTTATCCAAAATATAATTGAAAATTCCATTGCATATTTCCATATTTGATATTTCTCTATTTGGTATTTAATCAAGAAGGAGAATAACTTACAGAAGTGTAGCATAAATATCTAAATAAAAGATCAACAAGCTAGTCCCTTGCAAGTAGAAGCTCAACTTCGTGTTTGTTTCTTTTTGTGTAGATATTATATTTTGTGGTGAGATTTTATAGCTTCTAAAACATGGATATTTTCCATAGTTGACCGACTTTCACGTTTCCAAGTAAATATTCTTAAAATTTTCCTTTTAATATGAACATATAATTATTTGTTTGCTGGAATATATTGTTTGCTTGAATATATTGTATGTTGTTTATGTAATTATTTGTTTGCTTGAATATATTGTTTGCTTGAATATATTTTTTACTTGAATATATTGTATGTTGCATATGTAATTATTTGTTTGTTTAAATATATTCATGTTTTGAATTAGCCTTAGTTTCTCGTTTGAGATTCAATACAAAAACTATTACTATCTCCAATTTTTTTTGACAAGTGTACTTTTTACAAATTAATAGAAAGGAGATAGTAATAATAATTTACAAGTATTAAATCTTGAATTGTCCAGTTAGACAGTTTAAGAAGAGTAATAACTTTTTGTTTAAGAAGAGTAATAACTTTTTCATAGTTTATTAATATATATAAATTTTAATATATATGTCTTAAATTTCATGAAAATTTGCACTTTTGTTTTGTATTGATCTTTGGGTGCATACTTTATTGTGATTTATAATCACTTTCATTTTGTGTAACCTGAAGATCAATGTGAAATGCTGGCAAAATTTCGTGAAATTTTAGATATGTTGTTTAAAATTTATATGTTTAATAAACTAAAAAAAATGAATCTTCTTGAATGGGATAGGGTCGCACCTTGAATACAAAAGCGATGATTCAAGATTATTGAAATTGTGTAAACAATTTAAGTAAATATGCATATGGGTCGACATTGAATTAATTCACAACGCATCAATGCTGAGTACGAAAGAGAGGTAGAAGAATTTATACAGTTTGCGCAACATCATAAGAGTACAAGTGATGATGAAGTGAAGGTTAGATGTCATTGTGTCAACTATTTGAATGGAAGAAAGTTGAACGCAACCGATATTAGGGAACATCTTATATGTGATGGTTTCCTACGAAGTTATAGAACATGGATATGGCACGACAAATTAATTGACTTTCCAACACTCTCTCCAACTGAAAATGTATTCGATTCCACCATGGAAGATCAATTGAAAGAAGACAAATTAGAGGACATGATCCGCGATGTTGGTGTAGAAGCTTTTGCCCAAGCGCATGTGTATGAAACGATGTCCAGTGATGCAGATACTCCTTTGTATGTTGGTTCAACTAAGTTCAGATGGTTGTCAACAATGTTAAGACTCATGAATTTGAAGGCGACCAATGGATGGATTGATAAGAGTTTTACAGAATTGTGTTCGTTGTTGAATGAAATGCTGCCAGATGGAAATACATTACCCACTCGTAATTATGATCCAAAAAAATTCTTTGTCCGATGGGTATGGAGTATAAGCGGATACATGCATGTCCGAATGATTGCATTTATATAGGAAAAAGTATGAAGTTTTGACAAAGTGTCCAACATGTGGATTAATGCAACAATTGTTAGCAGTGGCTATTCGTGGAATTTTGCCCAAAAATGTTAGGCACACCATAAATCGATTGTGTTCATTTTTCTCGTCAATTTGTAGTAAAGTCATTAATCCTGCAAAGTTAGATGAACTTCAAGGCGAGATTATTATCATCGTGTGTCAACTACAAATGTTTTTCCCTCCATCCTTTTTTGAATCATGGTACATTTACTTGTTCATTTGGTTAGAGAAATCAAGTTGTGTTGACTAGTATACTTAAGATGGATGTATCCTATTGAGCATTATATGAAGATTTTGAAAGGGTACGTCAAAAATTAATATCGTACAGAAGGTTCAATGGTTGAAAGGTGTATTGCTGAAGAAAGTATCAAGTTTTGTTCAGATTATATGACTAGAAATCCGATAGGAGTTCCTCGCACATCATGGTTGAATAGATGTTCAATAAGTAAAAACATCTAAAGTGTGAATGTGGTGACGAAAGATCGTGAAGAATTTATGCAAGCACATATGTACATATTAAATAACACAGATCAGAGATGACAGTTGATGGAGCATAACAGAACATTCTTGTCCTGGTTCAAATTTGAAGTTTTGAAAGAGTCACAGTCTTTTGAGACTTTGTTGTGGCTAGCAAATGGTTTAAAGTTTGATGTTGTATGTTGTATAGGCTATGAAATTAATAATTGCACACTTTATACGAAGACTTTGGATGATAAAAGCAGAGTACAAAATAGTGGCGTCAATCTAGAAGTTGAGTCGCTACAATTTTTCTTCATCCAAAGATCAAAATCCTGAACTTGGATCAATGAGTTATTATGGTAGAATAGAAGAGATATAGGAGGTTGATTACATTAAGTTTTCTGTTCCATTGTTCAAATGTAAGTGGGTTGATAATAAGAGTGGTTTCAAAATAGATGAATCTAGTATGACACTAGTTGATTTTTGAAAGGTTGGTTATCGAGACGAACGCTTTATCATGGCATATCAAGCAAGTCAGGTTTTTTATGTCAATCATCATGCGTCTGATCATTTGTATGTCACTCTTCAAGGAAAAAACCAAATTGATGTTAACGAAGAGAATCTAACTAATCTTCATATTGTTGACACCTATCAATTTAAAACGAAAATAAATTTGGATAGCAACCCTCTAGTTGACGATGTACATGCCATTCGGGAAGATCACAATCAGGGAATATACATATGACCAATCCATATCATTATGTATGAATTTCATATTTGTGTAAACATTTATGACTTTTGTTAAATAATATATGTTATTTTATAAGTCTTTTATTAATCTTGCATGTTATTTATTGTGACAGATATATGACTGAGGCACCACATTCATCAGGGGATGAGGTCCCCAATTCTAGACCAACTAGAGGAACGACTAGGTTGAGACAACTTATGCATAGAAGAAATGCAGGTGAGAGGACACTTGTCATTGTTAACATGGTCACCGGTGTAGCATATAGTCCAAATGCAGATGTTTTTAGGTCTTACCTTGGAGTATTAGTGATCGAGGTCGTACCCGAATCAAATTTAATGTGGAATAAAGTTTAGTATAGACTAGGAAGTGACTCATACGTCGTCTCTCAAGGACCAAATATTGGTTCAGTCATTAGATCAAACACTTGGTGGGGGTGTTTTTGTGGATAGTTTGTGAACAAAAATGAACTAAATGAAACACGAAATTTAACAAATTCAAAATAGGTTGGTGTCTACATCAACTACAATGCTTCTTATCACAAATTAACACAATTAAACACTACTCTCACCCCTAATCCAACATAAATTAACCAACTAAGCGAAGGTTAATCTGGTCTTCAAAAACATGAATTAAGCAAACACATTTTCCAACAGTCCAATTAACTAAGCGAAAATCAAACATCAATTAGGCAACAAAGCGTATACCCAATTGCGAATATAAACTGAATTGACCTCATGCAAGGCAAGAACAACTCCATCAACACAATCCAGAAATCTCAAGGAAGCAATATCCATAACCACCAACCCAAACAGTTCATTCTTCCATTAAAACGAAATTAAATAACACATTGCAACAAACAAAACTCATCTAAAAAACACAATAGAAATAGCAAATGGAAATCGAAACACAAGTCTAAATTGTAGAGCAAAACGTAAATGCAAAGCTTGAAACGAAAATGCAAAACGAAATCGGAAGCAAGAAACGAAAATGACATTCAATTAGAAAGCGAGATTCAATACATAAAAAGAGAAAGGAAAGAAAAAACCTAACACCCCCAAAGGGGGAGGGGGGGGGGGCTAGAAGAAAACGTCCCAAGCTTGAAACCTAGAGGAGAAAAACGCAAAAAATGGGGTATTTAAAACCCAAATTACAATTCTGCCCTTAGTGTGGGCTTTTCCTAAAATTGACCTAAAATTGGGCCCAAAATTCAAATCTGGTCCAAAAGTAAAGTAATTAAAATTACAAAATGAAATTAAATGGTGTTGGAGCTCTCTTGAAGTCCTAATCATAATTCCAAAATTGCCATGCAATTAATAATGAGAGTAATTAGATTCAGATAATCCAAAATATGAATTACTGATCAAATTAAGCCTAATTAGTGAAAATGAGACAATAATGGAGAATTAAACACAATTCACTAATATAATTTGGTGTGAAAAGCTAAGTGAATAGTATAAAATAATGATTCATCAATTAACACGTGATCATATCTTTATCCTTACTCCATCTTTTGATCATGAATCTAAAGTTGTTTGGAACCTAATCTGGCAAGATCTATTGGTAAGGTAATTAATATTGCTTAAAATTCTAGTTTGGTTATATTGATAAATTTGTATTGATATATTGTTATTTTCTTTATTCACTAGTACAAAAATACCATATAATGTCTGTGTTTTTCAACATTTCACGTCGAATTTGAGATTGACATCTTATTGGGAGACGATAAAATTGACGTCGTATTTAAAAAATTTGACGTTAATTTACCTTAATTGACGTCGGACATAGAATAATCCGACGTTTCCAGTAAAGCAAATTAACGTTGAATTTTGTTAATATATGATGTTAATTATTTTTTTTATTTTTTTAATTAATTGTGATCTTTTTTACAACTCTATGAGACCTAAAAAGTAGAAAAACAACAAATTTCACTTTATGATATTTTATAAAGCATGAACTATGAATGTGTAGTGTAGTATCAACAACAAACAACAATAACAAACAAGTTCAATCAAACAATAACAACAAACAAGTTCAACCAAACAACAACAACAACAACAACAAAAAAGTTCAACAAAAAAGTTTAACAAAAAAAACAACAAACAAGTTGAACAAATAAGTTCTTCAAAACGAACAAGAATACTAACCTTCAAAAGGTAAATTCGTCAGAATAAAGTGTTGCCACTACTGAGAGAGAAAGCATAATGCGCATATGAAGGACAAGAAGACAAAAATAATAAGAGAAAACAAACGAAAATCATACTAAAGTAGTTAATTAACATGCATTTGTATCAAATGAAAGAAAGATTACATGTGATGGTCGTCAAACTTCGTTAATTAACATTCATTTGTATCAAATGAAAGAAAGATTACATGTGATGGTTGTCAAACTTCGTTGCAGAAAAGTTTGAGCAGAGAAGAGGGTCTCGCACGCTAAGATAAAGTGAATGAATTTTCAATCTCCCGCTCAAATTTTTATTGGATTCACTAACCTTTTGACATCTAACGTTGGGGCATTCGACGTTTTATATCCTTTTGACGTCTAATTCTAGGGCATTCGACGTCATACGTAAATACATTTTGACCTTCGCGCCAA
The DNA here is from genome assembly GCA_027742785.1 of Vigna reflexopilosa. NCBI lineage: Eukaryota > Viridiplantae > Streptophyta > Magnoliopsida > Fabales > Fabaceae > Vigna > Vigna reflexopilosa. The sequence continues at coordinate 16,689,538 of CM050913.1, read as the reverse complement.
GCATTTTCGCAAAATTTACCCAATAGGACGTCGGACTTCTGAATATTTGATGTCTTATAGCTAATTGACGTCGAATTACAATTCTAAACGACGTCTAATAATTGCATTTATTTACAAAAATATTGGCTATTCAGTGGTTGGACGTTGAACATGTGATGTTATATGTTGTTTTTGCACTAGTGATTGTAGATGACAGTTGATATTCCAAATATTGCGACGCTAAGGAATAAATGTTTATCTTCCATCGCTGAAAGATTTTGGGATTTTACGAAAAAATTGACTTCAATATATATTATTGGAGTAAAAAGAAATGAAACTTCATGTTCAAAATATACGGCAGTTGATTAAGAAATTTGGCGTCAATTTGTATAGATTCGTACATCAGAGTCGTGGTAGGTAAGTGTAACTAAAATTATTCAATTCATCATTCACATTTTTTTTATCATAATAATTGTTTTATTATGTCCCAGGAAACAATGTCTAAAGCATAGAGTATAAGCGCTCAAAATAAAAATCCACAATTATTTTGTCGTGGTGGATACAAGAAGCTTGAAGAGAAAATAATCAAATATTCAGAAGTGGAAGTTGAAGAGACAATAAGCTCCCACTTTTTGAGGATGGTAAACCTCATCCTCCTTCACCACCCTCTCAGCATGAGAAGTGGAAGTTAGCTCATCTACAATCATCGGGCTCCTATACTTCTGACAATGCTAGAGAAATATCAAAAAGAATTGTAAAATATCATTTCTCTTATTTTGGCAAGATTTTCGTTATACATATTACATAGATCTTTTAAATAATTTTGTAGTTTTGTTATGTTAGAGGACTCCTTGGTTGAGCAGAGCTCCCAAGGTCAATTCAGTCAGGAAGGGCGTCAGGATATTCTTGCCACTGCTATTGAACGACTTGAGCACCCAAGACGAGTGTGTGCTGGTAAAATTGGCATAGGCATTATACACTTTTTTGGGAGTTCCTCACATCACACATACACATTTAGTCAAGAGTATGAACAACGGCTGAAGTACGGGATCACGAAGAAGGTCAGGGTGGAGTTGTATGATGAAGTCGCTTCACAAGTGACTGAAAAGGGTGATGCGCCAGTTTCAACAACAGTTTTGAGAGTTATGGTATGTGTCCGTAGCCATCTCATGTAGTGGAACATGTTGTGCCTCGCACGGGTAAACTTAATAATATTTTTTTATTAATTTACTTTTTGTATAAGCTAACATTTAATTTGATAGGTAGAAGTGGCAAAGGAAGTTGTTCAGCTCCTGGCGTCCTAGGGGACGACATGGACGAGACTCGTTCATGTCAGTATATGTTGTACATCCTATCGGGACCATGCTAATGGCTCATGGCATAGTCTTTGAGGCAACCATTATAATTCATGGTATGAAGCTAGAAGAAGATGAGCTGAAGGTCACAGTCGATGAAATTGTTGTATCAGATGCGTTTGTTCTTGTGCCAACAAATGAGATTGTCATTCTGGCACAAGCATTTCAGTCTTTTATCGACTGACCTATATATTTGATTGATTTTAGTCCTAAGCCCTCGGTATGGACTCCTACTATATACTTCTCAATTTTGAACTTTACTTCTTATTGACGTCAGAACATAACTATTTTTTTTATGTAACAATAGACAAGTTGAGAGGAAATTCCTACACCGAAGAAGATTCATTTATTTGAGGATGAACCTCTTGGTGCGTTACATAAGCTTTCTAACATAATTGCAGATGCGCCGATGATTGTTCCATGGGATTCTACTATATTTGGAAGAGACTCTAAGATCCCATTGTACTTACATAAACAAGATGTTCAGGAGCTTGTGTCAAGGAGAGAAGAGCTTAATATTATCCTCGTTTAGTTGTGTATGATATAAGTCTATGACCACTTATTTATATAAAATTGATTTATCAAGTTACTTATATCAAATCATTTCTTGATTTCATGTATATGTTTGGTGTAACTAACAAGATAGGGTTCAATGCTGTATATGGTTGGTTGACCCCTGAATGAATCACGAAGGAAATAAATTTGATGACATCCAAGCATACATATCCAATTGTTTTGCAATGTGGAAGCAGCTATATTTTATCCCTTATATAGTTGGGTAAGTGAACTTTGATAACTTTAAAGTTTCATTTGTGATTTTAGTATATGACAATTAAGTTATTACCAATTTCAAGCACCATTGGGAGCTACTTGTGGTTTCCATATCAGAGAATACTGCTGTATGATTTTGTTCATTGCACAAGTCTCCTCCTAACCCTCCCAAACAAGTAGTAGATTGGTAAGAACCTCAATGTTTGGACTTTCTTTCTTATATAAATGTATGCTAAAGCCATTTTTTTAATAGTTCCCTTACAACACATATGATTTTCTCCAGGAGATGAACTACTAAAGCTCAGAAGGTTGCATGGTTGACCATTAAGGTTTGGTATTTTACTCCATACTTTGTTACATTTTGTACCATTCCAGTGATGTTCCTTAACATTTTATAATTATGATGATATATTGTAGTCTAATAGACAAAGCAGGTCATATGAGTGTGATTAGTACATCATGTATTTGATAATGACCACTATTCATGCCTGTTACAAGTGGATGGGAAACGGTAATATTCTATTTTATTGAATTTCCCCCCTCTATAGTTTAGAATTCATATACACTAATTGAAATCATTGTGTCTTCACTACAAGAAAAATCGAAATTACATTCGGCCAAAATCCGTATGTAATGTCCAAAATTCTTATATAAAATGATGTTACATATGGATTACATACACACTTACCGGACGGGTGCAGGACGAGTCACTGATAGCGGCCATTTCGGTGGACGAAGAGCGTGGTAAGGTGGACGAAGTCGTCCGCGTCAAAAATGGTGAGAGAGCCAGCATCATCAACGGAGATGAGGTTGCAGGGAAGGGGAGATTACGTGGGGCCACTAGTACAAAAATCGCGTATAACGTCACACGTTCAACGTCCCATAACAGAACAACCAATGTTAACAATGACCGATTGCTTTGTTGTAAATAAATTCATTCGCACCACGTCGATTATATCTCCTCACCGCCGTCTTTAAGGAAATAACGTCAAATCGTACACAAAGTTGACGTAAAACAATGACCTTAGTAATCACATAACGTCAACTAAGGAAAAAGCTAACGTCGATCACAAAATAAATTAGTGATTTATTAAATATGACGTCAACTGTAACAAACATTGGACGTTGTATATTACAGCCAACAGTTATTTTTTTCTTTTTTTCTTTTTAAATCAACTATGAAAACGTCACATTAATCGGGGCTTCGATATTTTATTGACCAGCCAGAAGCCAAATGGTCTATTCTTTTTTATTATATTTTTCTTATTTCTTTTAAACCAACCACAAAACGTCGAATTCTTTGTGGGCTTCGACGTTTTATTTGCCAATAATTATTCTTTTTAATTTTTCTTCTAAACCAACCCCTAAAACGTCTAATTACTGTGGGCTTCGACGTTTTATTACAAAGGGTTACTCCAGTACACGTCGTACTCCTTTGGGGCTTCGACGTTTTTTGGACTAGTTGATGGAATCCGACCTAACCTACCTTCCTTAGTGTTCTCTTTTTTGCATTTTTACATTTCATTGTACACGCATTTTAGCTTTCTTGGAGCATGGGTTACTATAAATACCCATCTCCACCAATGTATTTTTTAACTTTTGAGATTAATGAGAATTGAATTTTCTGAATCAGAAGTTATACTCTCTTGAAAGTCAGGCTAGAGAGTCCAAAGACTTCCTCTAGCCATCTTCGAAGCACACTTGATAACGGTTGAAAATACCGTTATCTGTGATGTAATTTAAGCGCAGGAAGTGTCGCTCACCACTCGGGCGCCCCTTTTGGGGGCGCTTGAGCACCGGATGTAGAAGGCTTGAGCGTCCTCTGGAAGGCTTAAGCATAGGAAGTGCCACTCACCGCCCAGGCGCCCTTTTGGGGGCACTTGAGTATCAAATGTAGAAGGCTTGAGGGACCTTTACGAGGCTTGAGCGTGGAAGATCACCGCTCGCCGCCCGAGCGCCGACGACTCAGGCCTGGGAACTAAACTCTATTTGTTGTTGGGGGATGATGTAACCTTGTGAACTCTCATGTATTTGAATTGATTCTTAATTCCATATGCTTTTTCATTAATTGTTAGAGTAATTCATCTGTGCTTATTACATGCTTTGTTTAACTCATTCATCGCATGATTTATGAATTGCATGAGTGCCAGGAGGTTCCTTATAATTCAGGTTCTTGTTGAATTCTCTCAAGAGTAATATTTCTCAGGGATAAGGGTATGAGTCTTGGTCGTCTTAAGCTCTTGATCTTCACATTTAATCATTAGGAATGCTAGGAATTGCATGAACTGGTGGTTAAGGATAGGCTTATTCGCCGAGGGATCAGGTTTAGGTGATTTAGTGACTGACGTTAACATTAATGCATAAAGAAGAATTCTTACATACATGAGAGGGAACTTGGTGAAATCTAACCCCAACAACATACTCATCTCATTATAAATAACATCAGTACATCTTTGTGTTACTCTGCTATTGATCAAACTGCATTCATATTTAACTTTTTGTGTTTGCATCTTAAACCAATGATCTTATTTTATTTAAGTCTTAATTAATCGAGTCATCACGCAACTGTTTAGTGCCGAGAGACTTCTGGGATACGATACTTGGTCTTACAATTTTATATTACTTGTGCGATTCGGTACACTTACCGATCCAACAAGTTTTTGGCGCCGTTGCCGGGGACTCACAGTTTAAACTATTCTACTTGTGTGATTCTTGATTAACTTTGACTTTATTTTTATTTTTGTTTTTAATTTTTTTATTTTTTGTGTTTTGTGTCATTCGTTTTTGTTCTTGTGCTAACCGAGTTTTCTAGGGTTTTGTGTCTAGTGTGCAGGATGCAATACGGACAAGCTGATTTCCACCACAAGTGGGAATCTCACTCTAACATGGGATCAGATCAATTTGGACAAGCTGCCAGACAACAATAATGGCAGCAACAACCCTTCCTCTCAGAAAGAATGGCTAAGATGGATGACACCCTTCAACAGTTAATGCAGGTGTCTGATTCTCATCATAAAAATAATCAAGCAACATTCAAGAGAATAGAAAAGCAACTTTATCACATAATTCAAAAGCTGGATGATCTGGGAGTGACATGAAAGCTAGCTCTAGGGAAGAATGCAAAGTTGTTGTTACTAGAAGCGGAAATGATGGAAGAACGATTTGGCTGATTCGGGATGAGGAACAAATAAACCAAACTCTTCTTTGATTTGGACCGTAGAAGCACGCAACAATGGAAGATGTGCTTGGTTAACGCAGCAGAATGGGTTGAAAAATGATGATGATGACCGGAGGAAGCGGAGACTCTAGAATCAACTCTTCAAATTGTGTTCGGTGGCTGGATTGAAGTAGATTAGATGACTCGGTGATGAAGCTAAGATTGAAATAGATGAAGGCTGAGTCGAACAGTGGTTCGGTGATGAAAATTGATGAAGCGGTGATAAAGTGAAATGGCAGCGCAAAGGAAGTCCTAGCATGATTCCACCAGGGAAGGTGGCTGGAGGAGATTGAGATTCACTCTCCTAGCCGTGACCTTGAAGAAGAGATATTCTGGAAATTATTCAACAGAAATGCTCTAATTTCATTCAAAGGTGAAGTTTACAAGCAATGGAGCAAGCTATTTAAAGGAGAAACAAAGCTCCTGGTTCACGCCTATTTAACTAACGTTAACTATGATGCAATGGAGCAAGTGCTAGCTATGAAGGGTGAAGAAACATGAGTGGCTACGTGGCCAATCAAGCAAGAAGCTGGTGAAGAAACGTGAGTGGCAGCTGATGCGTTTGTTGACGCTGGGCTCAAGCCCTCATCCGCTGAGCACTAGGCTTTCTTCAACTTCAACCAAGCTGCTAGTTGGAATGTGACTCATGTGGGCTTCCAAAGCAGCTTGTTATGCATCCAAGTGAAGATTCCAACATTCCTCCAAGTGAAGATTTGGCTTGCTTCTTCATTCTTGATGTTTCCTTGCTTCTTGATTTATCAAGCTTCTTGGCTAGTTGATCCATGATCTCCTAGCTTTATTAGAACCTACAAAACACATATAAACATATGAAAGAGAATCCTACTAAGACTTAGAGAAGAAAATCAAGAAAGAGTTTCTAAAAGTCCTTCTCCAACTTCCCTTTCTTAGCCTTAGCTTAAGTTCGTACTCCTTTGAATGGAATGCCCTAAATGGGTTTCCATCATACCCTCCCTCTTGAAAAACGATTTGTCCTCAAACTTGGATGATATAAAGAAGCATAACTTTGGTTTGTCACTTTCCTCCTGGATCAAAAATATATCTACAATAAGCATCAAATATATCTCCAATTAGTATCAATCCAAGAAAGAACTTTTTTATGGAAGTAACTTTAGAATAAGGACTTTGTTTTATAGTTTTAAGGAAATTTGAAAGTCCTAATTCACAAGTCATTTTTCTTTTATCTTGTATTTCTTGTATTGCTAAGGGTAACAATAACTCAAGATTTAAATTGCCATATTTTGAAGATGGCAGTATAATGAAAATTGGTGTGGCAATTGGTTTAAAAGAGAAGTTATCATGCAAAGACTTAAAGATAATTGAAGAAGAATTAAAGGATTGGAAACCTTCACTTTTTGGTTCCCTTTGAATTGTAGGAGTAGAATTTGCCATCAGTAGCAATTTCTCCATTTCTCTCTTTTCTTTTCCTATTCTCTCTTCTTCTTCTTTTCTCTCTTCTTCTTCTTTTCTCTCTTCTTCTTCTTTTCTCTCTTCTTCTTTTCTTCTCTTGTCTTCTTCTCTCTTGTCTTCTTCTCTCTTTCTCTTTTCTTCTTCTATCTTTTCTCTCAATTCCTCTTCTCTCCTTCTAGTCTCTCTCTTTCTTGTCTTATCCAAGAGTTTCTCAAGTTTGTCTTTAAATTCAATTTCCCTACTAGAGAAACCATCTAGACCTTTCATAAATGTTTTTTCCCTCTTGAATGAGGTGTCCCATTAATTCTAGGTCTCTCTTGGTTGAAGGAGGAACAAAATTTCTTCTCATGCAAGCTCTTAGTTCATACCAATCATGAATGGAGGATTTTCTACCTTTCTTGACACTATATTGCCTATGATTCCACCACTCACTTGCATGTTCTTCTAATCTAGAAAGATATATGTTAAGAGCAAAGGATTCACTATCTCTACCAAGAAAAGGATGCATTTTATCAATTTTTCTTTCCCAAGCTAAATATGTTAAAGCACTAATGTCCCTACCAAAGAATGAAATATCTTTCCTAGCTTGGTTGTACTTTTCATCCTTCCTTGTTTCTTTTTGTTCACCTTGATTTTGATTTTTCATGTATTGAGAAAACAAGTTCCTAAGCTCACTCATTTCTATTCCTCTCTTGGTGATCATGATTTCCTCAGACATCTTTTTAATTTCAAAAGTGGATTCTTAGTTTGAAAAGGTTTAATATTTTACCAAGAGACAATTCCCAGGTAAGAGAGGTGAGCCAAAGGCCGCTTAAATACCAAGTCTTACCTAGCCAGAATGTCTAAGGTTACTTACTTGACCATTTTCAAAGTAAGATTAACTATTGAATTTAAAAATAGACTCAAACAATCAAAATGAAAGATAACCTAGACTTCTAATTTTCGGACTTCTAATGGAAAAAAAGCCTAGAGCGTGGAGATAAAACAAAGAAAATCCTAGATGAGGCTTGTAGCTTTGGCTAACAAGACACACTCACCGTCTACTATCAAAGCAAGCAAAGAAAATTGCCGAAAATTGCAGAGATTAGAGAGAGCACCAAGGACTCTTCCAAACACTTGGTCTTAATGGCCTTTTTACAAGAAAACAAAAGGAAACTAAATGTAAAACAGACTACAAATTCAAAACTACAAAAGATCAAGCTACTGCTGCTCCATGTGCGCATTGTATTTGAAATTGGTTCAGTCAGTCCCTCTGTTGCATTGCTTTAAAATCTGCTACTTTGGTCTTACAACTCCTTGGATCTGCTGTGGAGAACTGATTGGAAGTCTGCCATGTGTCAACACCTAATTTCGTCCGGGTGAATAAATAAATAATAATTTGGAATTAATTTATCTTATTTTATCTTTATTCTGAATTTATTTTATCTTATTTTGTTATTTTGAGTTATTGTATTTTATTCTATTTTATTATATTGTGTTCTATTTTATTTTATTTCTTGGTTATTCTAATTTTTCATTTAGAGTTATTTTATCTTAGGCTGTTTTATTTTATTCTATTTTTGTCTTTATGTTCTTTTATTTTAATTCATTTGTCAAATGTTAAAAATAAAAAGGGAAAGAGACAAAACATAAAGTAGAACACGATCCTGGTAAGAGTCAAAACTGATTCACTATCAGTTTTCTAGTTTTCCTCTTCCTTTACGCTATCTCCCATATTTGGAGGGGAATCTTTTGGTCAGCCATGCACAACCCAACACTATCTTTGCCTTATTACCAGAGGTGGAAATGGCTTGCCTGACCATGAGGAGCAGAAAAAAGGAAATAGAGTGGCTGAATGGCAGTGTGGCAGTAGCCCAACCTAGTGCAAAGGAAAAGAGAACAGAGAGGACTCAGGGGGGGCCATTTTTTTGAACACGATAATCATTAACTCTGGGGGGACTCTCACACGACTCTAGGAACGAAATTCTCCACCAAGCAGAGAGGCCTAGAAACATTTTTCATAGAAACAAAAAAAAGGAAAATTGATCCCTCCCCATTCACATAACAGGACCCTCACTATCGACTCTCGTTAGCATCTTCATCTATCCACTCTCGTTAGCATCTTCCTGGTCGTAGCTCGCAGGCACTTACGAAGCAAGGAAAAGCTAGAACACGAAAGGTAAGTCTTCACTCTTAAACTGCTCATATGCTATGAATGTTTGGGATATTGATGGCTGTTGTGTGCTTGTATTGGGTTGATATCTGCTTCCATTTGATTTGATAATGCCTGGCATGGTTTGCTTGCTCATATCTGGACTAAATATGTAATTATAGAGGGATACATATTTCTGTTACTTCTGGCTTGCTTTCCTCCTCCATCCATTTCCAACAAACACCCATCATCTATCCATGCCCAGGGTTACTAGGAACACCCATCATCTTACTCTTCATTCATCAAACACCTCATGACCACAGCCCAGGGGCACTAGCTCCCTCGTTACTACTCACCCGTAACCATCTCCGCAACCATCTCCAAGAGAGACCTTCACCTGAAACAGTTAATCCTTACACCTCACGACGAGCCCATCATCTTTATCCCTTCATGGCACTGACCCCTCTCTGCTCATCACCCCCATCTTCATCCTTACACCTCAAGGCCAACACCATCATCTTCATCCTTATACACCATTCTCTGTCACCCAATCTTCAATCATCATTCATCCCTTTCTTCTTCATTTTCATCTCCAACACCTCATGACCACGACCTAACCACTCCTTCACTGCCCTCACCCAACCATCACTCGCCCCTCACACGACTCTCAATTCCTCTATTCACTTGCACATAGAAACGCCCTCATCACCAGTTCACCCTTCGTTCTCACCTTCATCTTCTTCAACAACTGGAAAAAACAAGGAAGAATTCACTCACTTCGTAACCCCTACCATGCTTCCTATCACCATTACACCACAACAGCAGATCAAAACTTCTAAAATCCCAAACATTTTTCGGCCTAACCACCGGTAGTGGTTGTCACAAGGTGGAAGGCAAAAACAGCGTGCCCAAAATTGAAAAAAAAACCCGTTTAGAAGGAAACAGAAAGCTGTATCACCGGAAGTGCTAGCGGTAGGTCCAACCGTGGTGGCGGTGGCTCCGGCGAGGGCAGCGACGGCATGGCACAGGGACGCTAGAGTTCCTCCGTCGTGCGCGACGAGGAGAAGAGAGGGAGAGAGACTGGAAGCAACTCGCGGTGGTTTGTTTGGTATGTGTAGGGCGAACCCCTCCTTGGGTTGCCGTTGTCAAAGAGAGAAGAGAAGGAGGGGGAAGGCTTGGCGCGACGACCGGTGAGGTTTGTGGCGGTGACCGGCGCGTTGGCGGCGTCTTGGGGCTGCAGTTAGCGGCAGCCGGTTTTGGCTGGAGGCAGTCACGGTGGCCAGTTCAGAGTGTAGCAGCGGCGAACTTTCGGGGAAAAGAGACCTTGAGTCTTTGGAGAAGCTGAGTATGAGTGTTGGGAATGAAGGGGGAGATGCTGAACCCCTAGGATTTTTGGACAAAAAAATTGGGCCAAACCCTAAAACAAAAAGAAAAGATATTCTCCCTTTGCACCCCCTGTTTTCCTTTTCACAGTGCTTTACGCTTGGGCTTAAGCCCAGTCCGTTAGTAGAAAGAAAAGTGGTTTAGACACCACTGGCAACTCCATTTACAACCCTTGCGTTTGGGCTTAAGCCTTTCTGCAGTAAAAAAAATAAAAAAGGGGGATTGGGCCTTAGCACACCATTTCGGGATGCACCTCTAGTTTCATCTTTACACCCCTGTTAGATACAAAGTTAAAAAAGGGGTTTGGGCCCAAACTAAAGAACCTCAATTTCACTCCACACCTCTGGTTTTTATCTCTGTACCCCTATTCATGTTGGGCTTTTCTCTTGCTTTATTTTTTTATGCCTTTGTTTTCTTTTTATTAGTTAGTTTTTATTGCATGTAACCCCTTGTATGATAGCCCACACCCCTTTGTTTTATTTATATCTATTAGACTTGTTTGTTTCATTCTCCATAAAACTTACAAAAAAATATTAAAATCATAAAGATTTTAAATTAACAAAAAATATATTTTAAAGGTTAAGCACATGTGTGATCGCACGCATCGTCCTTGTGCTAAAAACCTTTTCTGTTTATAAAAATACCAAAAAACCAATATTTTAAAGGTTAAGCACATGTGTGATCGCACACATCGTCCTTGTGCTAAAAACCTTTTCTGTTTATTTTATAAAAATACCGAAAAAATATTTTAAAGGTTAAGTACATGTGTGATCGCTCGCATCGTTCTTGTGCTAAAAACCTTTTATCTTTCCTTTATAAAAAATACAAAAATATATTTTAAAGGTCAAGCACATGTGTGATCGCTCGCATCGTCCTTGTGTTAGAAACCTTTTCTCTTTCTTTTATAAAAATACAAAAATATATTTTAAAGGTCAAGCACATGTGTGATCGCTCGCATCGTCCTTGTGCTAAAAACCTTTTCTCTTTCTTAAATAAAAAATACCAAAAATATGTTTTAAAGGTTAAGCACGTGTGTGATCGCTCGCATCGTCCTCATGCTAAAAACCTCTCTTTGTCTTTTATAAAAATATAAAAAAAAAGTATAAAAATCTTCAAAAACTAAAAAGAACACTTTCAAGCAAACAAACAATATTTCTAGCTAGAACTACGTGATCCTTGATTCTCCATCAAGAGTGGAAATACGTAGGAGCAAGGCTAGTCCTTGTCAGGTTCACTTAAACATACCTCTTGAGGGAAAAGCTCCATACAACTACCTTGGGCAGTATACCCCTGTCTTGCAGCTAGCGAGGATCATAAAAGTACACTCTATGAAGTTGGAGAGCAAGTTCACCATCAAGGGCAAAGTGAGGGTCCTTTCTCAAGGATACTTAAAGGGATACTTGCATCGTTTGGCTGAAGAGGAAAACTGGGAAACATTTATGGATGTATTGGCTCTTCTCCTCTATGGTGTCATGCTTTTTCCTAATGTCAAGAATTTCGTCGACTATGCCGCCATGAATGCATTTGTGGGATGCAAAGAGCGCTATGAGAATCCGGTCACTGCTATCCTGGTTGAAGTTTATGGGACCCTTAATCGTTGTTATGAGCTAAAGGGAGGAAAAATGTTATGCTGTCTACCAGTGTTGTATACGTGGTTCATCTCCCGTGTGAGTGAGGACGCCTTGAATGCCACGTGTCCCATGGATAAGCTACTGCAGTGTAAACCAAATGTGAAAGGGGCAAATGAATGGGCGCAACTTTGTGCAAGTTTAAATGAGGAGCAGATTAAATGGTGTGTCCCTTGGCAGCGTAGATCACAAATCATATATCATTGCGGGAGGTACCCTAATGTACCCCTCATGGGTATCAGGTGTTGTATTAATTACAATCCTGTGTTAGCACAAAGGCAATTTGGGCGTCCTATGAGAGGACACCTGCATCTCTTGCCATATTGCAGATCGATTATGAGGAAGGACCCTTTGTTGAAGTGCTTCATCAAGTTAGGAATGCTTGGGGCAACATTGTTCGTGCAGAAAGGGACCCCAGACCATGGACTATCGATGAAGGAATTCCTTACAGCCATTGGATTGCAGAGAGGGTTAGGACAGTGAAGTTGCCTTTCAAGTTAATTTCTCCTAACCTAGATTATGGAAAACAGTTTCATGAGGCTGAAAATGAGGAAGTAAAACTGTTGAAGGCAGAACTCGAGCAAATGAAACTAGAAAATATCAAGTTGACCAATAATCTTCAGAACCTACAACATGATTACGTGAATCTTAAGCAAGATAGTGTGGAAACCAGCGAAGCATACGGGGAGTTGTTAAGAAGACAAAAGCAAGAGCTGGTAGTGGCCAACATTGAGCTGACCTTGAAAGACCGGGAATATGGTATAATTGAGATATCAGAGCGTGTTACAAAGCAATTGTGTGACCAATTCCAGAGGGACAAGCAAAAAGCACTAGAGGAGTTGCACAAAATGCGTATTAGAATGGACGACGCCGAACAACAGGCGAAAGCAGCGGTGACAAAACTGAGGAAGGAACGTTGGCATCGGGCTGAATCAGAGAAGAAACATCAAGAGTTGATGAATCAGATGAAGGAGTATACCGTTGAACAAGGGCGAGTTATAGAAAATTGGAAGAGAAGTTTCACACAACTAGCTTCCCTTGCTAATGAAGCCATTAAGGATGTTCCTAAGTTGTTAGCTGACGCTGAATCTGTAATGCCGATCTTTAACCCGCCCAAGAAGGTCGAAATTTTCCTCAATTACTGCAAGAAACTGATTAGAGAAATGAAGAATGTAATGGCTGAGGCTCGTGATAATTGATCGTGATTTTGCATACCTCACATCTGGCGAACTTAAATGTTGTGGATGAACTGTCCTATTGACTTTGTTTCATGTTAATTTCCAGATTATACATTTGGCAATGTTTTCACATCTTTATAATTTCTTACTATAGTAATTGCGTTACTTTGTCTTTCCTCTTTTTCTTTTCGTTTTTATTTTCTTAATTTATTTCATCTAATGAAATTCAGATTTAAAAATAATAATACGGCTAAGTCTCCTAAACACCCTAAGGGACACGAACCAGTGGAAAAATCATGGAGAACCAAGGAGAAGTTCAAGAGGGGATGAAAGTCGATATCCAACAGTTGAAGGGACAAATGAGTCAAATCTTAGAGGCCCTGAATGCCTTACAAAGCCCTGGAGATTCGTGCGCACAACGACCACAACAAAGAGTTCCAGAGGCACAAACTTTCCCTTCCTATGGTCTTCCCCCGAATTACACTCCACCCTCAGGAGTGGACTTGGAACATCTTGACGCTCAAAAGGCCGAAGATACAGTTGAAGTAAAAGACGAGCCTGGGGCAACCACTTTCACAATTCCGGGGAAGACGATCCAATCAGGTATTGAGAGCATGATAATGAAAAAACAACCCGAGACGAGGTCAACATCTTATGTCGTTACACCAATAGATTTTAAGGACGACAAGAGTAAATTAGAAATGCTCGAGAAGAGGCTGAGAGCCATAGAGGGCAAGGGAATGTTTGAATTTGGAGATGCTAGAAAACTATGCTTGGTTCTTAATGTGGTGATACCTCCAAAGTTCAAGTTGCCAGAGTTTGAGAAATATCGGGGAAATACCTGCCCAAGGAGCCATATAACCATGTACTGCAGAAAAATGGCAGCTTTTGCATATGATGAAAAGCTTTTGATTCACTTCTTCCAAGAAAGTTTAACTGGCGTGGCTTTAACTTGGTACATGCGCTTAGAAACTACTCTCATCTACTCGTGGAAAGATCTGGTTGATGCATTCCTAAGGCAATATGAATATAGTAAAGATCTAACACCTGATAGAGTACAACTGCAGAACATGGTGAAGAAAGAGTCTGAATCATTCAGAGAATATGCCCAAAGGTGGAGAGAAATTGCTGCTCAAGTAGAACCGCCTCTGAGCGACAAGGAGATGAGTACCATACTTTTGAATACTCTACAACCATCATTTTATGAACTCATGATAAGCAGTGTCTCCTCGAGTTTTGCTGATATAGTAGTAATTGGAGAAAGAGTTGAGAGCGGCATGAGAAATGGAAAAATTGCACTAGGTCCAAATCTGGTAGCGAATTTGAATGAGTATGGTCCTGAGCATAAGAAAAATAGAGAACCAAAAGCAAATTCGCATTTTACTGCCTATTCCCAGATGTCGCGTGCCTATAGGTCCAATCGAGCCATGGAGCAGAGACATTACAATCGGAATGAGAAGGTCGTCAATTTCACTCCTATCCCCATGACCTACACTGAGCCACTGCCAGATCTTCTCCGCAATAACCTCATAGAGGTTTGTCCCACCAGGCCTGTACGACCTCCTTATCCAAAGAACTATGACATAAATGCCAGGTGTGATTATCATGAAGGAGCGCGTGGACATTCAACAGAGGCATGCAAGGCTCTAAAGCATAAAGTGCAATCTTTGATCGATTCAGGATGTTTAAAGTTTGAAGAAAGTCAATCCAGCACTGTGGCAAGGCATGAGTTCGCCTCTACAAATTCCATGAACAAATGAAGAGGATTCTAGGACTATATGGGAAAGCATATGTTATTGTAAAAGGCGAAACTGATGTTGTTTTGTTCATGTTTTGAATTGTCTTGCTATGAGGGCTATGCTCATTGATATCACGTTTCCATCCATGACTTTTAATGTGAACTTTCATTACGTGGTATCTCCAAGGTTTACTGGAAATCATGTCCTAATAGGGTGTCGTGGAGAACGAAAGCCGCAAAGAACAAATTCAAAAAACAAAAAAATGAAGGCGACCTTGAGTCACTTATCTTTCTTGCAAATCGCCAAATTCTCATTTTTCGAAAATAGGAAAATGATGAAATGATAAATAAATAATAAAAAAAAACAAAAGTTGTAGTGTCAGACTTTTCTGAGGTCAAATGTTTAATCAAAAATAACAGTTTGATGTTTTCTCTCGAGACGTTTGTGCGCATGGTGCTTGAAAAATCTCACCCTTCACCTTCTAAAATAAAGGATTTTCCCCAACGAACACTGTCACTGCCCTCAGTAAACCTTTACGTTGGGGCAGATTGGTTTGGCCAAAAGTTTTCTAGCTTGCGCTAGTAGGGTGATCCCTGAATTCATTGGGACAAAAAAAAAAGAAGCAAACAAAGGAAGAAAAGAATTTTCAAAAAAATAAAAATAAAAAAAAAAATAAGTCCCCTAGATTGAAAACCCGAAAGGGCGGTCTAGAAAGAAGGAAAAAGAAAAAACGACTCACGTTGAGGTCATCCAGTGGTGGAGTTAATCTTTTGAAAATAAAGCAATCAGAATTCAAAATGATGTGTGGCCTTCTTCTTGTCTTTATCTAAAAAGAAAAAATATATCCATTGTCACCCCGTTGAGCCAAAAACAAATTCTTTTTCAAAAAATTTCCCAAGCAAGGGTTATCGTCAGTAGGAGTCAACTCGGTGTGCAAATAATGAGCACTCAATGACCAAATGAAGGGTTTTTCATCAACCCATACCACAATAAACAAAAAAAAAACGGAAAGAATCACAAAGTTTTGAAAAAACGAAAAATGAAGTCCAAGGAAAAGCAAAGTGCTCAAAAAGTCAAATAGCCGATGCGATGCCTAGATGATAATCCTTGCTTCAAAAAATAACCGACAAGTATTCATTTGGGCCTTATACCCTTCCAATACCTTTTAGCCTTTAGCCACATTACAAGCCTAATAAAGTCCACACAGATTGAATAATGTTTGCTCAAATTTTCATAAAGCTTAATTTTGCGATAAGACGAAATGACTTGCAATGTGTCCAAAAAACAAAAATAAAATTTTTTTTGAAAATGAATAAAAAAAAAAAAAGAAGAAAAAGTAATGTCTCAGGAAGAAGGGATCTCTTTGCCAACCAGCCAGCAGCATGCAGAAGAAAATCAAACCAATTGGGGTCATCCTTTTAACCAATCCTTTTCATGCCCACTACCTCTTCCAAACAAAACCTCATTAAAAAAAACAACAACAACAAAACTGGGGCAGCTTGGTCGATCTCACCACGCGTCTTTTCCTTGAAATTCATCAACCCATAATCTCAAGACTGGGGCAGCTTTGCGGATCTTACTTGAATTTTCCACCTGAATTATTGGATTCATCACCATACTGATTACACCAAACCGGGGCAACTTTTGGGTATCTCATTCCCCTTTACATTTCCATATTGCATCTCCTTTGAGGAATGTAGGAGGTGACTTGCCCGCATGGCTATCCCATTCTCTTCCAAACTATTCTAAACAACTCCCATTTTTTTCACTTGCCAGTAAATTCAAGCATGTGTGCACTAAAGTCTCGGAAGAAAAAGTCAAAATGTAATCATCTCAAAATTAGATCTCGGATGTATGACATTCCTCGTTTTTCGAACCATTGGAAATAATGACCAGTTTGATGATTGCAAGTAAGACAATTGACTCACGCGAAAAAAAAAACAAAAACAAAAACAAAAAGAATAACATTCAGATTTTCTCTTTCAAGCCATATATATTGTTTCATTTCGATCACGTTTTTTCTCTCATTATAGGGTCTTGACATCCTGATCCTGCATCAAGATTTTAATACTTTGTAATGAAAGGTTTCAACACCTTGATGTCTATTCAAAAGTCAATTTCCTGTCAAAATTACAAAAAATTTCACAAATTACAAGTTTCAAGAATTTCAAAATTTGAAAGCCCAGTTCCACACTAGCCCCAAAGCCCAGTTTCCACACTGGCCCCAAGCCCAGTTTTCTACACTGGCCCCCAAAGCCCAGTTTCTACACATGCCCACAAAGCCCAGTTTCTACACTAGCCCCCAAAGCTCAGTTTTCACACTGGCCCCAAAGCCCAGTTTCTACACTGGCCCACAAAGCCCAGTTTCTACACTGGCCCACAAAGCCCAGTTTCTACACTGGCCCCCAAAGCCCAGTTTCCACACTGGCCCCTAAAGCCCAGTTTCCATACTGGCCCACCAAGCCCAGTTTCTACACTGGCCCACAAAGCCCAGTTTCTACACTGGCCCCCAAAGCCCAGTTTCTACACTGGCCCCAAAGCCCAGTTTCTACACTGGCCCCCAAGCCCAGTTTCTACACTGGCCCCCAAAGCCCAGTTTCCACACTGGCCCCTAAAGCCCAGTTTCCACACTGGCCCACCAAGCCCAGTTTCTACACTGGCCCACCAAGCCCAATTTCTACACTGGCCCACCAAGCCCAGTTTCTACACTGGCCCACCAAGCCCTGTTTCTACACTGGCCCACAAAGCCCAGTTTCTACACTGGTCACAAAGCCCAGCTGGCCTGACCCCAAGCCCAGCTCGCCTGGCCCCAAAGCCCAGTTTCTACACTAGCCCCCAAGCCCAGTTTCCATACTGGCCCACCAAGCCCAGCTTGCCTGGCCCCAAAGCCCAGTTTCTACACTGGCCCCCAAGCCCAGTTTCCATACTGGCCACAAAGCCCAGTTTCCACACTGGCCCCCAAAGCCCAGTTTCTACACTGGCCCCCAAGTCCAGTTTCCATACTCGCCCACAAAGCCTAGCTTGCCTGGCCCATAAAGCCCAGCTTGGCTGGCCCCCCAAAGCCCAGTTTTCTTTGGCACCCTAAGTTCAAGTGTTCTTTTGCTAAGCAATGGTCGAACTTTCTTTGTTGCATCATGACAATCTTCATTGATTTCAATTATCGTATTTGGATCAGTTCTTACTCTGGTTTTTTCTCTTTTGAAACCCAGACGAAATTAGTGTTTCAATCTTTACTTAGATTTTACTCAGATAATACAAAAATATCAAATTGTCATATTATCCCGTAATATCTAAGTAAAGAGGGGCAATTGTCAACACCTAATTTCGTCCGGGTGAATAAATAAATAATAATTTGGAATTAATTTATCTTATTTTATCTTTATTCTGAATTTATTTTATCTTATTTTGTTATTTTGAGTTATTGTATTTTATTCTATTTTATTATATTGTGTTATATTTTATTTTATTTCTTGGTTATTCTAATTTTTCATTTAGAGTTATTTTATCTTAGGCTGTTTGTTTTATTCTATTTTTGTCTTTATGTTCTTTTATTTTAATTCATTTGTCAAATGTTAAAAAAAAAAAGGGAAAGAGATAAAACATAAAGTAGAACACGATCCTGGTAAGAGTCAAAACTGATTCACTATCAGTTTTCTAGTTTTCCTCTTCCTTTACGCTATCTCCCATATTTGGAGGGGAATCTTTTGGTCAGTCATGCACAACCCAACATTATCTTTGCCTTATTACCAGAGGTGGAAATGGCTTGCCTGACCATGAGGAGCAGAAAAAAGGAAATAAAGTGGCTGAATGGCAGTGTGGCAGTAGCCCAACCTGGTGCAAAGGAAAAGAGAACAGAGAGGACTCAGGGGGGGCCATTTTTTTGAACACGATCATCATTAACTCTGGGGGGACTCTCACACGACTCTAGGAACGAAATTCTCCACCAAGCAGAGAGGCCCAGAAACATTTTTCACAGAAACAAAAAAAAAGGAAAATTGATCCCTCCCCATTCACATAACAGGACCCTCACTATCGACTCTCGTTAGCATCTTCATCTATCCACTCTCGTTAGCATCTTCCTGGTCGTAGCTCGCAGGCACTTGCGAAGCAAGGAAAAGCTAGAACACGAAAGGTAAGTCTTTACTCTTAAACTGCTCATATGCTATGAATGTTTGGGATATTGATGGCTGTTGTGTGCTTGTATTGGGTTGATATCTGCTTCCATTTGATTTGATAACGCCTGGCATGGTTTGCTTGCTCATATCTGGACTAAATATGTAATTATAGAGGGATACATATTTCTGTTACTTCTGGCTTGCTTTCCTCCTCCATCCATTTCCAACAAACACCCATCATCTATCCATGCCCAGGGTTACTAGGAACACCCATCATCTTACTCTTCATTCATCAAACACCTCATGACCACAGCCCAGGGGCACTAGCTCCCTCGTTACTACTCACCCGTAACCATCTCCGCAACCATCTCCAAGAGAGACCTTCACCTGAAACAGTTAATCCTTACACCTCACGACGAGCCCATCATCTTTATCCCTTCATGGCACTGACCCCTCTCTGCTCATCACCCCCATCTTCATCCTTACACCTCACGGCCAACACCATCATCTTCATCCTTATACACCATTCTCTGTCACCCAATCTTCAATCATCATTCATCCCTTTCTTCTTCATTTTCATCTCCAACACCTCATGACCACGGCCTAACCACTCCTTCACTGCCCTCACCCAACCATCACTCGCCCCTCACACGACTCTCAATTCCTCTATTCACTTGCACATAGAAACGCCCTCATCACCAGTTCACCCTTTGTTCTCACCTTCATCTTCTTCAACAACTGGAAAAAACAAGGAAGAATTCACTCACTTCGTAACCCCTATCGTGCTTCCTATCACCATTACACCACAACAGCAGATCAAAACTTCTAAAATCCCAAACATTTTTCGGCATAACCACCGGTAGTGGTTGTCACAAGGTGGAAGGCAAAAACAGCGTGCCCAAAATTGAAAAAAAACCCGTTTAGAAGGAAACAGAAAGTTGTATCACCGGAAGTGCTAGCGGTAGGTCCGACCATGGTGGCGGTGACTCCGGCGAGGGCAGCGACGGCATGGCACAGGGACGCTAGAGTTCCTCCGTCGTGCGCGACGAGGAGAAGAGAGGGAGAGAGATTGGAAGCAACTCGCGGTGGTTTGTTTGGTATGTGTATGGCCAACCCCTCCCTGTGTTGCCGTTGTCAAAGAGAGAAGAGAAGGAGGGGGAAGGCTTGGCGCGACGACCGGTGAGGTTTGTGGCGGTGACCGGCGCGTTGGCGGCGTCTTGGGGCTGCAGTTAGCGGCAGCCGGTTTTGGCTGGAGGCAGTCACGGTGGCCAGTTCAGAGTGTAGCGGCGGCGAACTTTCGAGGGAAAAGAGACCTTGAGTCTTTGGAGAAGCTGAGTATGAGTGTTGGGAATGAAGGGGGAGATGCTGAACCCCTAGGATTTTTGGACAAAAAAATTGGGCCAAACCCTAAAACAAAAAGAAAAGATATTCTCCCTTTGCACCCCCTGTTTTCCTTTTCACAGTGCTTTACACTTGGGCTTAAGCCCAGTCCGTTAGTAGAAAGAAAAGTGGTTTAGACACCACTGGCAACTCCATTTACACCCCTTGCGTTTGGGCTTAAGCCTTTCTGCAGTAAAAAAAATAAAAAAGGGGGATTGGGCCTTAGCACACCATTTCGGGATGCACCTCTAGTTTCATCTTTACACCCCTGTTAGATACAAAGTTAAAAAAGGGGTTTGGGCCCAAACTAAAGAACCTCAATTTCACTCCACACTTCTGGTTTTTATCTTTGTACCCCTATTCATGTTGGGCTTTTCTCTTGCTTTATTTTTTTTTATGCCTTTGTTTTCTTTTTATTAGTTAGTTTTTATTGCATGTAACCCCTTGTATGATAGCCCACACCCCTTTGTTTTATTTATATCTATTAGACTTGTTTGTTTCGTTCTCCATAAAAATTACAAAAAAATATTAAAATTATAAACATTTTAAATTAACAAAAAATATATTTTAAAGGTTAAGCACATGTGTGATCGCACGCATCGTCCTTGTGCTAAAAACGTTTTCTATTTATTTTATAAAAATACCGAAAAAATATTTTAAAGGTTAAGTACATGTGTGATCGCTCGCATCGTCCTTGTGCTAAAAACCTTTTATATTTCCTTTATAAAAAATACAAAAATATATTTTAAAGGTCAAGCACATGTGTGATCGCTCGCATCGTCCTTGTGTTAGAAACCTTTTCTCTTTCTTTTATAAAAATACAAAAATATATTTTAAAGGTCAAGCACATGTGTGATCGCTCGCATCGTCCTTGTGCTAAAAACCTTTTCTCTTTCTTAAATAAAAAATACCAAAAATATGTTTTAAAGGTTAAGCACGTGTGTGATCGCTCGCATCGTCCTCGTGCTAAAAACCTCTCTCTGTCTTTTATAAAAATATAAAAAAAAGTATAAAAATCTTCAAAAACTAAAAAGAACACTTTCAAGCAAACAAACAATATTTCTAGCCAAAACTACGTGATCCTTGATTCTCCATCAAGAGTGGAGATACGTAGGAGCAAGGCTAGTCCTTTTCAGGTTCACTTTCCAAAAATCCAAAATCATTTCCAAACAAAATTCTCAAACAATTTCCTAAACAAAATTTCCAACACAGTTTCTAAAAGAACTACGTAACCCTGATTTCTCATTTTTGAATGAGAATACGTAGGAGCAAGGTCAATCCTTGTCGGGCCCAAAAAACTAAAAAATATATTTTGTTTATTTAGAATTTTATTTTAGGGGATAGTTAAACATTTTGAAAACCACGTCATATTCGTGCATTTAGTTAAAGGTACTGCCTTAGGGCAGGCATTGTAGGGTGCTAACACCTTCCCTACACGTAACCGACTCCCGAACCCAAAATCTGGTTTTCGTGGACCATGTCTTATCATTTTATGGTTTTTCCGTAGTTTTCCAGAATAAACTATGGTGGCGACTCCAAATCTCTTTTCAAAACTCGTTCTTTTTTTTGGATCGTCGTCCCGTCGCGATTCCGGTTGCGACACCATGTTTCCAAGATGAAGGTTGTTGTGTTGGAGACTTGGTTCTGTCCAGAATTGCTTGGAAGGTCTTCCAAGAGCTTTAACTTGATGCACTGCTGTTGTTTACTGAATTGGAACCTTCATACTTGTGCTTTATGGTTTAATGTTGAATTTTACTTTTACCTTTCAGTTCAAAGAAACCTCTAACTTGTATTCTGCATTATTACATCACTACAAGAAAACTAATACTCCAAATTAAGTAAGCCAATTATTCAATTGGTCCAAAGTTGATGATTGAATCAGCTAGAATTTAAGGACCAAATTGGTCAAAACAGAACTGGATGAAAACAGGGTTATTTACTAGCTGGACAAGTTCAAAACAGAACCCAAATGATTAATTTAAAATCAGTTTACACATTGCCATTTCAAAAGTCCATTTGACCATGTGAGTTGCATTCAAAACAGAAGCTAAAATATGGTGTGCAGCTCTTGTTTTCTCAACAAAGGAAAACTGCAATGTTGGCAGCCACACAAGTCTCACAGTTGCTGGGTGGAGCTAGGAAAAATAATACTCACTAACTCACTCCACTCAAACAAAAAACACAATTATTTTTGGTGCTTAAACAAACCAGAATTGTTGCAGTCACGGTTTAGGTAGTAAAACAAATCTCTACCACCTAATATGCTACCCTAATGTTATATCAGTATAGGACCTTGGCTGCACAGCAAAACAATGATCAAGACCAACCTTAATTATGGATAAAACTAGAAAACAACACCAAACTGCACCAGAAATCAGAAAGTAAGGGCTGGAACAGAACTGACTTATTATGGATAAAACCAAAATTTCAATTTAAAGACAAACAAGCAATTAAGGCTATTAATGAAGGAGGCACAACAAATAGATCCTAACAAAGCTCTAGAGTAGATTACTAAAGCAAGAAAAACCAAAATGTAGGTTGAAATCAAGGTGAAACTAAACTGTTTGATATTTCCCAAAACTATTTGATGAAATGCCACAAAGAGAATCATATTTTTGTTTCTAGGTTTTAACTGCTTGAAACTGGATTGCACCCTTTTATGCTTAGAAACTTGCTTGGAATCATGTTTTTCTGTTAAGTTGTGTGAATAAGAGAGTTGAGGTTGAATTTGATGATTTTATGAATAATTCCCTTTGTTTTGATAGAAAATGAGTTAATATGGAAAGCAGGGATAAAGTGCCAAGGAGATAGAGCTCAGAAAGGTCCAGAAAAAGCACTAGAAGGAAGGAAGCTCGAGGCTTGGGCGCCCTTTTTGGAGGCTTGAGCGCAACAAACATCTGCTCGTTGCCCGGGCGCCCCTTTTTGGGCGCTTGAGCGCTGGATGTAGAAGGCTTGGGCGTCCTCTGGAAGGCTTAAGTGTAGGAAGTGTCGCTCACTGCCCGGGCACCCCTTTTGGGGGCGCTTGAGCGCTGGATGTGGAAGGCTTGAGCGTCCTCTAGAAGGCTTAAGCACATGAAGTGCCACTCACCACCCTGGCGCCCCTTTTGGGGGCGTTTGAGCGCCGGATGTAGAAGCCTTGGGCGACCTCTACGAGGCTTGAGCGTGGAAGATCACCGCTCGCCGCCCGGGCGCCCTAAGTGGGGCGCTTGAGCGCCGACGACTCGGGCCTGGACTTTGTTTCTGTTCTGCTTCTGTTCTATTTAAAAGACCCAGGTGTCCTAGGTTTTGTATCTCTGGCTGGAGCAGCACAACAACACACTCTTCCACTCTCTGAAGGCGGATTTGGATACGAAAGCGTCCTTCCTCTACTTTTAGGGTTTTGCTATCTCATGCTTTTCCATTATTCATTTAGTTTCTCCATGTCTATGGGGAACTAAACTCTATTTGTTGTTGGGGGATGATGTAACCTTGTGAACTCTCATGTATTTGAATTGATTCTTAATTCCATATGTTTTTTCATTAATTGTTAGAGTAATTCATATGTGCTTATTACATGTTTTGTTTAACTCATTCATCGCATGATTTATGAATTGCATGAGTGCCAGGAGGTTCCCTACAATTCAGGTTCTTGTTGAAATCTCCCAAGCGTAATATTTCTCAGGGATGAGGGTATGAGTCTTGGTCGTCTTAAGCTCTTGATCTTCACATTTAATCACTAGGAATGCTAGGAATTGCATGAACTGGTGGTTAAGGACAGGCTTATTCACCGAGGGATCGGTGATGGACAAATTTATGAACACCGAAATACGGCGCCACAAACTTGTTGAACAATCGGCAAGTATGACCGAATCGTTTCAAGTAATAAACTCGGTAAGACCAAGTATCGTTCTCCCAAAGGACTCACGGCCTAGTTTAGTTATGTGATTTGTTGATTAGCTAAGACTTAAGAACAAAATAAGTGGAGTTTAATATGCAAAAGACGAAAATAAACATGTATGCATGAGGTTGATCAATGGCTAAAACAAAAGACAAGCACTTTCAATGAAATATATTGATGAATATGTTGTTGGGGGTCAATTTCATCTTATCCACTCTCATATATTTTAGGAATTCAACATTCAAGTCATCATTGTTAATGCCACTCTCTAAATTACCTTTCAAGAAGGCTTCTCTCTAATTACGAGTTCATACAATTCCTAGCATTCCTAATAATTAGTTTTTTTAGCACAGGAGCTTAAGGCAACCAATATAATATTGGGAGAAATTCCCCGGTTCTAGACTTTCCCGTACGTTCCCGTATCGACAAAATCAATAATCATGCATTGAATGAGTTAAACAAAGCAAGCATTGAGCAAAGAGGAAAAACCCTAACTAATGATGAAAGAAAGCATAAGTCTTAGATTAAGATGCAAGCATAAATTCCATATATGAGAGCTTCAAAAGATTACATTGATTCCCCAACAAACATACAAGGTTTAGTTCACCATATTCATGGTGAACCTAGATGAACAATAATGAAAGAATGAAAGATAAAACCCTAGAAAGGTGAAGAGGTAGCCTGAGCATCCAAGATCCTCCTTCAAAGGGGTGGAAGAGAGAGTGTTTGTTTCGTTTCTACCAAAGATACCAACCCTAAGACATCTAGGTCTTTAAATAAGACATAAAAATAATAGAAAACGAGTCCAGGCCCAAACAGATCATAAAATCGCATAAAACTGGCCCAAAACTCGTCTGGTTGACTTTTTTCGTATTCTGGTTGACTTTTTGGTCGACTAGTTGACTTTTCTGGTTGACTGGTTGACTTTTTGGTTGACTGGTTGACTTTTCTGGTTGACTGGTTGACTTTTTGGTTGACTGGTTGACTTTTTTAGTTGACTGGTTGACTTTTTTGGTTTCTGGTTGACTTTTCTGATTCCATCTCTCTCCTTCTTCACTTCTTTCACTAAATTCACCTTAAAACCTGCACAAAAACACTGAAATCAAGCATAAACCTGTCCAGCTCTCTTATTTCTGAAAATATGGATAAAAGCATGATTTCAAGCTAGTTTCTAAGTGTAAAGGTTGCTTTTTGTGTCAATTTTAAGCATGAAAATAATAGTTTTTCAACTGTTATCACAACCCCAAACTTAGAACTTTGCTTGTCCTCAAGCAAACAAAATGTAACTCAATCTTCAACCAATTCATATGATGGTTCACTCATTCAAAAATCCTCTTTTTCAAGATAAGTAACAACTTCACTCAAACTTATGACCAAGAGTTCAATCAAGATGTGCACATGCTTTAGTGTTCACAAAGTCATTTAAATTCCAACAAATGCTATTTTTCATGAATGATCAATCAATTAAGCATGGATGTTCATGTGCTTATGGAATATTTCCTCACTAGGTAAAGTGTTTCACTCAACACACAAGTGTATAAGAGGTAAAGTGTTTCACTCATTCACTCCACTATCACAATGTTACATGAATCAACTTTGCCTTTCATTTTACCACAATAAAAAACATTCACAAGCATGCATCATCACAAGGACTTTTCAATGGCTTATAATGTGGCTGGGCTAACAAGAAAATTGGTTTTTCTGGATCACAAAATCCTTGAGTTAAGAGAATCATAACAACACAATTTTTCTTATTCTTCCCAACTTGCCTTTGCATTTGCATTGAGCTTTGCTTCTTTTTCTTTTCTTTTCTTTTTCTTTTTTTTCTTTGCATATTCTTACTTTTTAGCTCTTAGCTCAATGCTTTTCCTTTTTCATGTTTTCCCAACAACCCCAAACTTGAACATTTAACAATACCACACAAGATCTTCTACTTAACTCAAGGTAAAGATTTTCAATCAAGGGTTTCAGTGTATGTTCAAGGCTAAGGGTTCAAAGGATAGAACACAAAGTGTTCTCTTTTAGTGGGCTAACTTTATGAATTGGGCCAATAAAAAGGGTTCCAACAAACGGCCTTGATCACATGATGCAAAACAAGCAATTGATTCAATCATAGAAAACCTGGGCAAAGTCATTCATGCTTTCAAAGTAATAGCATTCAATCATACCAAAAACTCTGGAACTCAAAACCTCACATATAAGCTCATTCATATTTGACATACACATCCTGCTTAATTTCACAATCACAATCATGATATCCTGTATTTGTTCACAAAGCTTGTGAATCACCTGTATAAGCATTTTATGTGCACATCTATCTCAACATCAATCAATCACTAATCATCATCAAGCATTACTTATCACACAATCACAGTTAATAGCAAACCATCATAACAAACCATGTTTCCAATAGAGTACATCAAACCCTAATCTAAAACAAAAAATAAATAAGTTTAGAAAACTTAAACCAACCAAAACATAAGCATATGATAGCATTCATCCGTAAATGCTATCTCAGCTCCTCATCAATCTGAGCTGTCCTCTGTATCTTCCTCTTCTTGGATCTTCTAGTCTTGATTCTTTTTGCCCGATGAGGAGGCCATGCCTGCATCAAACATAATTCACAAAACCAAAAGATACATTGTTAAGCATTAGTAAACCACAATGAAGAAATCAGCCCCTTCAATGATGCTTTCTCCCAACCCCAAACTTAGATGGAAAACTAGTGAGCAAGTGAGTGGAAGGGAAATTTTCTAAAAAGGGATGAGGGAAAAGTTGTAGAGAACCATTGAAAAGGTATGTAAGAGTGTGTGTGCAGAGAAGAGTCTGAAAAGAGAAACCAAAACGCAGCTTAGGGTATAAAAATACCCTAATGGGCTCGGGTCCCGCTAAGGGGCAACCAAAGCCAATCTGCGATAGTACCGCTCAGCGGTTGTTTTACCGCTCAGCGGCACTTTCGTGAAATGCTCTTCTCCTTCTTTTCTTAACCTAAGTGCCTCCTAAACATGCCCCTCACTGGTTCCCTGCAATTCAATGTTTAGAATACTTATGCAAACCCTATTATGCAACTAAAATGAAACAAACAAAAACAATCAATCAACTGGGTTGCCTCCCAGGTAGCGCTTGTTTAACGTCACGAGCCTGACCCAAAGTCCACCAACACCCATCAGTAGGTGTTTAAAACTTACCAACACCCATCAGTAGGTGCAAAATTTTCTCATCAACACCCATCAGTAGGTGTTACACACTTAGTATCCTTCAGTAGATACTTAACCACCTAGCATCCATCAGTAGATGCTATGTTCAGCAAAATATTCACAAAATCATGTTCAACAGATTAAAAATTACAAACCAAAATAAAATTAAAAGTTTTTTAAATCACTGAGTTGCCTCCCAGCAAGCGCTCTTTTAACGTCATTAGCTTGACCCATTAAAGCTCAAGTTCCTTCTTTATAGTTGATGTTGTCATTCCACCAACTCCTCAGCTGTTTCCTGTGAACTGTTTTGGTCCTTCTAGAATGTGGAGACTCTATCTCTATCATCTCCTTCTCTTTAAAGCCCTTCACAACCCACAACTTGTTCTTGATTCTTATAGGTGTGCCAAGTTGGAGTCTTCTTTTCTCCCAGTCACCAGGAATTTCTCCTCCTCTTCCAATCTTTTCTTCCTTGTGTACCTGAAACAACAAACAATGGTTACTTGCAACCTTGAGATTTTCATCTTTACGGCTAGTCATGGGTGCATCTTGAAATGCAGCTTTATAACTAGCTTCTTCCTCCTGTGTTTACGTCTCATCTTTAAAGACGTCTATAACCACTCTCTCCTCCCTGTCCTGGAGCACCACTATACCTTCATTTACATCAATGATAGCTCTAGCCGTTTTCATAAACAGTCTTCCAAGTATGATAGGTATCTTCTCTGTCTCCATCTTCATCACCACAAAGTCTGCCAAGAACTGAAGTTTGCCAACACAAACTATAATGTCCTCTGCAATCCCACATGGCTCCTTTGAAGATCCATCGGCCATTACTAGATTAACCTTTACAGGTTTCACATTAACATTGCCGATTTGCTCCAGTAAAGAGTAAGGTATCAAGTTAACACTTGAACCTAAATCAAGAAGAGCTTTCTTCACCCTCTTCTTCCCTATGGTACAAGGGATAGAAAAACTGCCTGGGTCTGTTGCTTTAGGAGGGAATGACTCTTTTTCAACAGTTATACACTCCTTTGCTTCATCATCTCTACGTCTTTTCTTTGTACAGATGTTTTCATCAGATTTTGTGTAAACTGTGATTTGCTGTAGAATCTGCTCCCAAGGTGCATCATTATCCACCATTCTGAATAATTCTGTGAAGTCCAGTTGTTTCCCTTGATGGATTGGAAAAGGAAAAGTACTTTTGCTCTCTATTTCTCTTCTCTCTTCTGTATCTAACTCAACTTTCTCATCATCAACACTCTCTACCACCTTGCACTCTTCTCTGGGGTTAACCTCAGTATTAGCCCCAAAATTTCTATTTGGTCTTTCTTCCACCTGTTTGGTGATCTGCCCCATCTGAGTCTCCAAATTTTTTATAGCAGCTTCAGTGCTCTTTTGGGTAGACTCAGTTTTCTGTATGAAATTGTTGAGAGTTTCCTCCATCCTCATGGACCTTTCATTAAGCATAGATAATTGTTGCCATAAGGTGGGTTGCTGCTGCTGCTTATTATATTGACCAACTTGCCCAGTTTGCCCTTGACCAATACTTGGGTGTGGTTTCCACCCCTGATTGTAGCTCCCTTGACGGTACTGATTGGTCATGTTGTTTACATCCTCTACGGCTTCAACTAGAAAGGCACATTGACCATTGATATGGTCGCCTCCACACAATTCGCACAACTGGGTTTGTTCCTGTGCAGCAGTTTTCAACTCTTTGGGTAATTGTGCAAGAGTTTTGGTCAGAGTCTCCAACTGTTGAGTTAGAATTTTGTTTTGAGCTAGCAGGGCATCATGTGTCTGTAATTGGAGGACTCCTTTTTGCATAGGAGCTCCTCTCTCATTGTGTAGCTCATTATCACTAGTAGCCATGTTTTCTATAATCTCTGTTGCTTCCTCTGGAGTTTTTCATTTAATATCGCCTCCTGCTGAGGCGTCCAGCATCATCTTGGTTTGTGAACCAAGCCCTCCAAGGAAAGTTAAGACTACTTCCTGATCTTCAAAGCCATGCGTGGGTGTTTTTCTTAGCAAGCTTTTGTATCTGTCCCATGCATGCCCCAGTGATTCTTCCATACCCTGCTTAAATGAAGAAATCTCTTGCTTGCCTTTTGTCACCTTAGATTGTGGGAAGTACTTGTTTAAAAATTTTGTGACCACTGCTTCCCACTCTGTGAAACTTTCTTCTGGGAAAGAATTCAACCAAAGCTTAGCATTGCCTCCCAATGAGAAAGGAAACAAGCTAAGTTTGATAGCTTCGTCTGGCACCCCATTAATTTTGACTGTGTTGCAGATCTCATTGAAGGTAGTGAGGTGCTCATATGGGCTTTCATGAGATAACCCATTAAATTGGTTGCTTTTCACCAGTTGAATCAGTGCTGGTTTGACCTCCATATTAGCTGCATTGACTCTAGGTCTAGCTATACTGTTAAAGTGCTGAGGTCCAGCTATATTGGTGTAGTCAGCAAGAGTTCTTCTAACATTGTTGTTCTCCATATTTTCTGTGCTATGAACAGAACCTTGTGGTGATGATTGTAAGAGAGTTTCTGGAGAAGGGAAAAGTTCTCTAGATGTTCAGATTCTTCTCCTCCGTCTACTCTCGTCTAGACCTTCAAGCAGAGGTTCTGTTGTTTTCTTGCTCCTGGTTCTAATTGCATCCTGCATGCACAAGAAAACAAAACCCTAGAAAAGATTTGTTAGCACAAAAAGATATAGGAGAAGATATAGATTCAGAAGATAAAAGATTCAGAGGATAAGATAAAATAATATAATATAAAATAAAATAAAATAAAATCTAATCTAATCAAATCAAATAAAATAAAATAAAATCTAATCTAATCAAATCAAATCTAATCTAATCTAATCAAATAAAATCAAATCAAATCAAATAAGATAAAATAAAATCAAATAAAATAAAATAAAATCAAATCAAATAAAATAAAATCAAATAAAATAAAACCAAATCAAATAAAAACCGAAAAAATAAAAACAGAAAATAAAAACAAAAATTCAAAATTAAAGTCAAAGATAATAAATAATCACACAAATTAACCAGTTAAACCAGAGTCCCCAGCAACAGCGCAAAAAACTTGATGGACAAATTTATGAACACCGAAATACGGCGCCACAAACTTGTTGAACAATCGGCAAGTTTGACCGAATCGTTTCAAGTAATAAACTCGGTAAGACCAAGTATCGTTCTCCCAAAGGACTCACGGCCTAGTTTAGTTATGTGATTTGTTGATTAGTTAAGACTTAAGAACAAAATAAGTGGAGTTTAATATGCAAAAGACGAAAATAAACATGTATGCATGAGGTTGATCAATGGCTAAAACAAAAGACAAGCACTTTCAATGAAATATATTGATGAATATGTTGTTGAGGGTCAATTTCATCTTATCCACTCTCATATATTTTAGGAATTCAACATTCAAGTCATCATTGTTAATGCCACTCTCTAAATTACCTTTCAAGAAGGCTTCTCCCTAATTACGAGTTCATACAATTCCTAGCATTCCTAATAATTAGTTTTTTTAGCACAGGAGCTTAAGGCAACCAATATAATATTGGGAGAAATTCCCCGGTTCTAGACTTCCCCGTACGTTCCCGTATCGACAAAATCAATAATCATGCATTGAATGAGTTAAACAAAGCAAGCATTGAGCAAAGAGGAAAAACCCTAACTAATGATGAAAGAAAGCATAAGTCTTAGATTAAGATGCAAGCATAAATTCCATATATGAGAGCTTCAAAAGATTACATTGATTCCCCAACAAACATACAAGGTTTAGTTCACCATATTCATGGTGAACCTAGATGAACAATAATGAAAGAATGAAAGATAAAACCCTAGAAAGGTGAAGAGGTAGCCTGAACATCCAAGATCCTCCTTCAAAGGGGTGGAAGAGAGAGTGTTTGCTTCGTTTCTGCCAAAGATACCAACCCTAAGACATCTAGGTCTTTAAATAGGACATAAAAATAATAGAAAACGGGTCCAGGCCCAAACAGATAATAAAATCGCATAAAACTGGCCCAAAACTCGTCTAGTTGACTTTTTTCGTATTCTGGTTGATTGGTTGACTTTTTGGTTGACTGGTTGACTTTTCGGTTGACTGGTTGACTTTTCTGGTTGACTGGTTAACTTTTCTGGTTTCTGGTTGACTTTTCTGATTCCATCTCTCTCCTTCTTCACTTCTTTCACTAAATTCACCTTAAAACCTACACAAAAACACTGAAATCAAGCATAAACCTGTCCAGCTCTCTTATTTCTGAAAATATGGATAAAAGCATGATTTCAAGCTAGTTTCTAAGTGTAAAGGTTGCTTTTTGTGTCAATTTTAAGCATGAAAATAACAGTTTTTCAACTGTTATCAATCGGGTTTAGGTGATTTAGTGAGTGACGTTAATATTAATGCATAAAGAAGAATTCTTACATACATTAGAGGGAACTTAGTGAAATCTAACCCCAACAACATACTCATCTCATTATAAACAACATCCGTTCATCTTTGTGTTACTATGCTATTGATCAAACTGCATTCATATTTAACTTTTTGTCTTTGCATCTTAAACCAATGATCACATTTTATTTAAGTCTTAATTAAAACAGTCATCACACAATTGTTTAGTGCCGAAAGTCTTCTGGGATACGATACTTGGTCTTACCATTTTATATTACTTGTGCGATTCGGTACACTTGTCGATCCAACAACAACACTCTCTCACTTCCATGTTCCAATTTCCACCGTTCTTCTCTCTCATGTCATCGTTGCTCCAATAAGCTTCAGACGAGTGGCGTTAGTGCTCCATAGCTATGCGTCAACATTTCTCTCGCACACACCATCGCCACATTTTCATTGCATTTCATTTTCGCGTCTCCTTCCACCATGAAACATATCTTCATTTCACCACATCCTAGAAACCACATCTTTCATTCTCGCTCTCGAGCTCCTCACTGTAAGTCACATTTTGCATCACAAATTCATATGTTCTTCCACTTTCACCGAACACCTTCATCCAAATTAGGGTTTTTTCCTCCTTTTGCATTTTCCTTCCAATTTGACCGGTTAAATCCTCTTTTACTCCGTTTAAACATCTTTCCACCGATTGATCTTTGATTTCCACTGATTAAACCTCCATTCACACCGATTAATCGGTTCAGTTAGTGTTTCCTCACTGTTCTTGGGTTCCTTCGGTCACAAATTAGGGTTTCATGATTCAGTGTTTTCTCCAATAGATTTTGATTCTCTCGGGTCGTTTAGGGTTTTCAACCTATCTTCTTTGATTCTCTCTCGAACTAGAGGTTTGTCAACATTTCCCTGTGTATTACTCGTCGGAGGAAGCTTCGAAGGAGTTGCATCGCGTCTTTGGTAACTGATGAGTGCATATTTAAGCCCACATTTATGCTTTAAAGTTCAAATTTTTGATGGGATAATTGTGTTTAAATGGTTGGTTTTAAATGAATTTGTGATGATTGGAATTGTTGGGTTTGGGAAATAAAGAGACGTAAAAAGTAAGTTTTAGCGCATAAATTATTCTTGGATGTTCTAATGTTTATTTGTGCAGCTGAGAATATAAGTTTTATTGGTCCAAATGGCAATTCAAGGCCCAAAATTAGGTTTTATTTGGAAAATAATGTACAGATGGGCCAAACAGACAACTTTTACCCTTGCACCTCCCAATTTCCCTATATACACCCCTCTTCTCTTAACCAAGCCCAAATACTAAGCCCAACAGTAACACCCTATTCTGAATACACCTCCTAAAATTTCCTACCCATACCTCTCCTACCACTAATTAAGCCAGATTTTATCAGATGTTGCCACGTGTCCAAATCCCTCCACTAACATATCAAACCGTCCAGATGATGCCACGTCACTTATCCTTGCACTAATCAGTGAGCCAATCAGGTTTTGCCACCTCAGCCCTAACCCATGAGCATCATCTTCCACCTTCTCCAACAGAAACCCTAGCCGCCAATGCCGTCAGCCGCCGTTCCGCTTCCGCCACTCTCGCCAATGTCGCAAGTCGCTGCCACGACCATAACATCATCTCCTTCCTTTCTCGCTGGCGCATCAACGGACCACCACGGTGCCTCAACCAAGACGCCGCGACATCACCGTGAAACCGCGAGCCACCTCTCCATCCGCGCCGCCACCATCTCCATGTCGACGTCATCACGCACAGCCGCCGTCGCACAGTAACCACCATCAACCTTCACCGTGATGTGCCGCCGCAAGCCTCTGTCACCATCGGAACCTTCAACGCACGCCGCCATCACTTCGCGAGCCACTGTCATCTTCATCTTCTCCATTCTCGGAACCAAATCGCGCCACCATCGCACAACCTTTTTCACCTTACCGCCGCGCCGTTCCGTCACCAGACAGCCACCATCAAGGCGCGACGTTCGTGCCACCACCACGCCGTGAACCTTTCCTCCATCACCGCATCAAAACCTGCAAAGAAACACAGAGAACCACAGGCAGCCATTGACGCAACCGAGCTCCTCCTCCATTCGCGAAACACCACCAAATCACGTCTGTCACTGCCGCACCACCATCATGCCACTCGCGCCTTGCCACTACAGCACCGCCGCTGCCATGGCCGCAACCATCTTGCAGCCGTCGCACGACCTTCTTCCACGGCCAATCATACCTGCAAATCAATCACAGAAGCCGCGAAACAGAGGAGCAATGCGGCACAGAGAAAGCCCTTTCCCCCAATCTGCAAAACCCTAATTTTGGGTGGGAAAGGGGCTCACACGTGGCGAGTCTCCATTGGCCACGACCATATGAGTCAAAGTTGGTCAACAAGCCTTCTCTGGTCAACTGATGGGCTTTCTTGCAATTTCAGAAATTCAGTTTGGGCTAAAATGCAGATAGAGAAAATTTCAGGGCATTTGTGTAATTTTAGAAAGTCAGAAAAGATAAAAAAATAAAATTCAGTTGTTGAATTAATTTAAATTGGGAATATCAACAGAAAATATCTTCCAAATAATGTTATAATTATTTAAATCTTTTAGTTATTTGGAAGATATAAGATAAAAGATTCTATCAACTGAATATTCAGAGTCCAAGCCCAATCAAGCTTATTTAAAGAGACCCAGAGGACTTCACTTGAACTCACTTCAATTCATTCTCTCATACTCCTCTCACTTTTCTTTCATCTTGTATTCAACTCCATTCATGGAGAGCTAAGCATCTAGGGCTATTCTGCTGTAATTCCATTATGGATTCATAGGTTAGATTGAGTTAATGCGATTGTTTACTTTGGTTATTGATTTAAGTTGTTCTCTCTATGTCTTTCATCTCTCTATCTTGTTAAAAGCAAATATTTTTGCATCATAATATGTTTGAATCTACATGCATATTGATTATATGAGTTTTAGGGTTTCTAGGTTTAAATTGAGAATCTACTTTGATTTAATTTAGGAACTTTCATATGATTAAATAGTTTTTACTATCAATTGAGAATGTACTTTGATTGATTAGTAATAATTTCAACTATAATCAATTGAGAATTTACTTTGATTGATTAGCTTTTAATTTGGTTAGGAGATTTAAGAATAGACATGATTAAACACAATAGAATTTGATTGAGAATGTACTTTGGTTGAATTTATTGTGAATAATATAGAAAGGTTTTGCATTTGATTGAGAATTTACTTTGGTTAAATGCATGATCGCCCTCAAATTAATTAAGAATGTACTTTAATTAATTTGAAACTTAAATAATAATCAATTGAACAATTATCTGTGAATAACCGATGATGAATCTATCTTGGAAAAACAGTGGAATTAACCTATTTCATCGTAACTGTTTTTAAGTTTCTTATTTATTCTTTAAACACTCTTCAACCATTACTTTTATTCATAAGCATTGCATAGCATTCGTAAGAGTCACAGATATTCAAAAGCAATTCCGTGTTCGTTGGGAGACGACTCAGGGTTACTTCAACCCTGTCTACTTTCTTGAATACTACTTGGCAATACTGAAGTTGCCTTGAAAAGTAGTATTAATTTGATAGCTTCAACGACAGCTTATCAGTAACTCTTTAGAACCCCGACGTGATTTTTATTGGAGTAGTTAAGCGCATTAATTCTGGCATCCAACAGTTATTCTTTTTTTTTGTATAAATACAGTTTCGAAGCCTTGGATAACCTCTACACCTCCGTTTATAAAATTTCTCGTAAGAACTCCTTCAAGGTTTCTTTGTGTTAATTTTTTGTGTGTTTCTATTAGCTCCTTCAAGGTGACAAGAACGAGTCATTTCTTTGTGGTTTGATTCTTTGTCATGTTGATAATCTTGAAGGAGTGATAGAAACACAAAGAAGAGGTTGATACATTTGGATTTCGCACCCTTTCAAAATGCTACAACCTCCATTCACCAAAATCCTTCTATTTTTAACTATCCCGTGGATCTTTTCGTGGTTAGATTTTCTTTTTTTTCCTATGTTTAGTGTTATTATGCTTTTCTTTTCTTTTGGTTTCCATTTATGAACATACATTCTGTAAAAATTGATTTCTTTTAGAAATCCTTCAAGGGGTTTTACGTCGAACCCTTGTAGAACTCAACGTCCCACTGTATATTAACGAGGAACCACTTCCTAATTTGACGTTTTATTATACGCATGGGCTCTGTTACATGTCGTATTCTTCCGGGGCTTCGAAGTTTTATTGACTAGTCAGAAGCTAAAGCGTCAATCTCTTTTTTGTTATTTTTCCTTTTTTCTCTTAAACCAACCACAAAACGTCGAACTCTTTTGGAATCCGACGTGATTGGCATTGGAGTAGTTAGGCGTAATAATTCTGGCTCCTAACAGTTATTCTTTTTTTTCTATAAATATAGTTTCGGAGCCTTCAATAACCTCTACACCTCCATTTATAAAATTTCTCGTAAGAACTCCTTCAAGGTTTCTTTGTGTTAACATTTTTTGTGTTTCTATAACCTCCTTCAAGGTGAAAAAAACGAGTCATTTCTTTGTGGTTTGATTCTTTGTCATGTTGAAAAGCTTGAAGGAGAGATAGAAACACAAAGAAGAGGTTTATACATTTGGATTTCACACCCTTTCAAAATGCTACAACTTCCATTCATAAAATTTCTCGTAACAATCTGTTAACTTTTATCTTTGTTTTTCTATTATCTCCTTCAAGGTCACAAAAACGAGTCATTTCTTTGTGGTTTGGTTCTTTGTTATGTTGAAAAGCTTGAAGGAGTGATAGAAATCCAAAGAAAAAGGTTGAGAGATTTGGATTCCGCACCCTTTCAAAACGCTACAACCTCCATTCACCAAAATCCTTCTACATTTTAACTATTACGTGGATCTTTTCATGGTTAGATTTTCATTTTTTTCCTATGTTTAGTGTTATTATGTATTTCTTTTGTTTTTGTTTTTGTTTATAAACATACGTTCTGTAAAAATGGATTTCTTTTAGAAATCCTTCAAGAAGTTTTATGTCGAATACTTATAGCACTTCACGTCCCATTGTATATATGATTCGATTACTAAGTTTCTTGAAGTTGTTTTCTATAGAATCAGTGGATCTGATTTCTGGTAGAAAACAACTCTAGGAAAACTTAATAAATGACTCATTAAAAAATTATCAAACTGTGCAATGGTATATTTGGATGATTCTTGTTTTAAGTTTGCTGAAGTTGTTTTTCTTAATGAGTCTGTTTGCTTTGAAATCTGATTGTGAAAAGCAACGAATCATCCAAATAATTTTAACGTGTTTATGAGAGAAACAATCAATTAACATGTTTATGGTACCGCTTCCTAATTTAACGTGAATCTCTTCGTTTGTAACAACATTTATGATGAGCAACAAATTGTCTTTTCCCATATATGTCTAGTGGTGTCAGACTTCGACTTTAATCTTTTCGTTTGTAACAATAACATTTCTCAAGTCTAACCAAATTCATTTTTCCATGCATAGTTAACGTCGATGACTTTCCAAATTCGACGTGAATATCTTCGTTTCTTACAATGGCATTTATGATGACAACAAACTTGCCTTTGCCCATATAAAGTAGACGTCAAATAGTTTCAGACTTCGACTTTAATCTTTTCATTTGTAACAACAACATTTATCAAGACTAACCAAATACACTTTCGAATGAAATGTTTACGTCAAAGACTATCCAAATTCAACGTGAATATCTTCGTTTCTAAAAAGAGCATTTATCTTGACCAACAAAAATAGACGTTGATACTACTGCGACGTCAAAGTTCAAGACCATTTTCTTTAAATACAGTTTCAGATCCTTGACCTAGACCTCCACTTATAAAATTTTGGAGTAACCTATCACTCTGTTAACATTTTGTCTTTGGTTTTCTCTTAGCTCTTTCAAGGTCACAAAAGTTTGGGTGATGCATGAAGGAGCAATAGAAATCCAAAGAAATAACTTAACAGATTTGGGTTTCGTTTCAAGTAGTACCATTCGAAAACCTACACTACATAACTTCCTTAACCAAATTCATATTAACTTTTTCCTTTGGTTCTCCATCAATTCCTCCATTAAACGAAGACATTTCTTTGTTAACGATGAAGGCATGGTGGAAAACCAGAGAAAAATGTTAACACTTATGAATTTCAAAAGCACTCTCCATTGTTTTTCTGTTTTTTTATTTACTTCCCGTGTTTCACTTTAATGTATTCTTTCTTGTTTCGTGTTCATGTTTGACGCTATGTTTTGTAAAAGGGGATTTCTTTTAGAAATCCTCTATAATATAGGACGTCGAATAGAAAGCGAATTCGACGACAACCTGTAACAAGGAACTTAAAAATTAATAAACTTCAGGTTTTAAAATGAATACTTTTAAAGTTGACGTCGCTTATTGTCAAAATGCAACATTCATGTCTTCGTTTTTAGAAACCAACATTCCGATATAAATTACACGTCGCATATTGTAAAAATTGGACGTGAATCTCTTCGTTTCTACTAACAACATTTATCATGACCAGCTAACTTCTTTTCCCATATTAAGTAGACGTCGTGTTGTGTTACAACTGGACATGAATCTCTTCGTTACAACATTTATCATTATTTATCATATTAAGTGGACGTCAAGTATTCGCATAATTCGACGTTCATCTCTTCGTTTCTAATGGCAAAATAAACGTCCAAGCCCCTATAGAATTTGATGTTTGGTTGTTGGTTTAAAAGAAAAATAAAAACATAATAAAAAAGGGACTGGCCCTTTGTCCTCTACAGGCAAATAAAACGTCGAAGCCCCAATAGTATACGCCGTCATATTCTGAATAGCTACATAGTGGCACATTGATTTGAATAATTACCACCATAGAACGTCATGTTGTCATGATATTCGACTTGCTATTCTGAACTTATATTTAATCTGTAAATCTATCCTATATCATTGTCACAAACTAGATTCTTAAACCCTTCCTGTAAATCTTAAAATCTTGTTCTCAGATGTCTTCTTCATCTTAACGGCGTGGAAAGAAGGCTGCACAGGTTGTAAGAAATGCTAGTCCAAATGGGTGGATCAGTGATGATGAAGAACGATACAAATTTGGATGTTATAGAAAACTCTTCAAGGTGGTCCCTCACAAGTTCTTGGATCTGTAATTATTCCAACTTGTCACACTCTTTCAAAAAAAGAAAAGCAAACTTTTTGTTAGTTTACATAATGTGAAGGTTCCACAAGGTTATTCATCGAATATTAGTAGCCTTGTTTCTATGCAAGATTTAAAGTTAGTTGGTTTAAAGTCTCACGAGTGTCATGTCTTAATGCAACAACTTTTAACAATAGCTATTTGAGCAATATTATCTACTTCTGTTAGAGGTATTCTCACACGTTTGAGTTTGTTTTTCAATGCCATTTGCAAGAAAGTTGTTGATCCTTGACAGTTAGATGATTTGCAAAATCAGGCCATCAGACTATTGTGCCAATTGGAAATGTATTTCCCACCCTCCTTTTTTGATATCATGGTTCATTTGATAATCCATCTAGTGAGAGAAATTCGAATATGCGGGCCGGTTTTCTTCAGGTGGATGTACCTGGTTGAAATATACATAAAGATCTTAAAGGCATATGTTAAGAATCAATTGAGACCAAAAGCTTCGATTATAGAGCGCTACATTGCACAAGAAGCCACTGTATTCTGCTCAAGTTATATGCAAGTTGTGAACCAATAGGACTTCCAAAGAATAGACATGAAGACAAACGTGAAGGAAAAGGAGTTCGAGGAGTGAAGATTGAAAGTGTTAGTGGAAAAGAAGTTAATCAAGCTCATTTGTACATTTTAAACAACATAGAGGATGTTATTCCTTACATTTCACAACACATTGACGAAATTAAGTCTGCACATCCACGTATGAGTGAAAAGTGGACACTTCATGAACATAACAAATCCTTTTTAACTTGGTTTAAGAAACAGATTTACGCGACTCCAAATGTTTATGAAAATCTATTGAGACTAGCTCATGGACCTAACACCGATGTGATCACTTTCGGCGGCTATTACATAAACAATTACTTGTTCTTTTCAAAGGAGGAAGATGATAAAAGTAGAGTTCAAAATAATGGAGTTACCCTACAAGCTGACACTGTACACTTTTCCAGTTCGAAGGATAGGAATCCAATTACAACATTAATGAGTTATTTTGGAATAATACAAGAAATTTGGGAAGTTGATTATGTCACTTTTAGAGTTCCAGTTTTCAAGTGTAAATGGGTTGATAATAATTCTGGTGTGGTGATAGATGACCTCAGATTCACTTTGGTGGATCTTAACAAAATGAGTTACACGGATGAACCATTTATTATGGCTTGTTAAGCAAGAAAAATATTCTATGTTACTAACCTAGTGAATCATAAATGGTCAGTGGTATTGGAAGGCAGAGCCATGCACACAACCAATGATGAAGACTCTCTGGATATACTTGAGACAACCTCCTTCTCATTAAGAACCATTGAAAATAAGGTTGATGATGTACCCGATGAAATACACGCAACTCGATGTGATCGCAACGACAAGATATGGGAGAAATAGGTGTCTTTTCAATGTTTTAATTGATTATACAATTTATTTATTTTGTTTTTTCTAGGTTTAATTTACTAACACTTTGTAAACATGTATGACGAGCTCTAGATCAGGTCAGACAGGAGGAGGTGGTAGATCTGTGACTCGGTTGCCTGATGTCACATCCCGTCGGGTTGCGGAGGAGAAGTTGACGGTGGAGATTGATCCCCGATGGGGTGCTCCTATTTGGGCACATGCAGAAAAATTTAGGAGTTACTTGGGTATGTTGGCAAAAACACATGTCTCTATTGTCGTTAACTGTTGGGATGATGTCCTAGAGGTTGAGAAAAATCTACTATGCCAGGATATTTTGATATGTTTCAGATGTTTTACTTCCATCATTGACTTACTTTTGTTGAACATTCTTTAACATTAATTTTGTTTTTAACAGCAAAATTGGAATATTCCTAATGATGAGAGGATAAGGAGGAAGACTTTATCCCACATTGCAGTTCGATGGAGGGATTTCAAGACTAGACTGACACGTCTATACTTCTTTGGTGCTAAAAAGAACGATACTCCTTGTGGAAAATATAAAATAACTAAGGAGGAATGGGTGCAGTTTAAAGCATCTAGACGTTCTGAAGACTAACAGGTATGGTTTTTAATATTTAGCTCTAGTCACACAAGATGTTAATTTGTGATTTATGCTTAATAATTTTCATTGTTTCATAAGAGAAAAGGTTAGTCGCCCAGCAGAGGCAGAGGCTTAATGATGTACCACACGTACTGTCACGTGGTAGTTATGCATTATTAGAGAAAAAGATGAAAAAAAGTCGTGTTGAGGCTTTAGGTCTTGAGTCACCTGACCTAGACCTCCATCAGCTAGGTATGAATTGTGGAAGGTTGCACGGACCAAGGCCAATGGCCAGATGACATCCCAATCGGGTCAAGAGATATCCTAGAGAATTGTAAGTGGAAACTTTTAACTAATTACCATAGTTCATATAAATTTTATGTAACAAACTTTTTTATGTGTCTAAGTTCATTATGATATGCAGGATGAGTTGATTGAGCAGCAGACTCAAGGCACATTTGTGGGGCAAGGTAGGGAGGACCTCCTAGTAGCAGCCACAAGTCGGCTAGAGCATTCAAGTCGTGTGCGTGCTGTTGGAGGAGCTACTGAATTGAGGGAT
The DNA here is from genome assembly GCA_027742785.1 of Vigna reflexopilosa. Lineage (NCBI taxonomy): Eukaryota > Viridiplantae > Streptophyta > Magnoliopsida > Fabales > Fabaceae > Vigna > Vigna reflexopilosa. The sequence goes on along the minus strand of CM050913.1, from coordinate 16,647,986 downwards.
TACTTTGGCCCTAAACCAAGAAGCACAGAGGCCATGAGTGAAGAAGCGCTTAGTAGCCAAAGGAAACAAATGCAACTCGAGATGGAGGAGCGCATGAATGAACACTTCCGACAAAAAGAAGCAGCATATCAAAAGCTTTTCGAAGAAAAGCTTCAGATGATGTCCCAATAACAACAACAGCAGGAGGACATCCCCATAGATGATCTTACCGCACCTCGTGTGAGCACCAAAGGCTCATGCTCTACTGCAGATCCTACTGATTACACTTGTTAGTATGAGTTTTTGGTTGATGAGGATCCTCCGTGCGTAGTGGTCGTGGGACGATAGGTTGTAGGAGGCCAGACCCTTCATGGTGCTCCTTTATTGCCCACTCACGCGCGGGTCACAGTTGATGCAGTTAGAGACCCCTAGGCTCGAGTGCCAATACCTACATCTGAAATCCAATTCGTGGGGGAGGCCTTAGGCCATTTTATAGCTTGGCCTAAGGCTATGATCATGTCATATTTTGGTCCACCAGCGGTATTATATTCTTATTTTTATTATTTTAAATCTTCAAGTTATAATTAAATGATTCCTAACTTTTGTAAATGGGACTTCCAGTTCTACCATCCTGAGAAACAACCAATGGCTCAACCTATGAATGAGGCTCATGAGGAAGCAGAAGACGATGATGATCCTCTATCCATATTGATGAAGAGATTACATAAGTTGAATAAAGGACCGGTAGAGCTGGAGTGCGAGTTAAGAACATTTGGCGTCTAGTGCCATATTCCATTGTATATTGCTTTCAATGATGCAGTGAAGATCGTTGCTGGAGAAAGAATGTTGAACATTTCATGCATACAACTATGGTACATGTAAGTTTTTTAATTGTTATTTAACAATTTCGTTTTTTAGTATTATTACTATTTAATAAATATACTTAACTTTATTGTTATAGGTACATGGACACCATCATAGTGGGACAAGGTCGGGCAACAATGTACGGCGTTCTGAAACCTCAAACAATTCAACCATCTAGAAACACATTAGATTCCAGACAATCATATATTTAAACATAGATGATTGAGTTTAAAAGAAAGTTGTATATTGTGCCATACATTGATGCGTATGTGTTTCTCAATATTGTCAACTTTTATCAAAATTTAATCAATAAACTCACTAGTTGTTGGTACATGATAGGGGCTATTGGCAAATAATGGGGATCATTCCAAAAAGAGCACAAGTTGTCTAGTTTTGTTCTCTTCATAAGAAGATGAAAGCGGAATTGAAGTCCTTGTTACAAACGTAAGTATGAAATTAATTCATATCAATTCTGTTAAAAAAAGATGTGCTTCGTTTCTAACACCAAGAGGGGGGTGAATTGTTGATGTATAAAAATGATCGCTTTTCCAATCTTTTTCACAAAACTGTAAGTCTTTAAACTTTTCTTGAATCGCAACTAAAAATGTATGCAATGTAACAATATACGTATTCGAATACAGATATTATGCAATCGATTAAATGCAAAGAGTTAGGGAGAAGAAGATTCAAACTCTAAGTTTTTATACTGGTTCGGCCAAGCCTACATCCAGTGCCCTTCCAATCAACCTTAGACCGAAAGCCATATGCACTATAAGATCTGAGTTTTTACAACAAGGTTTTTGCAGCGACCTCACTCATCAAAATGTAAACAACCTCTCTAACTCACTAATCTAAATTAGCCAATTACAACAGACTAGCAGCAAGAACAATCCTCTCCTGTAGTCAACCCCTTTGAGATCCCCCTAAAAGTCAAGAACCACACGTTCTTCTTCCTGTATACACCATAGGGAAACAGTAACACTAAAGCGTTTGCAAGAGCTTCCTGATCCAGTAGTATGCACCTCTATTGTGCAGAATGATCAGACAGTTTGAATCAATCAATCCAGCTTCTCAAGCAACCTTCAAGATTTGAACGCCATAGCAATTCTTAGTTCCTGGAGCGTTTTCCCCTTCTGTAAAACTTTAAAGCATTTATCTGAAACAGATATGAAAGTGTTAAAATCAATTGTCTTACAAAAATTCAAATCATGGGTCTATATATAGTTTAACTCAAATCATACGCGTTTTAATCGATTATGCTATTAATCTAAACGATTTCATCTTACAATTATAACAGTTTAACAACAGTCAAACTCATTAATTGAATGCACAATTAATGTAATCGATTTGCATTTAAAGCTTGGTCAACATATTTAAAAATATGACCTTTGTGACCGTTATGTCAAGCAATGAAACAGTTTTCAAATCTTTAACAAACTTAATTGAATACAAGATGCATGTAATCGATTAAGTTTTAACACTTAGTATATTTTTGAAAACTTTTCTTCTCAAAATCCATCACAGCACACTTGAAAAAGATTTGTGCAAATACACGAGTTTTAATCGATTTAACCACTAACGTATTCGATTTAAAACCTGTTGTTTTGCCACAATTTAAAGCTTAAGTTGTCTGATGACTTTAATTGATTATCACACCATTGTAATCGATTAAGTCATATAGATATGCTTGGTGCATGTGGTTTTTCCATTTTAAAACTCATATTATGCATGCACAAATATAATCACATTTCCAACACATATGCAACTTAATACGTTCACAATTATGCTTGTACAAATCTCACAGTAATCATCTAAGCATATAACACATATAACACAGTACATATACATGTGTTTTTATTAACTATGTGTTGTCATCATCAAAAACAAATATCACAGTGATTGTGGGTTCAACTAAACTTGTGCTCCCCCTATCAACAATCTCAACAAATTCATTATGATATTAATATATTAACTTATGTTTCTAATGTTTTAAATTTGTTTAGAGTTGTGGCTAGGACCAGAGGACAACAAATTGAAATTATATATCCTAATGGAATTTGTTGATCTTTAACTACTAATTTTCGTGGTCAAATTTAAACCATTACATTTGACTAAGTTCTTTCACATGTTTAGTGTAACAAGCAGAATGATTCCTAAGCATGTGGCTACTATATCATGTCATGGATGAAGACAATCATCGAAGCAGGAATCACAACAGATTGGATTGAGGTAGAAATTTACATTTGAAAATCTTACAAATATCAATAAACTTTTCACATTAAAATGAATATAATATTAAAGTTTCCTTGATTTTGCAGCGGTTCAACACTACCTCTATAGTGTCAAATGTCGTAATAAAGAAGATACGAGAGGAGTGGGCAGAATATTTGAATAAACATTTTAATTAGCTATAGCTTTAGATTTTTCCTTAAAGTTCTGTAGCATTTTGATGATAGCATTTGCTTAGGTTTTAGTTTTACTTGTGCAGCTTTTTGAATGGATGAATTGATGATAACATTGTTTAAACTGTGAATAGATGAATACTGTGAATATATGAATTGGAAAACTGGGTTCTTTTTGTTTTGATGATAACATTTGCTTTTAGTCTTTTAGTTTTACTTTTTAATTCGAAATAAGGAATTGATGATAGCATGGTTTAAATTAATTAATTCTGTGAATATATAAATCGGAAAACTGGTTTTTGTATTTCAGGTTTGGTTAAATGAGCAAAAACGAACCAGATTTAAAAAAAACATTGAAAGTGACGTCAAACTATGCATTGTCCGATGTTAATATGTGCATTTTAACGCCAACCTTTACGTCGTTCGACGTTCATATGATACAATGGATTACCATATAAATGAAACGTTGGGTGAGCTTCTCTTTGGCTCAGCGAAGGTAACATCATGTATCCATAAGTTTGACGTTAACGTTACGTTCAGCCTCCTACTATTGGACGACAACTTTACGTCCACTCCCCTTATAATTGACGTCAAATCTTCCTTTAAATATAAATAATTATTTAAATATTAAACGTTGAACTCTTTATTAATCGACGTGACTATAAACAACAAGTAACGTCGTTCTAAGTACTTCGACATCAACTTTACGCCTGACCTCTTTCAATTGGACGTCAACTTTACGTCTAGTCCCCCTTACAGTGACGCCAAACCTTACTTTAAATATAAATATATATTCAAATATTAGACGCCACTCTCTTTATTATTTGACGTGCTTATAAACAACAAGTAACATCGATCCTCATAAATCGACAACTTTACGTCCAACCTCTTTCTATTGGACGTCAACTTTATGTCAAGTCCCCTTAGAGTTGATGCCAAATCTTCCTTTAAATATAACTATTTATTCACATATTAGACGTCGTTCTCTTTACTACTTGACGTGTATATAAACAAGTAACGTCAGCTTATAGTATTCAACGTCAAAATTACGTCTCCCGATATGACGTCGTTCATGAATGCGCTGTTAAAAGCTCAAAATATTTGACTTTGTACGTTGTTTTTGTACTAGTGTTTGTAGAAGGAGAGGGTGGTGACAGATGCAGAGTGTTGGTGGAGCGAACCGAGGGTGGAGGAGGCGGAAAGGTCGTAGAGGTGGATGGTGTCGTCGTCACACTCCTCGCTCTTCTTCCTAAAATCCTAGGGTTTTTTAACCACTAAGGCAAATGAAAACGGCACCAGGCACAAAACAAAGAAAACCTACATTTTTAGTTTTATTTTTATTAATTTTTAATAATTTATTTTAAAATTCTGTATGTAATATCGGTAGGTAATGTATTTTCAGATTACATACGGATTTTACATGTTTACATACGGATTATAACCTTAGGTAAAGTTCCCGCCTAAACGCGCCAACATTACATACAAATTTTACATACGGAAATATCGGTAGATAAAATTTGTATAGAACTTATTTTTCATAATCTGTATGTAAAATCCGTATGTAATACCTGTGTTACATACGGATCAAAATTCGTATATAAATATCAGTAGGTAATTCTCATTTTTCTTGTAGTTGTGCAGAGATTCAGTTCTACTACTTCAATTCTAGATAAGTCCCTTAAATACATAAGGGAAGCACTTGCAAAATATGTAATTCAACTCTATAATAGTATTTAAATATTAGGATATAGTAAGTTCTATAGTAGCATATTTATGATTAGGTTAACTTTGTACATTGGATTGATGTATGCTTTTAAGTTGATTTATGATTACAATTCTATGTATATTGAATTGATTTATGATTTTTTATAATTTTCATTGAAAATATGCTTCTGGACTATTCTGAACAATTTTGAAATATTTAGGTCTATTTCTATAGTTGGGAATGTTGAACAAACATACCTGTTTAAAAAAAACACGCAGGATAGGCATCGGTTGTGACCATAATCGAGGCAGTTGCCCTTTATGGTATTGGTATGGCCACAATTGAGGCAGAAAGGCTGACGAAAAAACAAAAAAAAATCCCTCTACTACCTCGGTTCAACCCCTAACTGAGGCAGAAAACCCCATCTACTACCTCGGTTCACCAAAAACCTTGGCAAAAAAAAATAAAGAAATGGACCACCCTCTACCACCTCAGTTGCATTTGAATTAAGGAAAAAGCATACACTTTTTTGCCTCGGTTCTAAACTGAGGCAAAAAGCCTACCAGTTTTTACCTGTTAGTATATACCTCGGTTGCGGAACTGCTGCGGATAGGCGAAAATAATCGTCGTTGTTTCCCTTTACTATAGTAGTGTGATGTAAAATAAGTTGAGGAGTTGTTTTTATAAATTGAAGTTTTAGATAGATAACTCGAAGCTTTACAAAGGAAATTATCCATTTTGGGAGATGAAGATTTTGATCTTAATAATTTCTTAAGTACAATCTAGTTTCATGTATTGCGTTAGTTTAAAATTTAAAATTGTTTTTTATTTATGCGCACTATATCACAATTAAGTGTTATGAATTTAGACAATCATTCTACGGGTAAACTTAGAACATGTTGTGCCTCCCAAGGGTAAACTTAATAATCATTTTTGTTTATTAATTTACTTTTTGTATAAGCTAACATTTAATTTGATAGGTAGAAGCGGAAAAGGAAGTTGTTCAGCTCTAGGCGTCCTAAGGGACGACATGGACAATACTCGTTCATGTCAGTTATATGTTGTACATCCTATCAGGACCATGCTAGTGGCTCGTGGCATACTCTTTGAGGAAACCATTATAATTCATGGTATGAAGCTAGGAGAAGATGAGGTGAAGGTCACGGTCGATGAAATTGTCGTACCGGATGCGTTTGTTCTTTGGTTTGTTTTATTCCTAAGCCCTCGGTATGGACTTCTACTATATACTTCTCAATTTTAAACTTTACTTCTTATTGACATCAGAACATAACTATTTTTTTATGTAACAACAGACATGTCGAGAGGAAATTCCTACACCGAAGAAGATTCATTTATCTGAGGACGAACCTCTTGGTGCGTTACACAAGCTTTCTAACATCATTGCAGATGCGCCGATGATTGTTCCATGGGATTCTACTATATTTGGAAGAGACTTTGAGATCTCATTCTACTTACATAAACAAGATGTTCAGGAGCTTGCGTCAAGGAGAAAAGGGCCTAATATTATCCTCGTTTAGTTGTGTATGATGTAAGTCTATGACCACTTATTTATATAAAATTGATTTATCAAGTTACTTATATCAAATCATTTCTTAATTTCAGGTATATGTTTGGTGTAACTAACAAGATAGGGTTCAATGTTGTATATGGGTTCATTGACCCCTGAATGACTCACGAAGGAAATAAATTTGATGACATCCAAGTATACATTACCAATTGTTTTGCAATGCGGAAGCAACTATATTTTATCCCTTATATAGTTGGGTAAGTGAAATTTGTTAACTTTAAAGTTTCATTTGTGATTTTAGTATATAACAATTAAGTTACACTTAATAGTGATATGGTGCGCATAAATCAAAAACAATTTTTAATTTTAAGTTAACCCCATTTCATGAAACTGGATTGTACTTAAGAAATTATTAAGATCAAAATCTTCATCTCCCAAAATGCACAATTTCCTTCGTAAAGCTTCGAGTTATCTATCTAAAACTTTAATTTATAAAAACAACTCCTCAACTTATTTTACATCATTATGAATTTAGACAATCATTCTTCTAAGTTTATAATATTGGAACTTTAGGTGACTGTATCCTATTTCGGGTGTGGGGTATGGAATCACAATCAAAACACTCAATGCAACACTTTTCTCTAAATCTCCTAACGTCACTTTTACAGTTATAGTTGCAATGTTCTCTTAAGTTCTTAATGCTCCTTTTCCAAGTTGTACGGGAGTACCTGCTAAAGGTACTCAAACGCTTAAGTCAATAATATGACTGTTTAGTTAACACAGTAAAATCTTAAATTCGCAATAAATGCAATCACCTACCTCCTTTTTTAGGCTTGTATTTATAGGTTTCGAGATAAGCTTATAATTAGCATAAGCTTAATCATGATGTAATAATCGGTAAATATATTTTATTTATAAACGTGATTATTAGAGATGGTTAAGCATTTGGATGATTGGTCAGCTAGCCTCTTTTTCGACCGATTGTTGGAGTAGCAAGGTTAGGGCGTTTTGACGTCCACCAACCATAACACACTGTTTGACCATCTGGGTAAGTAGTGACCAAACAATCGTACAATACATACCATTTTTTTCTTTATTATTTTTAATTTGTATTGAGTACTTGTAATCATAACTGACTTGAATGAAAATGTCTACAACTTCTAGTGAAAAGCAAAGTTTAATTTTAAAACTTCTTAGATAAGTTAAAATTGATTGTTTTGTTGGTCTATATGATATATGATTATTGTTGATTTTCTAGTCTTCTACCTATATCAATTGACTGTTAGGTTGATCATTCAAGCGATGCTTCAATGGTGACATTTATTATTGAGATAGAACAATGTTTCTTGTGAGTCACTATCATCGTTTAATTAACAATCCTTAATGCGTAAGTTATGACTATCCTCGTTAAAGCTATCATTGCTCAAGCAACAAAAGTCATTATTGATTCTCTATCTAATATGAATTAGTCGTTCAATCGTTTGTTTGGAACCTCAAGTAAGGAAGAGATTGAATGAATATATTTCTCCTTCAAAGATGAATCGCATAAACATTAAGATAACACTCAAGTTGACAAAGTTCATCACTCAAGCATGAGATCTAACTTGAGTGACAGAAAATTAATAACTTGTTTAAAAGTCACTCAAGTGAGGATTACTCAAGTGACATCAGACATGCTTAAATTATTAAAATAGATTTTATTTGTTTTTATATATATATATATATATATATATATATATATATATATATATATATATATATATATATATATATATATATATATATATATATATTTTTGAAATAGGTATATTCATTGGTTAAACGAGATTATAAGTTGACTGAAATTATGTTTTATTTGAATTAGAAATTATGACTTTATTTTGAATGAGAAAAGTTAAATTCCTAGGATAGTAATTTGTGAAATTATTATGACATTTTTGTTTTACGAAGAATTAATAAATATATGTGTATTTAAGGTCCACAGCTTATACTGCCAACTCCATGACACCATGGAAAAGAGAAGTCGGAGTATTCCAAGGTGACCAAGTGGGTCTTTCTACCCACCGCATGATCCTGTCGTCCATGCACATTTAGATATGTAAAAAGACTTATCACGCTTAACATAGAAAATGCATTATTTTATGTAATTATTGGTCTTTCTCACATGACAGTGTTAGGTCCTGCAACTGTGAAAAGGACGCTAGCTGTCAAAGAACAAACTAACTGCGTTAACTATCTAACAGTACAGAGTCATCATTCCCCAGTTGAATCTTAACTGGTTTTCAAGTATTTTAAAGATTAAAAATTAACAATTTTTTTATAAACAACTTATGTCAGTTTGGGACTAGTCCTTCAAATATACAAACAATAAAATAAAATAGTGACACTCTGTTGTTAAAAAAAATTGTTAATGTATTTAAAGATATTAAAATTATAATAATCTTTTTATATTCTAATAAAGTGATCGAAATTTTTTATTTTACTTTTAATATTTCTATATCACCATATGCAGATACACACTGAAAGTAAAATTGTGACCGATCAGAAATTAAAACGAGAAGGGAGAGACTAATAATACATTGTGCACGAGATTGGAAGTTGCAAACCAGAAGGAAATTGAGTGGAATTTTAAATTGATTAATACAATAAAAACACATTTACAGAACGAAAACTACAATAGAATAGTAAAAACGCTCACACAAAGTACAGGGTAGGCAGATATCACTTTCAATGGCTCCACTTACACAACACATCATGAGCCTCTTCCATGAAAAATAAACACATAACATATATATATATATATATATATATATATATATATAGTTGTATATGTTATATATCCCACTGCAAACACCTTCGGGAGACAATGTGAGAAACATTTATGGTTTTAGTTCCATCAGGAGTGGGAGGATAATATGGTGAATCTTCTGCATATTCTGTTGGCATTGACATCCAATGCAAACTGGTTTTCCAATCTGCTTCCCTCAGAATCCTTAATATTTCCTTCACCACCACCTTGCTTCCTTCAGCTGACAGATGAACTCCATCCCTAACCAACATTTAATAATCCACACACAAATTATATTTCATGAGTTCTGTGTGACCAAATGAAAAAATGAAAAAGAAAAAAACTGAGAGAATATATATAATATACTTACGTAAAGCTAACGTCTAACCAATCTTCCCTGGCCTGAATTGCAGACCAGAGATTAATAGCCTTCAAATTCATTTCCTCACAAAGCTCCATTAATGCGTTTGCATATACTCCACATGACTCGTTGCTCCTTCCTGATTGCGTTGCACTGCATTCAGTGCACCCAAAGATTCATTACAAAACATGTGGGGTATAGACAATCACTTTATGTGAAGAAGAAACACCAAGTGTGTGGATTTTATACTTCAACATGTATGTTCGAGTGTCACCATCATGTACCTGAGCTTTCTGCGAAGCTGTTCTTCATTAATCGGAGGAGAGGTGAGAAATATGACACGAATGTGATCCGAAAGACTCTGACAAAACATATTTTGATACGTGTCAAACGTTCCACCACCAAATATTACAAGTAAATACAAAAGTAATATGTTTTGTAAGATATGTAACATTTTTTTTATTCTCAAGATGTTTCTAATTAATGTTTGATGTGGTAGATTAAGTTATTACCTTTAAATGATTGGCAATCTTCCTCATGTTTTCAACATATTCTTGGAGGGGCACATGAGGACCAAGGCCAGATGGGTGAGGATCGATAGAATCATTACCACCAAAGTATACAATCACCAATGATGGTTGTACACTAGCATCCTATGTTCAACAAAATAACAAAGGCTCATTAAAAGGAAAAACTAAATCAAACACGTTTTTATTAAAATATCTTAAAAAATTAAGTAATTATCATTTTTTACTTTCAAAAAATATGTGAATGAGCTTTTTTGAAAATGAAAACCTTCTATTTTGTTTGCTTTGACTCTCCTCTCGTTGTTATCCTTCTTTCCTCGACCCCTCTCTCTTATTTTCTTTCCTTATTGTTTCTCTTCTCTTATTACATAAAGCTAAAAATATAGCTAACAATTTATACTATATTAAATCTCGTATTCTAAATACTAAGGACCACATATAAAAATTAAGTATTTATCAAAAACAAAAAACACTATCAATCTTCCAAATTTTAACTTCACACATCTTTATATATAAAAAAAGTTTGGATCCAACCTTCCTCAGATCATGTGAAGAGAGATGTTGCATGTCATTGAGGAATGCACAGAGAATATATATGTATATATATATATATATATATATATATATATATATTGAAAAGAAAAATTATTCAAAGGAGAGAATCGTCTGATTAAGCATTGAAGTGAACATGGCGTTTTGGCAGTACCTTAGGAAAAATTTCATCCATAACTTCCAAAGCCCTTCTTGAATTCCAACCTGAGTATCCACGCAAGACGATATCCGCCTGAGCCACCATATCAACATTCTTTAATTGAGATTCATTCACCATCGATAATGACAAAAAAGTATATACATACAGATACCTACGTATGGTATGTGTGTATATTTAATAAAAGTCATTCATGATACATACGATCGATCAGTATCACATGATGACCTCATCACAGTAATTAAACATTTCCCAGTTTTATAGACAAGTCACGAGTCTTCTGAACATGAATTACTTTACATTGAGGTGAAAAACTGACCAAAATGATTACAAAATTGTGGGGTATATTGATCGGTGGTGTGGCTTGTTCAAGAAGGAGAAAAAAGCTATGGTGTGAAAAACATAATAAAGTAGAGTTGGAAAATATGGAGTTTTCTGGCATGGAAGTATATATGAAGGAGAAAGAGAATTAAAGAAGGACCTTTCTGGCGTACAAGTTAGCTAGAATGGCACCCCAACCACCATTGTCGAAGCTCATTTGAATTATGGAAGAACCAAATAACACAATCTGAGGTCTCAATGGGCCTGCCATGAATGAAAAGAATGAGAAACTAAATAATTTATGTTTCTCTCCCTTTTTGTCTACCCTCAGTCTCAAACAAGAAACACTACACACTCCTCCTACGACATTGGGATGAGGAATTTATAGAGCAGGAATAATTCTGAATATTCTTGTTCCTTTTCTCTCTCTCTCTCTCTCTACTTGTCCCCGCCACGTCACATGGATACCTTAATGCGCACCTGTCATTTGTCTTTTGTTTTATCCTCAAGTTGCACTTTCTTATCATCCATTTCAATCCAGTATAAGTGAAATCAATTATTTCTATCTTTTTCTTATGTATTTAATTATTATTTTCTATAAAATAAAGGTCTTATTAATTTAATTATTCAAAAGATCCATGAATCACGAGTTTTAAGAATATTATTTAAAGAATTCATAAGAATAAAAAACATTAAAAACTCGAACAAAAACAAAAAATAGTATAATGATTTCTTAAATGTATATATTAAAATTGCTTATTTTATAATAATTATTTCAAAAATAATATTTAGTCAACTTTAGTAATTTAAAAAAATTTTAACTATTAATTTACAAAACTAAACCCTAAAGATATTTAATGTTTAGACAATATAAAAGTTATGGTACTATAAATTAACTAGAAATCGTTTTGAATATAATTTTTAAAATATTGCAAAGTCAACAATAGTGTGCTTAATAATTTATAGAAATTATACTAATAATTTTAAAATATTACATTTTTTTTGAAATATTCGACTTTATTTAACATTTCATGTTATATCCACGTCTACTTTGGACGTTTACTACCTTAGAGAGAACATATTACAACGTTTTATCTCCATGAAAAATTATTTATTTTAATTAAAGTGAAATACTTTTTTTTGTTTTTAATTTTAATAATAGCTTTGTGGTGTGATTCTTGTAACATCCCAATATCTCACATGGGATAATTCATAATTTATATATTGTAACATTACATTTACGGTAACCTCCCATAATCTCACACTTAAAAATTCACAGTTGATATACATATTTTAAACTCAGATTTCAACTATAAACTCTTAAGTATAACTTGAATTCTTCTAACTTATTCTTCGATCTCCTTCTTCATTAGTATTGTTTCAGACGACATTCTTTCATCTGCTCCCGTATAATATCACGCATTATACGATCATCGCATTCACATGCACACACAAGTAAAGGTGAGCTAACAATTCAATACAATAACCATACCTCGATACCAAACCATACTATGCTTACTTTACCAGATCACATTACATAAACAAATATGAATTATACACTAAACCACATTGCATACATCAATATATATATCAAACACCAAATCAGAATGCATACACCAATATGCATCAATGCATACACCAATATGCATCAAACACCAAATCAGAATGCATACACCAATATGCATCAATAACAGATTATAATGCATACACCAATATGCACCAAATCAGAATGCATACACCAATATGCATCAACAACGTATCAGAATGGATACACCAATATGCATCAAACACCATCCATCCCGAGAGTCATACAAATTAACTATATCACATATATTCACATACTTTCTACATAAATCACATCATTATAATTCATAATCATGTTCAGATGCATAAATTCAAATCTAATGAAATCCAATTATTTCAGAAATCATACAGACTGAATATATTCCAACAAGACATATTACACAATAATTTAACAGTACATAATCTGTTCAACAAGATTTAAGTTAAAAACTTATCGAGTAGACTTCCAGGAAAGAGAGGTGCGTCACAATGGACAACTTAAGTACCAAGTCTTTCCTTAGCCAAAGCGTTCCTCAACTAGTTTTTAACAAATTTCTTATTTACATATTTAAAACAACAGCATATAATATTAACACCGAATTTTAATATAGATATAAAAAAAATAGAAATTAAGCAATATTGAGATCCCTGAGAAGATACGAAATTAATATCTCTAAATCTGTAACTCCGATTTCAAATCTGAATGGTCCCAATAATTCACTATTTGTTATAAACTACATATTAAAATTTCAGGTTGATCCAACGGTTAACTAGATAGATATTGAGGTTTTACCGAGGTAACTCAGGTGCAGAATTTTAAGTGGTTTTCAATTATACTCAAAATGCGGAACTAATTTCCCTAAGCACAGACATTTAATTACAAATCTGAACGGTCAAAATGACTTAATATGTCTTATGAATTACATACTAAATTTTGGGCTCAATCTAACGGTAAATAAAATAGATATGAAATTTTTACCATGATAACTTAAGAACAGAAATATAGTGTTCATCAGATTTTTTTAAAACTTAAAAATTATTTTCTCCAAACATAGACTTTCAATTAAAAATCCGATCGGTCAAAGTGTATTAATATATCTTAGAAATCATATATTAAATTTTCAAGTTGATCTAACGGTCAAATAAGTCATAATATATATTTTACCGAGATGCCTCAGTAACAGATCTACAGGGGTAATTAATTTACTCAAACATGCAGGATTTATTTCTCTAAGTACAGACTTCTAATTACAAATCCAAACGGTCAAAGTGAAGAAATAGGTCTTAGGATTCATATATTAAAATTTTAGTTAAATCCAACGGTCAAAATAATTAAAAGAAAATTTTTACCATACTAACTCGAAAATAAGAAAATTATAATCATGAAAACTAAATTTATATAAGTGAATAGATAACTACCATTACCAAAATTTTAACATACTCATAACTCATATTCATTATCATAACATGGATAAAAATCATATACAAGAAAGATTAGCTCCCCTTACCTCTATTCCAGACTTAATTTTCTGCTCCGAATTTGTTTCCCTGAAACCCTTCAGAACTTCTACTCTTCTTGCAACTAAAAATTTCTCCCTAACTCTTTTTTTTTTCTCTATTTCTCAAGCTCTCACTTGATTCCTCTTCTCTTGGTGCATAATACCCTTCCCTCCCATGGCTATTTATAGTAAAAAAAATTTACTATTCATTAATATTTTAATATTATTTATTATTTTAATATTATTTAAAAATAATATTTTAATCATTTACTCACCAAATCTGATCCTAGTTTCTACCTACTAATTTCTTCCATGCTAAGGAATCTTAATGCTGAAAATTTATTTTTACTATTCACTTTTTACTATTTACTATTTACTTTTTACTATTCAATTTAAAAAATTTACTAAATAAGTTACCAAAAATTTGAACATCTCCTTCTAAAATTACTATAATTTATATTCAAAATTTACATTTTTTTTTTCTATCCACTAAAATTATTATTACTAATAAAATGCTAAAATTTACTACTATAAATATATATATATATATATTTTTATGAGTCTTACAATTCTCACCTTGATTGTTTAAGTGTTCTTATAAACTTATTGAAGTAACGTTCCTCGTCCTCTCTCCTACCTCTCTCTTATATTACAATTATATTAAAAAAAATGCTTCAAACATGATTCTTTCACGAGAAAATTTTCAACTTTGATCATAATATTCACGGGGCTTTTTTTATCACATCGTTTTTTAATCTTTTACTTTAAGATTCTTAAGGTTGACTGAAATTTCAATTTTTGCTTTACAGAAGTATTAATAATCTAAAACAATATCATAAATATAAATAAATTTAAACGCCCAAAAATATTTATTTGTTACAATTACCAAAAATATTTATTTGTTACAATTATTAATTATAATATATATTTTATATATTTAAATAGTTTATTTATCTTAAAATTTAGGTATAAAAAATAAATACTGATTTGGTATAATTCAAATACTAAAGTAGTCTATATATTTTAATTTCAAAATAAGAAAAGAGAAGACCAATTATTTGGATGCAATAATTGGGCATAAGATACCGTTCTAACAAATATAATTAATTCTCTTTTAAAATGTGCTAGTTACCTTGCTGATGTAGCCATATCACGTGTGAGTTGGATTTTATCATTATTAATAATAGAATAATAATAATAGTAAAAAACATGAATTATTGTGTTTGTAATTAAAATATATTTTACATAACTTTTTATTTGCATATAAAGTCATTATAAAATAAAAAAAGAATTAACTTTTTTCTTTTAAAAATGTCTATGAAATCTAAAAGTAATTGCATACCTTGCTAACCTCATTTTAGAATAAAATATTAATATATTACTACTTGAAGTGATATTTCTTATTTAAAAACCTGAGTGGATATATATATATATATATATATATATATATATATATATATATATATATATATATATATATATATATATATATATATATATATATATTACTCAATTTTAAACATATCAAACTGTGCCAAAAAGAGAGGACTACTTATGTCGAATAAAAAAATTATTTTTACGAAATCAATGATATTGACAGGTCTAAAATGTGAGTGAACAAGCCAAGGCACATATTAAAATGCTTTATTAAAGTGCTTAAATATTTTAATCAAGTTCATTTGAAGCTTCTAATCTACAATGACTTTTTCTTCTTTAATAAACCAAAAAAGCTTCATGAATCAGTTATTTTTTTAACTCACGAATATGATTTTACGTTCTTTTTGTGTTGCAATTCTTAATTCTTTGTATTCACACGTCACCGGATTTTTCTCATTTTTTTTCTATCTCTC
The DNA here is from genome assembly GCA_027742785.1 of Vigna reflexopilosa. NCBI lineage: Eukaryota > Viridiplantae > Streptophyta > Magnoliopsida > Fabales > Fabaceae > Vigna > Vigna reflexopilosa. The sequence continues at coordinate 16,631,890 of CM050913.1, read as the reverse complement.
GCCTAATCAATAATTAAGATGACAAATGGACATTCTTAATTATATTCTTCTAACACGTGAGAGTTAGAAAAGTAGGTTAACAATAAATAATTCTTTTTGTTCAACGAATTATAAATACAATACTGGATGATAAATCTCCTAGTCATGGTTAAACAATTTCAAAAGAGTAAAAGTTATTTATAAAGATGACATCAATTCTACCTTGTAGGCAACTTTTGGAGTCATCATGGAACATGGATTGAAGAGTAGTGTAAGAATTTAGGCCATCATCCTTGGACCATTTACCATCACATTTATGCACCATTCATCTAAGGAAACACTCGAGTATGCATATCTCCTGGCACGTCAAATGTAATAAAGAAGACAAATATAGAAAAATTAAATAAGTACTCAATTAGTTTTTGAAAGACAAAGTTTGTATAAACGGACGTTTAAAAATTTATCTTGCTTTTAAGTTTTTGTTTAACATAGTTCTTATTTTTTGTGATTTTTTTTAAATAGATATGTCACCTCTCAATTGAATTTTTAATTTTTGAATTTTTAAGTAATTAAATCATCATAGTTAGTTCAGTACTTGTTAAAGATGTATGATGTATTACTTTATAATGTTTTGAATTTTTTAAAATAATTTTTTAATTATTTTATTTTTATTTTTTATTTTTAGCTTTTAAAAAATAAAAAAATTGGTCACATGTTAAATTGATACTATGCTACGTGTCAAGTGGAATGATTAAACCTAAATCTTTCTATAACAACTACAAAAAAGTTTGTGTAGATTAAATAAAAAAAACATTATATCTAAATAAATAACAGTTTTGAAAACTTCTGGAAATGCACGCATTTTTCAGAATTAATTTAGATATTTACGTATAAAACATTATAAAAATTAATAAATTATTTATTGTATGAGAGTATTCACAACTTTATAACATTAATAAAAAAAAAATTAAATATCTAAAACTTTAGAATCTAGCTATACATGATAATATCACTTTTTTAGTCTTAAGTAAATTTAAAAAACAAATTTGAAATAAATTTATAATCAACAATCTATATTTATCTAAAATATATTACGTTACCGATTAAAAAATGGATTGACTTTAAGTCTAATTTTAAGACTAAATATTATTAGATAATCTACATAATTACAAATAAAGTAATATATTTAATCAATATAAATCTCGTTAGATCTAACCTGATTCATATTAAAAAATAGATTTTAAATTTAATAAACCTTATAAAATTAGCTTATATACACTTATTTATATATTCTAAATTAGTTTAATCACATATTACTTTCAGCGTTATTTTTCACAACAATTAATAAAAGCCCTTAACATGATGTTATCTAAAATTAATCATTGTTCATATTTATACAAATCGTATGTCAATATTTATTAGTGTTTCTTTTACTTCATTATATCTTATATCTTATGTTATTTTTCTTTCTTTTTGTCAAACGAAAGCAGAATCTTTGACAAAAAATTGTTTCTCAATTTTTTTCTTTTCGGTGTGACATGGTAGGCATGGTGATTTTAAAAGTACAAAACAAAAGATGACAAAAACATGTTGCAAACATTGACATATAGTTTCACAATACTGCTTACTAATTTATTCAATGAAACAAAAAAGCCTGCAGACGACGTGGAAATCGAAAATATTATTATATTTTCTACTACACGTTTATAAGTTGAATAATCAAACTTGGCAATATAATTCTAATAGTCGTCACATATATCATTACTTTAAGAAAAACGTAACCTATAAATATATGATGATATTTTTGTAATTTTTGAAAAGATGTAGATTACAATTATACATAAAACTGTAAATATATTCTGATAGTCAGAGTATATATGGTTCTCCCTTACATATATGTGTAATGCAAACACTTTAAAAACAAATATACATTAAGTTATCACGAAAAAATCAATTTTTACTTATTTATAGTGGATTTTTCAAAATAATTAGTGGTGAAAACTGAATTTATAATTCTTGTTTTTTCAACAATGTTATCTAATAGTATTAAATCTTGATTTAATTCTTCAAGTTATTTAATAGGGTGATAGCTATCAAGAATAAAAATATTATTTTAAAAAAAATCATAATAACCTACGATTGGTTGAAGAAATTGTAACTTATTCATGACTATAACTATGAACTTTTTATTAAACCGTAGCCTAGTGTGATATTATGTAAAAAAAGTATTTTTTAATTCTATTGATTACGATTCTTTTCATAATGTATTATAGGGTATGATTTTCAATTGTAGTTTAAGACCTATAATATTTTAGTATATCTTGATATATTATGGTTCATTAATTGAAATTTAATATTGAAAGTGTATCGGTAGATTTTTTGTGGGACCGAGACACGTGACTTTGTTGCTTCTGGATGACTCTGTCGCTTGCTCTTCTGCAATATAGATCGCACGCTCATCCTTTGATGGGTTGCCTGAGCCGTTCGCCTTTCTTCCGTCTAGGCCGTTCAGTCACGCCAGTCTTGGTCGATCGGTTTCCTTCGTGCTCTAGGGGGGAGGTACTTGCAAAAGATACTTTGACGCTCAAGTTAGGCGTGTGATTTGAAGAGCCTCGGCTCTTGGTTGAATATTTAGTGAATGGTTATTACTATTGAGTATTTAGAAGTGTGAGTCGAACGTAAGTGGAGCGTACTTGATTTTTGGCCTTGTAAATGTATTTATAAGTGTTTCATAGATAAAATAAAAACAACCTTAACTAGAGATCCGGTTAGTTACTCATAAACAACTTTATCAATATCAGCTTTATCAATATCTTTAATCAGATATTATAAACAAACTTATCAATATCTTTAATTATTTTATCATCCACTGGACTATTGGTCCAGTAACAACTTAAGCGCTGACCCAATTACCATTTGAAGTAGCTTATTAGCGTTGTAGGCCCAATTACGGCCCAAACCATTTGACCAGGTTGACCAATGGCGGATAGACCGATCGACCTTGTTCAATAACCGCTCCGTCAATATTACATACGATACATCATGCCCCCCAAGTCCAAGTTAAGCGTTTGGCTTTAGTCGTGGTTAACTATAGGACTTATGAGTTTGAGGGAGACTGTATTTGTTGTACCTGTACCAAGGAGGAAAAATAATCGAATTTGAAGTAAAAGAAATTAGATGGTTATACCATGTAAGCACGACCGTTCGGTTGCGATTGTGGTGTGAATGACCGTTCGGCTTTGACGTAGAAGTTCTTCCTAGAGAGCGGGCTTTGCCGTTCAGCTTTGCACTAGGAGTTTCTGGAGAACTTCCTAGCGAGAGGGCTTTACCTCTTTGCTTTGACTTTGACCTAGGAGTTCTTCCTAGGGAACGGGCTTTACCGTGCGGCTTGGACGAGAGTGAGCGTTCATTTAGAACGTTCCCCACTTCTCGGTTTAGGACGAGAGTGAGGCTGTATAGAACCTCACCGCTCGGTTTAGGACGAGAGTGAGGCCATATAGAACCTCACCGCTCGGTTTAGGACGAGAGTCAGGCCGCATAGAACCTCACCGCTCAGTTTAGGACGAGAGTGAGGCCGTATAGAACCTCACCGCTCGGTTTAGGACGAGAGTGAGGCCGTATAGAACCTCACTGCTCGGTTTAGGACTAGGGATTCTCGTAGAGCGTTCCCTAGGTTTTGTTGACGCTAGTGATGGTTTACTTCTAAGAGGGATTTACCTCTTCGGTCTTCGTCTTCAACGAGAGGGATTTACCTCTCGGCCGAGAGAGATTTACCTATTGGTCTTTTCTTCAATGAGAGGGGTTTTACCTCTCAGTTCTTGCATGGTCCTGTCACCTACACTGTGAAGCCGAACGACCAACACTTCTGAAGCCGAACGATTGAACATATGTAATTGAAAGGAACTTTCTGGCTTCATTCATACCAAGAGTGTAAAAACGCAAGTCTTGTCAAAATAGTTTAATTGAAATAAAACATGATATAAAAATTTAACTAATGTAAACTTGAGATGAGTCGCATTCCTAGTGTTAGGAAGGACGTTTTTTTATCATATCTTCTAGTCGATGCGCCTGTATGGTTCTTGCCTATGCTTATATCTGTGCTATCAAATCTCTGGTATTCTGTTGTCCGTCCATGCTCCTCGTGGTCACCATCTAGGCGTCTTCTGCTTGCTCTCGGCCACGGTGGGAGCCAAAATGTTTCGGTATATTTTTTGTGGGACCGAGACACGTGACTTTGCCGCTTCTGGATGACTCTATCGCTCGCTCTTCTACAATATAGACCGCACACTCGTCCTTTGATGGGTCGCCTGAGCCGTTCGCCTTTCTTCCGTCTAGGCCGTTCAGTCACGCCAGTCTTGGTCGATCGGTTTCCTTCGTGCTCTAGGGGGGGAGGTACCTGTAAAAGATACTATGACGCTCAAGTTAGACGTGTGATTTGAAGAGCCTCGGGTCTTGGTTGAATATTTAGTGAATGATTATCACTATTGAGTATTTAGAAGTGTGAGTCGAACGTAAGTGGAGCGTACCTGACTTTTAGCCTTGTCAATGTATTTATAAGTGTTTCATAGATAAAATAAAAACAACCTTACCTGGAGATCCAGTTAGTTACTCATAAACAACTTTATCAATATCAGCTTTAGCAATATCTTTGATTATTTTATCATCCACTGAACTATTGGCCCAGTAACAACTTAAGTGTTGGCCCAATTACCATTTGAAGTAGCTTATTAGTGCTGTAAACCCAATTACGATCCAAACCATTTGACTAAGTTGACCAATGACGGATAGATCGATTGGTCTTGTTCAATAACCGCTCGGTCAATATTACATACGATACAAAAAAGTAATTGTAATCATCTCACTCATGTTTATTTTTTTGGGTTAAATATGTTTTTAGTCCCTTAAGTATCAGATGATTTTTTTTTTAGTCCCTATTCAAAACTTTGATGGTTTTTAGTCCTTATTGTTTTGAAACACTGACTATTAATCCTTAAAATTGGACGGTGTTAAGTTTTAGTGGATGTGGCAAACGGTGATGCCACGTGATCACTAATCTGCTCTCTTCACTCTCTGCCACGTGATCACTGATCTGCTCTCTTCACTCTCTTTGCTCTCTTCCATTCCCTCACTCTCCAACCCCACCCAAACGCTTTTTCTTCAGAACGACGCGCCCACTCAAAACGATACGCTCCACCGTCCAGTCCCCAACCCCTAAACGACGCGGTCGAAAGAAAAAACCCTCACAACCCGAAACACCACTCGCAAACGACACGCGGGAACACCAAAACGCGGAGTGAGGGTTGGAATTCTGACTCTTCAACGTTTTCTGGCTTCAGTTCTTCAATATTCTTTTTTGTTTTGAACTCCACATCTTTTGACATTTTTAACTCTGTTTCTGGATTTAGTTCCTTTACAGAATTTTCTGGGTCTAAATTCTAAACTTTTGACACTTTCAACCCAGCTGCATTCTCTGGTTTAAACTCCTCTGCATTCTTTACTTTGTTCAAATCCCGAACTTTAGACACTTTCAACTCTGTTGCTTTCTCAGGTTTCAGCTCCTCTACATTGCTTGCTTTGTTAAAATCCATAACATTAAACACTTTCAACTGTGTTGATTTATATGGTTTCAGTTCCTCTGCATTCTTTACTTTGGTCAAATTCGTATCTTTTGACACTTCTACCCCTAACTTTTTTTGTGGCTTAAGTTCATCTTCATCCTTTACCATGTTCGACTCCTTATCTTTAGACACTTTTAACTGTGCTTCTTCATTTGGCTCCTCTACGTCCTTCATAGTGTCCAACCCCACATAATAATCTGCCCTCAAATCCATATCCTCTTCTAGCTTTAATACCTCATGAACCCTGTGTGGATTTTTGAGAACCTGACATACACCATGAGCAGGACAAAACATTTGAATGATTTGCACAACACTTATGAATTAAAATCTTAAAATTGATCATCCTTACATGCACAAAGACTACCAAAAACAGCAGAGATAACAGCTCCTAAAAAATAAGAAATTTTATAACACGCTTAATGAATGCTTCCAAAGTGACTCAACAAAACATAAAAATTTGCAACTCTAACGTGGCGGTGGCAAACGTGCGGCTTGGGGGGCATGCCGCATTTTTGGGGAAGGTTGGTAGGGACGAGTTCGGGGAGGATCAGTGTCGTTTAGGAGTTGGGGACTCGACGGTGGAGCGTGTCGTTTTGAGTGGGTGCCTCGTTCTGAAGAAAAAGCGTTTGGGTGGGGTTGGAGAGTGAGGGAATGGAAGAGAGCAGAGAGTGAAGAGAGCAGATCAGTGATCACGTGGCAGAGAGTGAAGAGAGCAGATCAGTGATCACGTGGCATCGCCGTTTGCCACATCCACTAAAACTTAACACCGTCCAATTTTAAGGACTAATAATCAGTGTTTCAAAACAATAAGGACTAAAAACCATCAAAGTTTTAAATAGGGACTAAAAACAAAATCGTCTGATACTTAAGGGACTAAAAACATATTTAACCCTTATTTTTTTAATAGGCTTAATCTCATCAGAAGTCCCTATTTTTTTCTGAAATCTTAAATAGGTCCCTTTTCTTTTTGACGTATCAATTGGGTCCCTATTATTGTAAATTTGATTCAATTAGAGATCTGTCGTCAAATTCACTAAACGGTCGTTTAATATTTGGTGACGTAGCATCCTCAGTTGAATGAATAATGACATGTGGCATTAAAATTGAATTATTTTAAAAAAAAATTTATGGAAAGAGGTGATATCAGATTGTAGGAAGGGCAAAGCTGGAAAGATTAAAAATTTTAAGGGTTGTCTGTCTTTATCCATCTTTGAAAATGGGGTAGGTGATAAGTTGAAAATCCATGGTAGTCAATGGTAATCAATGAAATCACTAGAACCACGAGAACCTTGACCAATAGTAGAATCAGGTGAAGTTGCAACATGCAAAAATCTATCAGCATCCATAAATTATGGATGTTTCAAAAGATGTACATGAACCATTTTCCTGTTGCCCAGAAACTCCTCCAGTGGTGTCTTCAACATAACCTTCGATATTTATATCTGAAATGAGTCATGAGTTCCAGATTCACTGGGTGAAACATCTTTTGATGAAGAATCATCGGGAATTTTCTCCAGAAAATCACAATCATCGTCTTTATCAAAACCTTCTTACACGGTGTTCATATCTATATAAAATATGTCATCGTCGTCATCACAATAAAGTGTGAGTTGTTGCTGCATTCTGAAAATTTGGGGCTTTCTGAGAATTCCATTAGGGTTTTAACCGGCGCGTATTGTCTCTGCGTTCTCCTCACCGTTCAATTTCTCGTTTTGTTGCGGAATTATTAAAGTGAACAAAAATCAAACCTGGGGAGTGAAGGTTCATGGTTATGCAATTCATTATCGATCTCTTGGAATCGAACAAAGAATGCGATTTTTCCCTTCAAGCGAACCCTAATCATAAGAACCCAACACACGATCTAGCGATTTCGAGCATAAATGCATAATTCCTAAAACCCAGAGAAGAAAATTGAAAACCCAAAAGAAAAAAAACGCATTTCGATGAGAGGTTTGAAGATTACGGATCTGGAATGATGAGCAATCTGTAATTTCTTCTCCCTTTGCTTTATAGATAGAAGAAGAACCCCACCATCTAAGAACCCTAATCATAAGAATCCCCAATTTTTTTTTTGTTTCAGTTGCATATCAATTAAAAAGGCAACCTTTAAAATTTTTAATTTTTCCAGCTTTGTCCTTCCTACAATCTGATATCACCTCTCTTCATAATTTTTTTTTTAAAATAATTCAATTTTAATGCCACATGTCATTATTCATTCAACTGAGGATGCTACGTCACCAAATATTAAACGGCCGTTTAGTGAATTTGACGGCATATCTCTAATTGAATCAAATTTACAATAATAGGGACCCGATTGATACGCCAAAAAGAAAAGGGACCTATTTAAGATTTCAGAAAAAAAAAATAGGGACTTCTGATGAGATTAAACCTTTTTAATAATAATATTGAAATTAGTGATGAAATCTATTTTAAAAAAGTGAGAGCAACCGTTTTTTTTTAATCTTTTCATATTTTTGTTTCTTTCATTCATTTTTACTATTTATCCTTTTATTTATTTATTTTTTTTGTTATTTTTATTTTATTTGTTTAGCCATTTTGTATAGAGTTTATAAGAATTAATTTATTAGAAATTAATTTCGTGTTTGTTAAGAGATTGAGTTATCTTATATATAGTAATTTTTTTTGGTCATTTTCTTAACAATACTGAATGTTTTATAGATAAGTAGTATTTATTTAACCGCTTCACCTGACAACGTTATTAACATGCTCATTAGCACTAGTACACTAAGAGAATATGACACCAGTTAGTTTTGGTTATAGGCACCGGTTCTACAACCGAAGTATATACCAGCGAGGTAAAAAGGGGTAGGTTTTATGCCTCGGTTGTGAACTGGGTTAAAAAAGATAGGATTTATGCCTCGATTTTTGAATAACCGAGGCAGTAACGTGTTTGTTTTTTAATTTTTTCCACCAGCCTCTAAGCCTCTGTTCCTGGAACTTTCACGCAGAAACCCAAAAAATTGAACAGTGAACAAGCAGATTCAGAAACCCAAAAATTAAAATAAAAATTGAATCAGGAAATAGGGAACAAGCAGATTGATTGTTCTTGTCATTTTCATCACAGATGAATGTTTTTGAATCAGCAATACACGAACCCCGTTCAAATCCCCAACCCCCAATCCAGTCAAAACCCCATTCAAATCCCTAACCCCCAAATCCAGTCAAAACCCCATTGAAATGCCTAACCCCCAAATCGGATGACCAACAACTGTAGAGACGCTTTGCCGTGACCACCACTGGCACCAGAAGGGGGCTGGACCGGAAGGGGGTTGGACCGGGTGCTAGGCCAGCGGCTCCACCACTGGTACGGGCCGCACTAGGCGGTGGAGTGAGATCTGAGATCGCGTCCGGTGGTGGAGTGAGATCTGAGATCGCGTCACGGGTTGGGGTTGCGGGGTGGGATGCAGCCATGGCTTTGGGCAGCGAAAACGGAGCGGCGGCGTTGAAGGAGAGGTGGCGACGGCGGAGCAACGGAGTGGTGGCGACGAAGAGGCAGAACGGCGAAGTGGTGGCTTTGAGATTTGAGTGAGAGAGAAAAGAGAAGAAGAGGAACTGTGAGAAGGAGATCTGAGCGTTTGAGAAAAAGAGGAAGAGTGAGAAGGGTACCGTGAAAGCAAAGCAACGAAGTGACGATGACGGAGCAACGGAGCGGCGGAGCAGCGAAGAGGCGGAGCGGCGGAGAGGCGGAGCGGCGGAGAGGCGGAGTGGTGGCTTTGAGATTTGAGCGAGAGAGAAGAGCGAAGAAGAGGAACTGAGAAGGAGATCTGAGTGAGAGAAAAGAAGAGGAACTGAAATAGCGTGTTTAAGCATCGGTTCTGCGTCGAGCCGAGGCGATATTCCCTTCATGACAGTTTTATGCCTCGGGTAGCTTAGACAACCGAGGTAATAGCACTTTCAGGCACCGGTTCTCCATTAATCGAAACATATAAGTTTCCATTAATTACCAAAACGCCACCGTGTTTGAATATGCTTCGGTTTTTCTAAAACCGAAGCGTATTGGGCGCCTTTAAAAGTTGTTTTTTTACTAGTGTAGATAGCTTCAAAGTGGGTGATAAGATCTTTGAACAAAACAATATCTTTTGAATTTGTATGTAATGTAAATATATAATAGTGGCAGAGCTTTGTTCATTGTGAGGGCTCTTTGGTCCCCCAATTTTTTTTAACACATATAAATTAATGTATAAATAAAAATATATTGTTTTAAAATTTTAGAACATTATATATGGTATCCCAAAATTTTTGAATACCTATTTTGACACTCCAAAATATTTTTTAAGATCCATTGGTAGAGAAATTGTAAACGTTTCAAGTATAGACTATGTTGAAATTGGAAAGTTGATTTATAGAGATATTTTCATATTATTTTAAACTACAATTGATTGGGAAACTAATTTGCAATCAATAGAGGGTTTACACTGAAAAAAAAAAAGGCTTTTCAATGTATATTATTTTAGAGTTTTGATGTCTAAAGGTCTGACATCTTATTATCTTAAAGAGTTGTAATTGAGGTATGTTGCAAGAACAACATAAACTAAATTGTGGGTTTGTTTTTTTAATTTTTCATCGATATTTTTCTTTACTGAAAAAATTTCCAGAATTTTAGAAGTAGTATGTGTATCTATAATAATAAAAGTGTAAAGTATAAAAAATTAGGTGAAAAATACTAATAAAATAAAAAACATACCTTAAACTATGGATTTTTAAAAATTTCAAAACATTTAAGAAAAAAAATACCTTAACGATGACTAGATTGTTTGTCATCCTATTTCCAACAACTTTAATTTTTGGAACGTCTCCATACGAGGTCTACACAAAAGTTATGACAGTTTGAAGTTAACAAAAAATTCAAGGTTAAACTAAAAATGCAAGAAGGCAACCTTTAGGGCACATAAAAATGTCTAGTGAATGAAAACACCAATCTTAATAAAAAATGTAATAAGGGGGAATGAAAACTTTAGTCCAAACGAGCACCACAATGGCAAGATTAAATGAAATGAGTTGAAGAACTTGCTCCTATAAGTTTAGCGTTATCACTGCACTTTGGTGAAACGTTTCGTATAAATGTGAAAAAGAGAGATGAGGATGTTGATTTTAAAAGGAAAATTGACGTCAGACCTACTCATAACAGACGTGAATTAGTCATTTCAACAATCATAAGACCAATAGATTAAATAACATCAGACCTAGGGTAGTTTGACGTCATTTAACGTTTGTCGGTCCTAGGATGTGAAATGACTAATGACATGTATTATGAATAGGTCTAACTTCAATTAAGATAAAATATTTATAAAAATACTATCTCACATTTTTAACCTTAAAGTTTATTATTTGCAATGTGGAAATTGTGACGTTATAAACTTTTTTCACCAAGATAACTCATACTATTATTCATTATGATAGTTAAAATGTCATACATTTAACTAATTATCAAATTTGTCATAGAAGAAATAAACACATTGATATTAGATTACTTGTAAATAGATTTATAATACCAAAATAAAAAGATTCAAATACTACTAAAGGAATATTATTCAAAATCATTTCCATACTTTGAAATATAAAAAATAAAAAATTAGTGTATATTGACTCTAAATCACTGCTGTTTTTTGAAGAATGCAACAAATAATCTACTAATTAAATAGAATTTGATAATATTAAATCTAATTAAACTGACTATGATATTTTAGACGGTATTTTGTCATAACTATATTAACAAATTTTGGTGTTATCCCTTGTATATTCCTATGTATCTGGACATGTTTTACTCTTTCAAATATATTATACTTATAATACAGTTGATTTCGATTGTTTTCTTTCATTTTTTTTTTGTTTTTTTTTTCGAACCACCACGCATATTATACTAATAATATGATTAATTATAATTAAGTCTGATGAATCATGATCCGAATTGATATTGATATACAGTACAAAGACTCATTATTTATATGATAAGCTATGCGATCACATGGTGATGAATAGTGACATAGTACCATAAGTCAACATTCCCATCTAGCAATATATACAAGATGAAATGGATCGTTAATTATTTGTAAAATTATTGTCTTTTCATGTTTCATATTTGGGGCAGACATGCTGTGGGGAAAATTTATTGTACAATAATTGCGATCGAGTTGCTTCATTTTAATTATTTTTCAGGAATGCATGTCACTTGTACTTACACTATCTTTAGTAGAGGAATAACAAACACACAAGTGAGAGAAAAAAAAAACATAAAAATGAAGAAGAAATAAGAGTTAAATGAAAATTTTAATGGTAGATCAAATTTTGAGTTAAAAAATGTCGAAAGTAAGAAAAAAAAGTATATAGTGTCATTTTGGTCTCTAAATTTTTAACTGTTTATTATGTGCTGTTAAAATGTTCTAAACCGACATATATTGAGAATGTCTTAAACTTATTTATGAACCCACAATGTAATGAAGTTAATATATGTATTAGATTATAGTTAAACAAAGTAATAAGAAAAATTCCACAAGTGAAGAACATGTTGGAAATACTAATTAAGCATGTTACACTAGATCATATTAAAAGACAAAAACCAAGAACAAGCACCCAACAATTGCATTAGACTACACATGTGCATCCTGATAGAAGGAACAGCATCCTCATAAAAAGGCAAATGCACATGCCAGTACTAACTTCACCATCTTGCAAACTTAGTCTTATTAGTGATCATGAAACTTCAACTTCACTTAAACGATACAATAAACACATCTGCTAAAGAGATTCTTGTGACCCCAATCAAAGATTTCACCTGCTGAAACTGATAATGCAGAGAAAGATCATCTATTGATCATAATTTATTAAGAACACTTATTTTGTTATATATATATATATATATATATATATATATATATATATATATATATATATATATATATATATATATATATATATATATATATATATATATATAATATCTTGCTGTTTTTCTTTCCACAACTTTTAAGATCATGTTTCAAGAATTAAAAAGAGTACATTTTTTTTATTGAAAAGTGATAATTAATATTATTGTCTTTCTTTTACCATGATTGGTAATGGATAATTTTCTTTCTTTTATTCTTAATTAATTTTTATGAATAAAGGTTAAGAAACTTTTAATATATATATTTTTATTTATAATGCAGATATAGATATACAAAATATATCTAATTAGATATTTTAAATTGTTGAATATTGTTTGTTTCCAATATGCTAAAACCCCCTTCTTTACGACCTTAAATTGCTCCAACAAACACACGTTACAAATAATATTTTTAAGAGGAATTGCTGACAAGTTTCTTATAATATGCTATAGTTTCATAATTTTTAAAGAAGAACTTACTGGTTCATATGGTTTCACGTATGACTTCCTTAGCCAGTGTTTGAGATTCAATCTCCTGTCTAAATATAGTCACAAAATTAGAATACTGCTTCACCTCAAATATCTCATATTCCCTAAAATTAATTTCTTAAAAATATTTTATACACTGAATATAAATAAAATAAGAAAGGTGGAAATGAAGATCAAAATAACTTCAAGTTAGAATGTTTTTTGAAATTACAAGAAAAACATTTTTTCGAATATTTTCGGAAGGCAACATTTAATAACATACAAAGAAAGTATGGAAGTGTTTTTTAGATAGACACTAGTTTTATATGAGTAAATGGAAAATGTTTTGAATAAAAGAAAACAATAAATCACGAATTTTTATACTTGTTCACTCAACTTGAACTACGTCCAGTTCTCCCTTAAAATCTTTTACGGGGTTCCACCAATCTTTTTCAAAAGATTACATGAGTTTTGCATCTCTAGGATCTCACTGAGTATTCTCACCACTCTTAATTACAATGAGTATTAGCACCACTCTTGGTTAAAACTACTACAAAAAAGAAGGGCATTACCGAAGGCCAGGATCCCTCGAAAACAGCCCAAAACCGTTGGTAAAAGGTAATTACAGACGGCTTATCGACGGCCAAAGAGCCCTCGATAAATCCCTTGTCGCTAACATTTACCGAAGGGCGTTCTAAACCTTGTCCTGTCATGCACCACTGGACTTTACATTTGGAAACATAAACCTGCACATGCCAACCTAGAATCGAAAATTGGAGCAAACAAATTTTCAAACAGAACTTGATTTGAACACTGCACCAGGAAAATGCTTCTAATTTGGTGGTTTTAAACCCAATATTGATCGGAAGTGATTCAACAGCTCAATTGATGCATCAAACAAATTTTTATCATCATTTTAAAGATATTTAAACACTGAAACAGTTTGAAAACAGATTACAATGTGAATTCACTGGTTCACTTCCATTTTAAAGCCAATTTTGATGGTTTAAGACATGATTCTACATATAGGCATAAAAATGATTATTTCAACACTGCACACAACTTTAAAATGGCAAAATAAACTTGCTCAAACGTTGTATATGCACAAACACAGCAAGATTCAACAAATCATACTTACTATAGCCAAATATGTAGGAAAATGTCACCAAAACTGCATCAGAATTTTGTTGTGTCTTAGGCCATTTAACATCTCCTACCTAAGATTTTGTACCTAGATCTAGTGAATTAGGACTTCCTTTAGCTTTGTTTATGCTGTACAGTTTGATTCCAGTGTGTGTTTTCAATTCTAGTGCTAATTTTGGTTTAAAAATGCTGCATAACTGGCTATAGCAGGTGTGATTTGAAGCATCTGGTTGTTTTTGTCCATTGTGAATGTTTGAACAAGTTTATTTTACCATTTCATTCATGTGTGTACTGTTCATTTCGTCAAATTTGAGCCTACATGCAAAATCACTTCCTAAACCATCAATTTTGCTTAAATTTGGAAGTGAATTAGTGATTTTTGAGTGTAGTGTGATTCCTTGTTGTTTCAATGTTTAAACACCTTTAAATTGATGATATAAAGTTGCTTGAATCATCACTTGAGCTTTAGAAACACTGCCACTCATTTTTGGGTTTGAAAGCACACTTTTAAAGCTATTTTTCTGGTGCAATTTTCAATTTTAGTGTTGTTTGATTTTGTACATTCTTTAAATTTCAATTCTGGGTTGGCAAGAGCTGGTTACATGTTTGAAAATGGAATTATATGATCAAAAAAGTATAATCCAATCATAAAAATCATTTGAAAACCAAGCAATCCAGTTTTGAACCCCAAAAATCGAAAATCACAAAATCTGCACTTCTTTGGAGACTTTCATCAAACAGTTGCATTTTTATCAAACACCTTACTACACTACTTTTGGATCTTCGTTTTTTATTTTTCTTGCGTGCTTAATCTGATATAGTGCCTCTCCTAGGTTCCTTTTGTGTCCCTCTATTGATTCAAGGCTTAAAATCATTTGAAATCCACTTGTTTGGCCTCCAAATTGTGCCACAAAGTCTGTTACCTGAAATTAAAATCTGGTGCAGTGCAGATTTTTGCTGTGACTGGTTTAGTGTGTGGTAGGGTGTTGTGAAGTTTTGGTGAGGCTTCCAAGGTCCAGAATTCTTGCTCCAAGGGGGTAGAATACTAGGTAATGGAAGGGTTGCTAAATTGGACAAAGAAGTAGCTCTAAAAGTAACAATTTGGCTTGATTTTCAACAGCATTTCACCAACTTGGAACCACTTTTTTAGGTTCTAACAACTCAAACTTTGAGTTTTACCTAATTCTTTGCTTTTGACTAGTTTCCTAGGTTCATTTCACTACTTTAGACTTGTTAGGATGTTGACATTACTTAAAACGAGTCTATATTAGGTGAATTGACAATTTCTCACCTTATAAGTACACTTTTTATAATCTAAATACTCAAACTTTGAGTTTTACGTTATTCTTTGCTTTTCACCACTTCAACAACTTTGTTTGGTGAATCGAAACTTGTTAAAACTCAAATTTAACTCAAAACCAAACTGGTACTCAAAATCACCTTTCTACTTCCCAAAATTGACTCAAAATTGGTGGTTTTGGAAGTGATTTTGTGCCTAAGCCATTCTGATACTTTGCTAATCATTTTAACAGTTTTAACTCATCAAAATACACTTGTTTGAACTCTAATTAGGCATAAAACATAACTGCAACTTAGATTCACTTTGCAAGTTCCAAAAATGGGTCAAATATGATGGTTTGACATACTAAATTGCATATAGGTCATTCTAACTTCATATCAATGGTTCTAACAGCTTTAATACATCAATTTGTACTTGTTTAAACTTCCAAACATCACAGAATCAAAGCAGAACGAAAAATGACATGTAAAACCATTGTCCAGAATCAATTTAGGCTTTTATTCAGATTTTCAAGTCCATTGTCAGCCTTGGACTTGTAATAATAGATTATACCATGTCCTAGAATTGTGAGGTAAAGTAGGTTGTGTGTTATGGGACATTGTTGAGTTCAAGTGTGGGGGTATCATTGAAAAAGAGGCATATGTGACAGAGTTTATGGTTAAAATAGTTTGTGAATCATTGAAAAATCAGAGAACAATGTTAGAACAATGTCTTTGTAGTTTCTTAGGCTACTTTAGTATTATGTGTTTTTTTGTCTAACAATAACTCTTATATTAAATGTGCTTGGATGTTGGAAAGAGAGGGAGAGAGTGAGATCAAGTTTTGACCATACAAATCACAATTTATATCAAACACAAGTCGATAGTTCAAATTATTCCAATAAGTTTATATACAATGCTAAAATTAGCACATAACCAACAAGTTTTACAATAATTGCACATTCAGGCAGCAATAACAAGACTTTGAAAAATAAAATTAAATATGACTAACTACATACTTTTTTGAGGGGTTCAACTTCTCCCAATTTGCAACACCTCAAAATTTGGCACCAACTTCTAATAATTGAACACTTGGTCTTCCTCCAAAAACCTACATTTGCAACATATAATAGTCTTTAATATGCACCACAAACCACAAAAAGGTACAAAAAATATCAAGTACCACTACAACTGAAATTGAGCATTAAAACAATATTGTGTCCACTAAAACAGTCACAATCTCAACATTTATACATAGTCCAACAACAACCTTTAACAACAATAAGACCTACTTGACATAAAACAATATCTCCAAAAGCTATAAACTACTCAATCAGATTAACAAATGTCAAATAGCCAAGGATTTTTATGCAGAATATACCATCAAAACAACCAAATTTTTATGCAGGTTATACAGCAAAATAGTAAGGTATTTTTGCAGAATTTTACACCAAAACACAGATTTTATGCAGAATTTACAGCAATACAGCAAAGCTTTTCTGCAGAATTTTGTAACTAAGACAACAAATGTTTTTTGCAGAGTTTTATAACTAAAACAAGAAGGTTTTCTGCAGAGTTTTATAATTAAAACAACAAGGTTTTCTGCAGAGGTTTATAACTAAAACAATAAGGTTTTCTGCATATATTGACTCCAATTCAGCAATTAAGATCATACTCCCATTTAGCAAACAGATAAGTGCAGTGCAAAAATCATTTACTTCAATGTTATATCAATTTTTCATGCCTAATTAAACCATTTCTCATGCTTTTGCACATTCTTTTTATATCAATAATACTTATGCTTGCTTAACATAACACTTACTTTATCCTTTTCATTATATGTTAACTTGATTCCATACAATTAACTTAGCTTACATATTATACGTGATCAACATAACATACCTATTTTTGCTTTGACCGAAAGTTATACTTAGTAATTCATACCAACTTAAATACCATAGAAAGTAATGAGCCACATATCAAACTCTTAAGTATGTGAAATAATCACACCCTAGACAATCAAGATTCAATCATGAACCATAAGCTACCAACAAGATGTTGTAACATGATATAATTCCATTCAAATACATACATACATACATATATATACATACATACATACATATATATATATATATATATATGTATATATATATATATATGTATATATATATATATATATATATATATGTATAGAATGATCCTGCTGTATAGAGTACAACAAAGTTTAGATGCAAGTAGAAAATAAAGCAATCTTTTCAGTAATTATACATTCACACCAAGCAAATGAAATTTTATTAACTTCCATAGAACTTAGTCAATCAAATGTAAAATGAGTTACAGTGAAACAATTTACTATGTTAACAATCAAATTCCAGATTTCATCAAAAGAACTCAATTAATTCACCCTTACACTGCATTTTAACAAAACACACAATCACAAAGCATGATAAACCCTTTTCCCCAAACCCAAAACAGAATTAAATTTCTTTTACTAACCAACAAAAATTATCACCACACTTTAGTTATTCCCATGCGACGGCTTCCAGCAAAAACCATTAACTTAAAATAGTAAGCACCAAGTCAAGCAAAAGGAAATCGAATTCTCACCAACTGTCCAACCAATTAACACTGCCTCACCACTCTTATTCTTGCGTTAGCTCTTCAAATAAGGTTCTCTTTCCCTTAAATGACCTCCACGACACAGGATTCTTGAATCCTCGCTCCACAAGAGCTTCCCAACCCCAGGGCAGCACTAAAGAATGTACCAATGCCCTTCTACCAGCCTTCAACAAAACCCTCAACCGGAGGACCAACCCTTCACAAAAAACCTTAAACCCACAACGCCAAAACAATTGACCTGCATCATAAATAGCAACCCATTAAAAACAATATAGATTTGACCTGCACAAAAGGGATGATTCTCGACACCCTACCTCCATAACGGCCTCCCTACACCACGACAGCCGAAGAATGTGTAGGAATCATCGTCCACTAAGAGCCTTCAACCACAATCCCCCAACCACACCACCAACTGCAACATCAATCGCCTCTGCTCACCATACCAACATCCTTATCACAACGTCAATGGCCCACGCACCTCACCTTATAATCATGACTAAATGAACCAAATGCACCTTCGCCGACGAAACAAAAGAGCACCTTTGCCTAGGAAGAATCACGACCAATTTTGGAAGGGAAGAAAGAGCAAAAGGGTTTTTTGCATAGCACGAAATGATTTCACGAGAGGAAAATCCCAAATTTTTATCTAAATTCATCGACCCTCTTACCGAAGGCCTGAGGTCCTTCGGTATTTAAAATCACCAAAGCATTACCGACGATCCTAAGGCCTTCGGTAAAATTCCGCCGGTATAAAACGCATTTCTTGTAGTGAACAAATATTAGCACCACTCTTGGTTCTTTAATTAACATGACTAGAATGAATTTAGCCTCTCTAGGATATAATCCTAGACAACTGTTTGGACGTTCAACTCAACCTGAACTAAACAACTAAGTCTTCGAGTTCTCTTTATAACATATAACAAATCCACAAATGGATTTTCTAAAAGGTATAGACGATTAACTCTTAGCGAGAGAATATATGATATAATACAATACAATATGTAAAACTTGAATATGTTTTTCTCTTTACAAATATTTTTCTCTCAAAAGATATTGAGCATCAGACGATATAAGAGCACTTTAAGTTTTTCTCTCTTTTCACGTTGCTTTTCTCTCTTTTCACATTGCTATTCTTCTTATTTTCTCTTCAAGCTTTCTTCTATATATAGCTTCTCTTGAAAGATGAACATTAGACCAAGAAGTTCTGAAGAGTTGGTAGCTTTCTGATATGAAGTCTGACTTTAGTCTACTTTGTAAGGTCCAGAGCTTTTTCTTATAGCCTTAAGTGAAACTTGAACTTGTACGATGTGATAGAGAAAATGGCTTCAAGGAAACATTCCTAAAATGTTCTTCTTCTCTCTCATGTTTTTTTTCTTGGGTGTCATGATTCTGATCATATCTATATGCTTTATTGATCTGCACGAATATCTATAAACAAAGTATACAAGCATCAAAGTATTTTTTTCGTACATGCATTAAATGTTTTAAACGTTGATAAACGATAAGCAGTGTAGCTTGTTTAAGAAATGTTATCATTTGTCATTTCATTATTAATAAATGCAGCATTTGGTTAGACAAATCACATATATATTCATCACATGATATTATCATGAAGTTCTTTCAAAGGATAAATTGTTTTAATGGTCATTCATAAGATGATGTTTTATATAGAAAGCTTTGCTTGTATAATAACACTATATTGAATAGAAATTTCTTTTAACCTTAGTGTCATATAAGAGATAGACTTTTGTTTTATTAAGAAGCTAGTTTATTCACTAGTGCAGAAATGGCCTTTAACGTCACCCCATAGATGTCCGTCCACAAAAGCCCCAACGTAAATAATTGACCGGTGGCATATTCGTAAATAAGTAAAACTGTAGACGTCCGTTGTGGGGGGGGGGGGACGGACGTCTATAATATTATAGACGTCCGTGGGAGGGGCCCGGACGTCTGAGAGGCTGAACAAATGAACGCTTCAACTCCCCTGTCAGCCCATTAAACGTCCCTTGGAGAGGGGGACGGACGTCTATAATATTATAGACGTCGGCCCCCCATATCGGACGTTTAGGGTGCTGACAGGGTGGTTGAAGAATTAATTGTCTTCAGCCCCTTAAACGTCCGTTGGGAGGGGGCCCGGACGTCTATAATAGACGTCGGTGCCTCCCACTAACGGACGTCTAAGAGTATTAATATGGGAAACGCGAACCCGCGAGTAGTTGCGCTCACTGTTCATTGTCTTCCCCGCGAACGCTGTCTGCGCCATTGCTTTTCCAGGTGCGTTTTCTCTCTTTTGGACCGTTTAAATTTACTTTCAATCCGATTACATTGCCCTGTGATGAAATATCTTTGATTTGAACCGATTAAAAATCTTTTTCGGTGTGTTTTGGTGCAGTCTTTTTCGTGTTCTTGGGCAGCTTCTTTGCTTGTTTTTGGGCTACGTTTTAGGTCGTTCCCTCCTTGATTTCCCTCCCTTTCATTTCGAATCTACTTTTCAGGTTAGCTTGTTGGTTGATAAATTTTTGTATGCATGTAATTGGGTTTTGTGTATGCATGTTTTTTACTCTAAGGTATGCATGTGGTATTGGCTTTTGAATATGCATGTATTAGTTGTGTTATTATAAGTATCAAATCATTGAGTAACACTTAGTTCCCGTTTGAAATTTAACACAAACGATTAATCTTTTAATCGTTTGTGTTAAATTTTGAATTGTCCGATTGGACAGTTTGAGAAAATTAATTTTCATAATTTGCAATAACATGTCAATTGGAGTTTATGGATAAGATTGATAAAATTTCGGTTCAGTATTTGTGTTGTTCTCCGGATGCATATTTGATTGTGGTCATCGTTGACTACTCTCATTTCGTGTATTTCGGAGACCAATGCAAAAATGCTGCCGAAATCTTATCAATTTTATGATGTAGACTTCAATGTACGTGTCTGAGCAAATTATGAAAATTATTTTTTTTGAATGGGTAGGGCCTAACCTTGTGAGAGTTAAAAAACTTCAACTGATGATTTTACGAACATAGTATGGATTAAAGCTGGATGAACGAACGTCGCATTAGTGAAGAATATGGTAAGGGTGTTTCGAAGTTCTTGCAATACGTTTAACAAAATGCTAAGTCTGTCAACGGGACATATTTTTGTCCTTGTGTCCGTTGTCTTAATCAAATACGGCAAGACTTAGGCAATGTGTGTGACCATCTATTCATGTACGGCATAATGAGGACTTATACCATTTGGACTTGGCATGGAGAAGTACTGGACCAGCCTACCACGTCACGAGGAACGAATTATGTGGAAGAATGGATGAGTGACCATTTAGAGGACATGATATGTGATGTCGGTGAAGGTAATTTTGGAAGGGCTAGTTTGTATGATTCTCTTATTAATGATTCAGAGCAACCGTTGTTCCCAGGATGCTCGAACTTTACACGTCTGTCTTCAACTTTAAAGTTGTTTAGTTTAAAAGCAAGGAATGGATGGACCGATAAAAGTTTCATCGAGTTGTTGGAGTTGTTGAAGGAGATGCTTCCAGAAAATAATACTCTACCTATTCGTAATTACGAGGCCAAATTTTTTTTATGACCAATGGGTCTTGAATATCAAAAGATACATGCTTGTCCTAATGATTGTGTTTTGTACACAAAGGAATTTGCTTTGTTAAAGTATTGTCCAACATGTGGTTTATCCCGTTTTAAAAAGAAATCTGACACAGTCACTAGTAATGAAGGTAATGATGGTGCACTTGCTAAGGTGATGTGGTATTTGCCTATAATACCTAGGTTCAAACGTATGTTCTCTGTTAAAGAAGATGCAAAGAACCTTAAATGGCACTCTGACGAAAGAAAGTGCGATAATCTTCTTCGACACCCTGCTGATTCACCACAATGGAAAAAGATTGATGACAAAGTCCCTGAATTTGGTGCAGATCCAAGAAACTTAAGGCTTGCACTTGCAACTGATGGTATGAATCCTTATGGAAACTTAAGTAGCAAACACAGTTCGTGGCCAGTTATGTTGATGATTTACAATCTTTCTCCTTCGTTGTGCATGAAGAGAAAATATGTGATGTTGTCCATGATGATATCGGGTCCTAGACAACCTGGAAATGACATTGATGTTTACTTAGCACTTTTAATTGATGATTTGAAATTGTTGTGGGAAGAAGGGGTCGACGTGTTTGATTCACATGTTCACCTTTAATTCAAATGTTGTTTTGCACTATAAATGATTTCCCAGCGTATGGAAATTTGAGCGGTTATAGTGTTAAAGGTCATTTTGCATGTCCCATATGTGAAGAAAACACTAGTTACCTTCAGTTGAAGCATGGTCAGAAGACGGTATATACAAGACATCGAAAATTTCTTCCTCGTAATCATCCTTATCATAGATTGAAAAAAGCATTTAATGGAAGTGCTGAGGATGAGGTTGTGTGCAGACCCCAGAATGGTGAAGAGGTGTACAACGAAGTCAAAAACATTGACATTGTGTTTGGAAAACATCATAAAAGTACCTCTGCAAAGAACATTTGGAAGAAACGATCAATATTTTTTAAGCTTCCATATTGCTATGAATTTGATGTTAGACATTGTATTGATGTGATGCACGTTGAAAAAAATGTTTGTGACAGTGTCATCGAAACTTTATTAAACGTCAAAGGGAAGAGCAAAGACGGAATAAAAGCAAGACAAGATTTGGCTGACATGGGAATCCGATCTGAGTCACATCCACAGATAATAGGAAGACGCACCTATCTGCCCCCAACCTGTCACACACTTTCCAAAAACGAAAAACAAAGTTTTTGTAACTGTTTAAGAAGTGTGAAGGTTGCGCAAGGTTATTCTTCAAATATTAGTAACCTTGTGTCTATGCAAGACTTAAAGCTAGTTGGTTTAAAGTCTCACGATTGTCATGTATTGATGCAACAATTGTTACCTGTTGTTATTAGAGGCATATTACCTCCTTCTGTTAGGGGTATTCTAACACGTCTGAGTTTTTTCTTTAATGCCATTTGCAAGAAAGTTGTTGACCCTCGAGGTTTAGATGAATTGGAAAATGAGGGAATAAGACTACTATGTCAATTGGAGATGTATTTTCCACCTTCCTTTTTTGACATCATGGTACATTTGATTGTTCATCTAGTCAGAGAAATTTGAATATGTGGGCCGGTCTTCTTAAGGTGGATGTACCCAGTTGAAAGATACATGAAGATCTTAAAGGGATATGTCAAGAATCAGTATAGACCAGAAGCTTCAATCATAGAGCGATACGTTGCAGAAGAAGCCATTGAATTTTGTTCAAGTTATATGCCATCTTGTGAACCCGTCAGTCTTCCCAAGAGCAGACATGAAGGAAAATGTGAAGGTAAGGGTGTTCGAGGTGTGAGAATTCAAAGTGTTAGTAGAAAAGAAATTGACCAAGCTCATTTGTACGTTTTAAACAACACTATTGATGTGATTCCTTACATTTCTGACCACGTTAAGGAAATAAAGGCAGCAAACCCAAAAATGAGTGAAAAATGGCATCTTAATGAACATGTGAAAACCTTCTTGCAATGGTTTAAGAAAAAGATTTATGGAACTCCACATGTTTCTGAAACTTTATTGAGGTTATCTCGTGGGCCGAACACAGATGTCATTACATATGGTGGGTACTATATAAACAATATTTCTTTTCAGACAAAGGTAGAAGATGACAAAAGCAGAGTTCAAATAGTGGCGTCACACTACAAGCTGAGGCTGTGCACTTTGCTAGTTCTAAAGACAAAAATCCAATCACAGCATCCATCAGTTATTTTGGAATAATACAAGAAATATGGGAAGTTGATTACGTCACTTTTAGAGTCCCAGTTTTCAAGTGTAAATGGGTTGATATAAATTCTGGTGTCATGACAGATGACCTTGGTTTCACATTGGTAGATTTGAACAAGATGAATTACACTGATGAACCATTTATCATGGCTAGTCAAGCAAGACAAATATTCTACGTAAATGATCCAGCGAATAAAAAATGGTCAGTAGTTTTAGAAGGAAAAAACATGCATGGACATGATGATGACGATTCTCTTGAAATACTTGAGACAACATCTATTGCATCTAGACCCACTGCAGACCCAGTTGATGACGTTGCCGATGTCATGCAGGCAATTCGTAGTGATCACAACGAAGGCATTTGGGAAAAAACAATTAATTAATAGGTTGATATTTTGTGTTTTATTGACTTTATATGTATGTTCATCATAATTGAATTATTACTAACATTGTTTAATTTTTCAGGTATGTCGGCCTCAGACTCAGGATCGGGAAAGAGCAGACGTGGACGAGGCGTCACCCGAGTGGAAGATGTGACATCCAGACGCGTGGATGGTCAGAGGAGACATGTTGACATCGACCCCAGATCAAGTCATCCATCAGGGCCAAATGCTTATAGGTTTAGGAGTTATCTGGGTAAGTTAGCAAAAAGTCATGTCTCTATCCTTCATGCATGTTGGGATGATGTCCCAAAGGTCGACAAGAACCTCTTATGGCAAGATATTCAGGTATGTTTATACTTCATGCAATTTGTGATATACTTATCTTTTATGTTTTCTTTTGGAATAACAAGTTTTTTTGTTTTAAACAACAACATTTTGATATTCCAAACACAATGCAAATTAGAAAGAAAGTGTTATCGCATATAGCGATAAGATGGAGGGATTTCAAGACAAGACTGACACGACTATATGTCTTTGGAGACAGGCAACATGAAAATCCCTATCAGCAATATACATTCACAGAGGAGGATTGTATGCAGTTTCGTGCATCTAGAGAGTCTGAGGAATGGAAGGTATGTTTCTTAACATCGTCTTTCATTGAGTTTTTATGATTTTACACTTATTTATATACATGGTTTCACAGGGTAAAAGGTTAGCTGCCCAAGAAAGACAAAGGCTAAACGATGCACCCCACTTGTTATCACGAGGTGGATATGCAAAACTGGAGAAGAAACTGAGAAAGTCTAGAGCGGATGCCTTGGGACTTGAGTCGCCGGACCTAGCACCTGCACCTGCTAGGTACGAGCTGTGGAAGGCTGCTCGGACTAAATCTGATGGGAACATGACATCTTCCTCAGTTGCCTTGAACTCACAGAGAATTGTAAGTTCAAATTAAAAGCTTATGTGCAGGATGAGTTGGTTGAGCAGTAGACTCAGGGAACATTTGCTGGCCAAGGTAGGGACGACATTCTAACAACGACCATTGGAAGGCCCGAGCACCCAGGACGTGTACGTGGAGTTCCTGGGGCGATTGGTCTTCGTGACTACTTTGGCCCTACACAGAAAACCCCTCCATCAATGAGTCAGGAGACGCTAAGGCAGATGGATCTTCAGTGGGAGGAAAGACTCAACCAAAGCATGAGATCAATGGAGCAACGATTCATGGAGCAGCTACAAGAACAAAAAGAAACACAAAGAGCGCTTGAAGAAAAGCTGCATTCCATGACGCAAGGCAACATGGGGGCCGATGAAACTCCCACACCACCTCGTGTCAGCACTAGAGGATCATGCTCTGCTGTAGACCCCACTCAGTATAGCGGTCAATATGAGCTGTTGGTTGATGGGGATCCCCCACGCATTGTGGCTGTCGGACGAGTGCTTGAGGGAGGGCAGACTATTCATGGTGTTCCCATATTACCCCAGCACGTGCGTGTGACCATTGACGAGGTTCGGGATCCCCAGGCTCAGGTGCCTGTACCCACTCCAGAAATTAACTTTGTGGGGGAGGCCATAGGACCATTTATTGCCTGGCCTAGAGCATTGATCATGTCCCACATCGCTACTCCACAGGTATAATGTCTTTTTCCTTAGTATTTCTTTGTTTATTCTTCAAATAATTGTCGATAACGCTTTGACATAAATTCTTATCTTCAGTTCACACGTCCTCAGAAGCAGCCAATTCATGATACAATCATACATGAAGATGATGAGATGGCTGAAGCGGAGGATGATCCTCTATCAAAGCTAATGACAAAATTACCCAGATTGAAGAAAGCATCATTAGAACTATACTGGGATTTGAGAGTATTTGGTCTTCCCCCACATGTGCCAGTTTATATCACATTCTCTGATGCATTGGAGGTGATTGGGGGAGACAGGATGTTGAATATTTCCATCATTCAGCTATGGTGCATGTAAGATAGTCAATTTGGTCTTTCATAACTTTTATTTACATTGTTATAGTTTCTAACAACTTAACTTTGTTGTTTTAGGTACATGGACACAATCGTTGTAGACCAAGGTCGGTCTTCCATGTACGAATTTGTTCAACCTCAGACCATTCAACCGTCTGGTAACACACTTCAAAACACACAACATTATTTGCAAACATGGATGGATGAGTCAAAAAGAGACGTATACCTTGTTGCATACATTGAGGGGTAGGTGTTGTTATATGTGGTCAGTTCATTATTATAGTTTCCTTAATTAGTTGAATAACTATTTGTCCTTCATGATAGGTCGCACTGGCAGCTGATGGTCATCATTCCCAAACAATGTAAAATTATATGGTTTTGTTCGTTGCACAGGAGGATGAAAAATGACTTGAGAACCATGCTTCAAGGGTAAGTGTTTTTCCAAAAATGACTTTGAATTTGATGTTCACCTTCAACTTTTATGATAAATATAGTCATATTAATTATACTTTGTGTTTTCAATCTGTACAGAGTTATTGGTAAATCTCGTGGTCAACTGGTTCAAATTTTGTATCCAAAGGTTGTAAGTCATTTATAGTTTCTAATTCATTTTCTATGTTATTGAATGATCTAAATTCTTAACTATTTAGTTTGTCATTTTAGTGTAACCAGCAGCTAGATTCATGGGAATGTGGCTTCTATGTGATGTGTTGGATTAAGACCATCATTCGAGCTGTTATTACAGATGACTGGAATGAGGTAATGATGTATACCTTGAATACATTACAAATCAAATTCATCTTCAAACATATATGAAACCATAATGAATCTTTCTTGAATTTTGCAGCACTTCAAGAGTACATCGCCTATTCCAGACGACACAATTAAACAAATAAGGCAGGAGTGGACCGCTTATCTTCTGCAAAGATGGAGTTAGGAATAGTTTTATTTGTTGTTGAACATTGCTTAGTTTTAGTTTAAGTTTTATGTTGATAGTTTTGGTAGTGGATTATAGTTTACATTAAGTAGAACTTTGTTTATATGAAACGATTATTTATATTATTGCAAAACTGTTATGGGACAGTTTTCTACTTTTCAGGTGTGGTTTTATTGCAAAAATAAATTAATTTTTAAGAAAAAAATGCCTAGTAGACGTCGGTTCGTGCACTGTCGGACGTCTATAGACGTTAGGCAGGTAGACGTCGGGGGAGGGAGGAGACGGACGTCTATGTGGACATCAGACGAGCACGTGGGGACGTCTATATGGACGTCTGAGGGTGTACACCGGACGTCTATATACACGTCCGGCCTGACACACCAGACGTCTATATAGACGTCCGGTGGGAACCCCCCGATGTTTGAGTAACGTCACCCACAAAGACGTCGGGGGAACGTCGGACGTCAAAAGGCCAAAAGAACGGACGTCTAAAGCCCTTTCTGCACTAGTGATTTTACTCATTTATTAAGAGATTTCAATGAGAGACACTTTCTTCTAAATGTTGTTTATGATTTTTTAATCCATTTAAACAGTTTCGTCTAGAAAGCATTACTTCAATTCTTAGTTTCAGACGTTATAAAACTCTTCTTCATTAGACACTACTATTTTAGACAACTTGTCCTAAACAACTTTTTCTGAGCAACAATATTTTGTTTAATGCTCTTTGTTAAACTTGAAAACTTGAGTTGTTAGACGGTCTAGTCTATCTAGACGATCTTGTATTAACATTGTTAATTATATTATTTTCTTCCAAAATTGTAAGTTGAAAATTCTAGTCAAATTAAAAGTCTTTCGAAAATTCTAGTAAATGAGTATGAGATTAAGTATTGCGTGGTATCCTCGTTCCTAAACATAATCATATACCTCCGGGTAAAAGATACATGATAGCACAATAAGCCTAAGTGACATTCTCACTCCTTACCATAATCATATGTTCAAGTATACTCGTCAACACAAAAAGTCTAAGTGCCTACCCTAACAAACAACATAATTGTATGCTTGAGTAAATTATACTTGATGACACAACAATGAGACTGAGTGACACTCCGACTTACTAACATAATCATATGTCTAAATAAACAATACTCAATGCCACAAAAATAAGTTCGAGTGACATCTCCACTCAGCAACATAATCATACAACCTAGTAAATCATACTCAACGACACAACAATAAGCCCAAGTTTAACAATTTGACAACTGCTTCCCTAAATTGAGTTGTTTTACCAAGCAAGGTTTTACCCAGTCACTTTTTTCAAGTATGTGATTTCACTAAGCTTGAATGCACCTAACATCCAACTACAATTAATCTCAAATTCAATAAGTTTGACAAATTACTCAAGCCTTTATCCAAAATGCATCTCGTTAATACCTATGTTAAAACTCGAATAATGATAAAACTCATTCACCCATCAATAAGGTCCACCTACACCATATTTATGGCTTTTGAGACGAGGAGCTTATGTACATACCCAAAAATATTATAAAATATCTTTAAGATATTTACATATGATATATTAAAATATAATAACTTATTATTAGATTCTATTATATCTCTAATATATTATAATAATATAATATCTCATGATATAATAATTGATTATCTAAAATCTCCAAGATATAACACTTAGACTATAAGTAAGAAAATTAGTTTATTCATGGCCTAGAAAGCCTATAAATACCATACTTAGTTAATACTCAATCTCATACTCATATATCTCATTTACTATTATTGTAATACATATTCTAACTTTTTTTACTAACTTAAGCATTAAAGATTTTACAAGTGAATTTTTCCTATTTTTCTTTAAAACATAATAATTTTGTCATGAAAGTCACAACTCGACTCTTAAAACCCTCATACTCCGCCTTAAAGACTCCTTTGTAAATTTTGATGTGTGTACCAAGTTTTAGTAGAAAAAAAATCCTCATTTATAAAAAAAAGACATACTTTAAACATAGGGGTATTTTAATAATTTTCATTTTTAATTTAAAATAAAATAAAAAATCAGAAACACTCACCTAACCTTAACCCACCTTCCTCACTTATCCAATTGTTTCTCTCTCATCTCCATCCTCTCTCTCATCCACTCAACAATCCGTAACACTACAATTTGTTGCTCTTGTTTTGTTTGTTTATTTGTTTGTCACTTTAATAACAAAATAATTGATGATGTTGATGTTAATTTTTGGTTGGAGGGTTGTGTTATATCTTTTCCCTTCTAATTGTTATTAAATTTCGTTTTTAAATTTTAGAAGCTGTAGTTTATCTTTAGTGAGATTTGATAATTTGACTATTATGTGGCCTCCTTTGTTTGGTGGCTGCCTTTATTTTTTTTTTTGCTTAACATTTGAATAACGAAATCATTGATATGATTTGAGTCAAAATCATGTTGATTTTAACATACTTCTCAAATTATCGAGAATCTCTCTTTGCATGTCTCCTTCCTTTCTTCTCTTTTCTTCCTTTGCTTAAAAGATTCTCGTTATTTACTTGTTAATTATGAAAGTAATGTCACTTCGCACTAAAACAATGAGTATGGTTCGTATAATCCAAAGGGGAGATACACCATGTTCTTGAGGTTGATAGATCCAATCTTCAGCACTATCAATTTTTTATTCTCTTAAAGTTATATGATTTCGAATGCGATGAAACATGAAAACTTACTTAAGTTTGATTTAATCAATCTGATACATTTTCTGGAAATTATTTACCATCATGAGGCAAACTTATACTATGAAACACCCATATTTGATCTAATGATTAGTCTATTCCCTCTCACTTGTGTTTATAGTTTTTAATCATAAATTTTACATATTCAAAATGAGAAGGTTACAAGGCACCTTGGTATTATGAGAAAAGAAACAACCTATTCCATTCACAAAAAACTTCTAAATTTATTTTAAATTAAAAATAAAAAGTATTAAAATACCCTTTTGTTTAAAGTATGTCTTTTTTTTATGAATGTGGATTGCTTTTTGTTTACTAAAACTTGGTACACTTTACTTAAATGTACCAACTGAAAAAAAGAAGATTACATAGGTTGTTATGAGAAAAGAAAGGATGGAAATTGTATTTCTTATTCCATAATTAGGAGAGAGTACAATTTACATATATATAGTTGTTTGAAACAATATAAAAACAGAATATAAATATAAAAACAAAATATAAATATATGAACATAAATGCACAGATATGAACGGAAAATAAATTAAATCCAATATCCCCCTCAAGCTCTAACATATATATCCTTAATGCTCAGCTTGGACAACAAAGATTGAAATTGTGTTGGATGCAAAGCTTTAGTATGAATGTCTGCAAGTTGTGCTGAAGTAGGAATGGGCATGAGCTTAACTACACCAGCTTGAACTTTATCTCTTATGAGATGACAATATATTTCAATATGCTTTGTCCTCCCATGCATGGCTGGATTCTGTGCAATTTGTATAGCAGATTGATTGTCACAAAACATATGAACTGGTTGTGGTAGAAGTTGTTTCAAATCATGGAGCAAATACAAAAACCATTGAATTTCACATGTTGTGGAAGATAAGGCTCTATATTCTGCTTCGATTGATGATCTAGATATAGTACCTTGCTTCTTGGATTTCCAGCTGATTAATGATGCACCATAGAACACATTAAAACCAGTCATAGACCTTCTAGTGTCAGGGCAAGCAGCCCAATCAAAATCACTAAAAGCCTTGAGATCATGTTCTGTTTTGGAGGGAAAGAATGATCCTTGTCCTGGATTGTTCTTGATATATCTCAAGATCCTTATTGTTGCTGCATAGTGATCTTCCAAAGGATTGGAAAGAAATTGACTGAGAGTACAAACAACGAAACATAAATCTGGTCTTGTGTTGGTTAGTTGTAGTAACCTGCCAAGAAGTCTTCTATGGGCATGCACATCTGAATAGGGTTTCCCTTATGTCTTGAAAAATTTTGTGCTTGGCTGTATGAGAGTAGAAACAGGTTGGCATCCCAACAATCTTGCATCTTCTAGTAACTCTAGAGCATACTTCATTTGTGGGACGGTGGGATTAGATTGAGGAAGAAGTTCCAATAAACCTTGAATTTGCTCTTGAGAAAGTCCTAGAGTTGAGGAATGTGACTATGCTTGAGATTTATTATAAGAAGGAACTACTGTAGAAGAATCTGTGGTAACATTGTAGACTCTTTTGGATTTGAAATCAGGTAGTAATCCATGTATTAGAAAGCAAGTATCAATGGTGTGGTTTGTCCTGTCATAGTGAGTGCTGTTAAGATGTCGACAAGTGTACCGAATCGTATCAAGTAATATAAAATGGTAAGACCAGGTATCGTATCCCAAAGGACTCACGACACTAAACAGTTATGTGATTACTCAACTAATTAAGACTTTTGAGGAACAATTTGGAATTTTGTATACAAAACAAGAAAGTAAATATGAATGCGCTTTTGACCAATTGAAAGAAAAACACAACGTGAATGGACGATATTGAATATGAGATGAATATGAGATGAATATGTTCTTGGGGTTTAGATTTCACCTAATTTATTCTCATGCATATATGAATATATCTTTTTCATTCAATTGTTAACATCACTCTCTAAATTACATAAAACCTGATCCCTCAGCGAAGAAAGCATATCCTTAATTACTAGACCACAATCCCTTGCATCCCTAATAATTAATTTTGCATTACGATTAGGAGCTTAAGATGACAAAAACTCATATCCTCATCCCTGAGCAATATTGCTTTTGGGAGCAATCCTCTAGAACATAATTTGTAAGACACCTCCCAGTACTCATGCATATCATACATCATGCCATGAATGAGTTAAACATAACAAGGATTGAGTAAAGAAGAGTTACCTTAAACAATTAATGAAAGAAGCATATATAATTAAGATCAATTCAAATACATGAAAGTTCACAAGGTTACATCATCCCCCAACAACAAATAATGTTTAGTTTGCCATCGTCATGGGGAAACTAGATGAACAAGGGAATGAAAAAGATAGAAAAACCCTAAAAACTGAAGAGGAGAGCTTCTGCATCCACTTCTGCCTCCAGAGAATTGAAGAAAATATGAATTTATGTTAATTTGTCAAGAGATAGGCTCTCTAGGTCGAGCTAATCCTTAAATAGGGCTGAATTGGGCCATGGGCCAACGTTGCCACCGCTCAGCGCCCCTACTTAGGGCGCTCAGGCGTGCTTGCGAGAGAATGGCACTCAATGTGTAATGGAGGGTGTCAAACGTGAAACGTTGCAGGAAAGATGGCGCTTAGTGCCCCAAAAATGGCGCCCAAGCGTAACGACGAAGCTCCAACGCTAAGGGTCATGAAAGGGGCGCCCAAGCGTGAGTGCGACCTTTTGTAACCTTCTATTCTGGTACTCTTTCTGTCCTTTATGAGTTCCAACTTCTTGATAACTTAACTCCTCTTCCAATTCATCACAATTTCCTACAAAACCAAGGGGATTTAGTGATAAAAGCTTGAAGTGTAACCTCAACTCTCTTATTTCCCAAAATAAACCAAAATCAAGAGAACAAACAAGTTTCTAAGTCAAAAAGGGTTCATTTGATATCAAAATTTACTCTCAAATAACGGTGAAATCAACCGTTATCAAGTACATTGTCAAGGTGCACCAAACCTTCCCCCTAAGGAACGAGCCTGAGAACCTTGATAACGAGCCTAAGAACCTTGATTTGAAGATTTTCCTCGGCCATAATCATTGGCAGGAGAGGGTTTACCTCTACCATTGAAGGTATAAAAAGAAGGTTTAGATTGAGAAACTTGTGCCGCCATGACTGGAGGTTGAGAAAGAATTCCTGATTGTAATTGTCGCTCATGTTGAATTATCATTGAAAATTTTTTGGGTAAAGAAGGCAAGGGATCCATGAGAAGGATCTAAGAGCGGACAATAGAGTAATTATCATTCAAGCCTATAAGAAAACAAAGAACACAATCATTTTCATGATATTCCTTCATTGTCTTAGAAACAACACAACAAGAAACAGAAGATTGGCATTCAGGAATTGGGCGAAAATTGCAAAGTTCATCCCAGAGAATCTTCATTTTAGTGTAATATGCAGTAACACTTAGGTCAGATTGATGCATTGAATAAAGATCTTGATGCTCTTACAGTCTAATCAACCTGCACTTGAGGTGTCTATTTTGTGATCAGTTTCCATTAATCCTTTGAAGATTGGAGTTGCCCTGGTTTGATTACAGGAAGAGAACGTGCGGCGTTCTATACTTTGAGGATTGTTTAAAGTTTTAAAGACTGCAGGAGAGGGGACATCTAGCTGCTGTTCTTTGTTTGTATATGCCTATATTTTGATTACCGGGTTAGATAGGTGTTTTATATTTTTGACGTGGATGTCGCTATAAAAGCCTTGTTGTAAAAACCTTGATCATTATAGTGCATTTGGTTCTTGTGGTAGAAGGACACTGGATGTAGGCTTGGCCGAAGCAGCATAAAAACTCAGCGTTTGATCTTTCTATCCCTACTCTGTTACATTCAGTCGACTTTGTATTTTGCTCATTCGATTATATTCCGTTGCACTACAAAGTCTTTTTCCTTGCGTTTCAAGAAAGCTTTTAAAGGCATCTACTTTGCGAAAAAGATTTAAAGAAAACATTATTTTTGTGTTTCACCAATTCACTCCCCTCTTGGTATTGAAACTAAGCCATTCTATTTTCAACAACATCCTTCCATGCCACCGCAGCAGTAGAGTTAATCCAGATAATACTTGTAGCAATCTCATGAGAAACAAAATGATTGATCCAAGATAAAACCAGATTATTGCATGTTGGAACCATGGGACCTATATCAGCTGGACAAGGAATGAAACCATCAACAAAGCCAAATTTATTCTTCATTAGTCCCATAGACATCAAGCGAGCCCATCCATGATAATTGTGACCTTCAAAAATTAGGGAAACAAGAACCAATGAAGGAATCTCGTTAGGGTGAATGTAATAGTCGTGTGTTGTATCTTGAAATGATGCGAGAGTAACAGAGGGATTAGCGATAGAAGGAGAAGAAAAAGGTAGGAAAGCCAAGAACGAAAGGTAGAAGATGAAGATCTGGGCAGGAACAAAATTGGTTGTGGAAGAACGTGATGAGGAATTAATTTTATCTGATACCATATTATGAGAAAAGAAAGGATGGAAATTGTATTTCTTATTCCATAATTAGGAGAGAGTACAACTTACATATATATAGCTGTTTGAAACCATATAAAAACGGAATATAAATATAAAAACATAATATAAATATATGAACATAAATGCACATGTATGAACGAAAAATAAATAAATCCAATATAGGTTAACAAACCTTTTATATATATATATATATATATATATATATATATATATATATATATATATATATATATATATATATATATATATATATATATATATATGGTCATGCACTTGCAACTTTCTATCCAATGTAATGTAGAATATAATTTTTCTTCACTTTTGTATGAATAACATGTATGTGAGTATTGTTACATGTCATCTTAATTATTATGGAAAATCATCTATTGATCAAATATATGTATAAATAATGGATAGTCTCAAAATAAAAATGGATAGTCTTAACATTCGGCCTTTCGATGGATATATGTTATTATATTAGCAAGTGTAACAAATCTCACAAGTAATAAAATGGAAAGTTCATATATCATTTTTTCAAGAGATTCACGTTTGTTTAGAAAAACTATGATTATTTATTAATTAAGGCTAAGAATTGTGAAATAATAAAAGAATTTGATTTTTAATAAGATAATTCTAAATTCTAGGAAGCAATTAAATTGGTGAAATTAATTATATGGTAGAGACTTGAACAAAGTTGGATTTCACGTGTAAAAACACTAAAGAATATAGCTCAAATTTTTCTTCTGGCATTTATACCACAAGTTAAAAATTCCTAATTCCTTATATGGAAGTCTAAACATTACTAATAAAAATCTTAATTCCTTGGAGACAAGTCTAGACTTTACTAATAAAAACCTTAATCTCTTATATGTTTTTACCAAAAGTTCGAATTAAATTCAGATGTTTATAAGGACTAATTGATTAAACTCTATGCCTAATGCAAAATCTTTTAGTTGTTCTATCCTAATCATGGTTTTAAATTATTTCTCAATAATCATAAACCAACAAATAAGGAAATCAATAATCATGCAATTAAGAACAATAATTGAATATAGGTTTAATCATTTTGATAGTCCCTATTTTCGGTGACTTTTTTCAAATAGGTCCCTCACTTTTTTTGTCTCAATTGGGTCTCTATTTTTGAACAGTTGGGGCATTTAGGTCCTTGTCGTTAGTTCCTTACTAACACCTTTAAAGAGATGTCACGTGTCAAAGAGGTGTCATGTGTTAGCTCGTGATTTTTTTGAATGTTTTAAAAATTTTAAAAATATATATATTTTTTAATTATTTTTGAAAAATAAAATAATTTGTCACTTGTCAAGCTGACATTGTGCCACATGGCAATGACAGTGTGACGTGGCACTGCCAATGCCACGTGATACTGTCAAGCCACGTGTCATTGCGTTTGTCTTAATTTGGTCCCAATATCTTTATTTTGTTTCAATTTGGTCATTGTATTTTTATTTTGTCTCAATTTAGTCCTAATTTTTTTTAAATTAAAATTTTTTGTTCCTTTCCAAATGAAATAACGGTATGTATGTTTTCCAAATTCTTGTCTTTAAATCTATTTTTGTTAAGTGAATTATTAAGGATGATGTATTCAAAATCTAAATATCTAACTCTAGAAACTTTTTATGAATTATTGAGGAAGTACTAAGACTATTTTTGTGTAGATTACCTTCACAAAAATTTTTATTATTGAAATGTTAACTTTATAGTTTGCTCATTCATATTATTTAGGTTAAATGATTTCATTTGTTGTTTAATTTTGTAGAAAAATTTTGAGTTTCTTTATTTTTATTTGTCTCAATTTAATTTTTGTTTTAAAAACTTTAATGCAACTAAGTTATTTTGTTTATTACTATATAAATAAAAGGCTTAATAGCCTATTTTATCCCTAGTTTTTCTCGATTGTGTCAATTTGGTCTCTGGTTTTAAAAAAGTGTCTAGTTGGTCCTTACTTAGTAAATTTCACGTCAACGTCGTCCCTTCCGTTAAAAAAAAACTAACGAAGTTAATGGATTGATGATATGGCAGTATCAATTAGTAACATGTCATTTTTAAGTTGCCTACGTGGTGATGTGGTAAGCAATTAGAGGTTGAGGTGGATTCTACAGATTGAGTTTTAGAATCTGGGGAAAAATTGAGTTAGGGCACAAGGCATTTTGATTTCTACGAGAGAACAGAGAGTCCTTATCACAGTTCTTCACCTTCATTGCGAACTCACACTCCTCATACGATAATTGAGATTTAGTTAAGTGAAGTTTGTTTGGGGATTTGGACACGCAATTGTAGAGATTGTGTTGGTGGGGTATTTCGAAAAGCGGCATTTGAAGGTGCGTGTATGTAGCTTTTGTTGTGTTTCGTTCCTTTCCCTGTGGTCCCCCCATAACGTTTGCTTTGGGTATGGTTTGTTTATTTATTGTCCCCAATTAACTGTGCTTTTCCTTTGTTTGTGGTGTCCTAGTGTCGTTGTGGTCCCCCATTAATTCTGCATTAAGATTAGGATCTTAAGACGAGCAATCCTCATATCCCCATCCCAAGGCAATATTGCTCTTGGGAGAAATTCTCCAGATCGTGATTCGTAAGATATCTCCCAACACTCAGAAAAATCATAAAATATAAGAATTTAGCAAAGGAGAAAATCCCTAACAATAAGGAAAGAAGCATATAATAATTCAAAACAAATTCAAATATATGAGAAAGTTTAGAGGTTACATCTTCCCCAACAACAAAAGAGTTTAGTTCCCCATCGTCATGGAGAAACTAGATGAATAATGGCATGAAAGAGATAGAAAAACCCTAGAAACTCAAGAGGAGAGCTCCACATCCCCAAATCTGCGTCCAAGGGGCGAAAAATGTGTTTCTATGCTCAAGCATTCAAGAGATACAATCCCTAGGACGTCCAAGTCCTTAAATAGAACACAAAAATAACTGAAAACGAGTCCAAGCCCACGTCGCTAGCGCTCAACGCCCTAAGTGGGGTGCCCAGGCGTGCTGCAGCACATGAAGACTGGCGCTCAGTGCTCTGTAAAGAGCAATCAGGCGAATTTGCGCGAAGACTGGCACTCAGCACCCCTGGAAGGGCGCGCGGGCAGTAATATGGTGTAGAGTGGCATTCAACAAATTTCATGGACCGATCGGTTTTACTTTGTTAATCATTCGGCCTCACACTTTGACCATTTGACCTCTCCTTTCTCAAACCGTTCGGCAATTGTCTTCTTTCTCACACCATTCAGTCTGCATTCTATTACATCGTTCGGTCTATCTCATTTCACGGAGTGGTCTGCATTCTCCTCTATCACAACGTTCGGTCTATCTTCTTGAACCGATCGGTCTATCTTCTTGAGCCGTTCGGTCTTGATTCTCCTCTTTCAAATCATTTCAATTTCCTACAAAATCAAGAGAATTTAGTGATAAAATCATTAAGTATATCCTCTACTCACTGATTTACAAAACTAAACTAAAAACATGAGTTTAAGCAAGCTTCTAAGTCAAAAAGGGTTGATTTAGTATCAAAATTGCATCACATATAACGATATTTTCAACCATTATTAGGGTTATAAAAATGACAAAAGAAGAGTTTGTGTCAAATGTTCTGGGGCAAAAGGAAAATGTACATGGTATGCATATTGTGCATATAAAGCAGCTGAAAATATATGGCAGCTAAGGAAGATTATAGACAAGCACACATGCAGTAGAGAATTTAACATCCGTTTAATGACTTCAAAATGGTTGAGTGGCAAGTTAGAGAAGACCATAAAAGAGAATCCTAATATTAATCTGTATAACCTCCAAAACAAAGTTTCTAAGAAGTAGAACATTGGTGTTTCTCGGTGATGGCAAACCCTTTAGGGACTTCCCATCCAAAGAAGTATCAACTTAAGATTAGGAAAGGGAAGTTGAATAAACAAAAGGATCTTTTCTTTCTAAGTCTTAGAATGTTCTCTTTAACTAAATACATTTACTTTGTTTTGTAGGTCACCAATAAAGGAGGGAAACCATGCCAACTTTGCCAAGCAAGGGAAATCAAAGGAAGCAAAGAAGAGTGCATTTTGCAGCCAGCCGTATAACTTCCCTTCTTTGAAGCACGTTTTCAACCTTTTCCACGTAAAACACAACCAACTTCTTCTATTTGAGCATGTTTTAATTGATTCACACATGGAACACATGGCCAGCCTTGAAGCATCTCCTGCATACTTAGCTCATGCATGTTTTAGATATGTATCTTTCCTTGCACGTTGGAGAGCTTCTCATCATCTATAAAAGAAAGCTCCAACCCTTTGTAAAGATTAACTTGAATTGATATAGTGATATGCTACTGAATTGAATCCAGCCACTACTTCTTCGAGTTCAAACCTTAGAGCTGCTTTAGCTTTGTGCTCAGCGGTGAAATAGCGCTAAGCGGTGACTGCGATACTTGAATTTAGCACTTTTCCTTCCTTTCCTGAGTCCAAATCCTTGCTACTTCAACTTCTTTCATCCAATTCTTCTAAATTCCTGCCAAAACAAGGAAAACCAAGCATAAAACCCATCCAACTCTCTTATTTCCACAACTTAAACAAAAACATGATATCAAGCTAGATTCCAAGTCATAAAGGGTGTTTTAGATGTCAAAATTAAGTATAAAAATAACAGTTTTTCAACTGTTATCACAGCTCCAAACTTAGAGCTTTGCTTGTCCTCAAGCAAGCAAGATGTAACTCAGTCTTCACCAATCAATACAATGGTTTAACACATTCAGAAACTCTTTCTTTCAAGACAAGTAATTACTCAAATCAGCTCATCAAATAGAATTCAGTCAAGATGCACACATGCCTTTATTCACAACTACTCATCATGGTGTTCACATAATCACATACTTTCCAATAGATGTTATTCTCATGAATGATCAATTAACTAAGCATAGATGTAATCAAGTGCTCATGGAATCATTCCTCACAAGATAAAGTGTTTCACTCAATCACACAAGTGTATATAGAGGTCACTCATTCACTCTACTATCACAATGTCACATGGATCAACTTTGCCTTTCCTTTAACCACAATCAAACACATTCACAAGCAAGCATCATCACAAGAACTTTCTATGGCTTATAATGTGGCTGGGTTAAGAAGAAAATTGGTTTTTCTAGATCACAAAATCATTGAGTTAAGAGATTTATTCACAATCATTCTCACTTCTTCCCAACTTTTCCTTGCATTGAGCTTTTCTTTTTCTTTCCTTTTTCTTTTGCTTTTCATTTTCTCAACACTTAGCTCAATGCTTATTTATTTTCCATTTTCAAATTTCCCAACAACCCCAAACTTGAACCTTTATCAATACCACAAATATTCTCAACTTAACTCAAGGTAAAGATTTTAAAAAGGGTTTTCATATCATGTCCAACGCTAGAGGTTCAAAAGATAGAACATCTTGTGCTCTCTTGTATTGGGTTAAAATCATGCGTTGGCTAAAAAGGGATAACAAAAAATTGCCTTAATCATGTGACACATGCAAGCAATTGATTCAATCACAGAAACCTAGGCAAAGTCATTCATGCTTTCAAAGTAATAGTCATCATTCACAAAAACTCTAGAGTTCAAAACCTCAAATATAGGCTTATTTAACATTCCAAATATTCCATATACAAATCCTACTTAGCATCATAATCACAATCACAACATCATGCATCTGTTCACAAAGCTTGTGAACAACCACCTATATATCAGCATATGGTGTACAATCTCAACATCAATCAATATCCAAGGATCATCAAGCAATACTCATCATGCATAAGTCAATCAAACCATCACATCAGATAAAGCTTCAAACTGAGTACATCACAACCTATTCTAAAAACAGAAGCAAATAAGTTCAATAATACAAAACAAAAGATAAGAAAAGTCCTGCTCTAGTGTTGATAGCATCCATCAGTAGATACTATCTCAGCTCCTCATCAACCCATGCTATCATCAGAATCTTCCTCCTCTCCTTCTTCAACATCTTCAAAATTATCATCATCCTCATCATCTTCCTCCATAGCTGGAGCTTTAGGTGCTCCAACTCCACTACCTTGCACCTGCTCTTCTGGCCATGCCACCACATTGTTGAATTAATCCATAGTCCAACGTCTTCCAGGGGGTGTATCATACATCCCTATGATCATCTCCACAGTGGCAACTTGCCCTCTTTGAATAGACTGCAACCTGTCCTCCTTCAAAGACATATACATGTCCCTCATCTGAAAAGGTTCTGCATCATGAGGCGGTGCATGTGCTTGTGGTGGTCCTCTCCTTCTAGAGGGACGTCGTGGTGGTACTGGCTAAGCTACCTCATTTTCTCCATAATACTTTCTATAGTAGGCTTCATCAATCGCCTTCCTAGGCCGCACCAATGGTGGTGAAGAAGTGTTAACCCCAACTAACTCACAGAGATGTGTGATTAGAGAAGGATGCCCTAAGGGTGCCTTATTGTTCATAGTACTGGCACAAGTCTGAATCTCACTTGCTATGACCTGTCCAATGTTAATGCTCATCCCTCTAAGCACACAGTACAGAAAAATGGCCCTTCTGACAGTAATATCAAAGACATGAGAACAAGGCTGGATATTGGCATGAGAAAATGCCATCCAGTATTTTTCAATGGGAGTTAGATCAGCTCTCCTAATATGCATGGCTGCACCATTCCTATTCCTCTGAAAATGCCCTCCAAGCACACACAACACACTCTTCATATCATTAAACTTTGCTCCCTCTTCCATGTTCAGAGAAAACTAACACTGTTCACCAGTCCTATCGAATTATTTTTCCTCTAACATAGCTCATATATGTCTCTATGTGAGAGTCACCCAATGGTCTTGCATTGGTGTAAAACTCCTTGACCACTGCTATATTGGCTAGTGCAGGTACGTGGCTATTCTCTCCCACTTTCTACTCTCTAGTTCCTCTCCAAATTGTGGAGCCATGTCTGGTATCCAACCCGCCTTCCGCTCCATCAAGAGCCTTCTATCTTGGACAGTGAGGAAGTGTTGCTCATGTCTATGGGAGAGGAACTTGTTGGAATAGGGGCCCTCTGGTTCCTTCCTCTTATTTCCCACAGTCTTGATTCTTTTGCCCGATGAGGAGGTCATCCCTGCATCAAACACAATTCACAAAACCACAAGAAACATTGTTAAGCATTAGTAAACCACAAACAACTCCCTAAAACTCTCTTTATCACCACTGAGGGCAAAACTTAACCCCTCAGCACCACTTGTGCAGAGAACAACCAACCAAAACCTAAAAACACCATTATGCAGAAATCACGCTCAGGGGTAATTTTTGCGGAGCGGCGATTCTGCAAATTTGATCAAAATTACCTAAAATTGCTTTTAATCTCCACCCACACACATTTTTCCTAGTTCCAGTCCCAATTCAAACAATTTAATCGGTCCAAACAATGATTAATTCATCCAATCGGGCATAAACAGCAAAATCCCTCAAGAATCATGCTTAGACAACCATATTCATACCAATTCATGCTTTAAAAAAACCTAGAATGTAAAATACATGTACTTACTTAGGTGGAGATGCTAAATGTGTGAAGAATGCTCTATGAATGTGAAGAAATCAACCCTAACAACAATGCTCTCACAAAACCCCAAACTTGGATGGAAACTTGATGCAAAAATGGTTGAAAGACAGGTTTTGTGAAAGGGGATGAAGGGAAAAATGGAGAGAACTCTTTGGAGAGTGCTTGAGAGTGTTTGGGAAGAATGGGATCTGAAAGTGTCGGCCTAGACGCGCCCTAGGGTTAGAAAAAGATCTGATGGGCCAAATCCCACTGAGCCCAATTTTTAAAACCCAAACAGCAAAATCTACAGTGTTTGCGCTCAGCGGTAGCTACCGCTGAGCAGTAAGATCACCTTTTCCTCTTGGTCTTGAAGTACTATCATCCCATCATATCCATTGATG
The DNA here is from genome assembly GCA_027742785.1 of Vigna reflexopilosa. Classification (NCBI taxonomy): domain Eukaryota; kingdom Viridiplantae; phylum Streptophyta; class Magnoliopsida; order Fabales; family Fabaceae; genus Vigna; species Vigna reflexopilosa. Next base: position 16,589,640 of record CM050913.1, on the reverse strand, counting down.
ATTACTTTTTCTGTTTTCATAAACGGCCTTCCAAGAATAATTGGAATCTTCTCATCTTCCTCCATCTCCATCACCACAAAGTCCACCAGGAATTTAAGTTTCTCTATACAAACCACAACATCTTCCACTACACCATAGGGTCTCTTGGAAGATCCATCCGCCATGAGCAAAGTCACCTTGGTTGGCTTGACTTCAAGATCACCAATCCTTTCGAGCATAGATAAGGGCATCACATTAATGCTTGATCCTAAATCAATTAAGGCCTTCCTTATATTCTCCTTCCCAATGACGCAAGGAATAGTAAAACTTCCTGGATCTTTCACTTTTGGAGGAAGTGTGATGCCATACTGCCTCATGAAATTACCTCATTGTTCTCTTATATTTTGTTGCATTTTATTGTATATGCATTACATTTCTCTTGGAGTACGGGTTACTATAAATACCCATCTCCACCATTGTATCATTCACTTTTGAGCATAATGAATTGTGATCTTTGTAGAGAAAATCCAAACACAATTCTCTCTTGAAAGTCAAGCTAGAGAGTCCAAAGTGAACCGCCTCTAGCAACCTTCCAAGCACATTCATCATTCTCTCATTTCTCCAACATTCCATTGTGCTTTCTCTCTCATCCTCCACGCTGACTCTCTACTGCCACATCTTGCACGCGTCAGCTCCTCATTACGTCTCCATTCCAAATTAAGCTATGAAATGTTGCATTGAGCTTGGGCGCAAGATGCTAACAACAACATCAGTCTCTCTTTTGGCCAGCTACACCGAACTGGTTTTTCTTTACAGAGTCTGTGAGTCATTCATACTTGGTTTTAAATTCTTTGCCAAGTTCTTATTCAAAATTTTCCTGTATTGTCTTTGTTTCGTTGGCATCTATTTAGGTATATGAATCTGTAGAATTGCATTAAAATTGTTTACAATAGTGATTGAACTTAGTTTGAACTTCTGAGTTTGTGATCCATAGTGTGCATTCACTGTTTTCATACTTTGCTATCAATTCTGCAATTGAGAATAAATTTTTGTTTACTCAAGGAAGCCTAAACCAGTGATATTTGAAACTATAATTGTGGTTGAGAGTGATTAACCTCTTGTTTTCCTTTGGATTTTTTTTCTTTGAGTTGAACCATGTTCACTTTCCTTTGGCAACAATCTGATTAAGTTGAAAAAACTGATTAGGCGATCTGTTGTGAACTGTGACTGAAAATAGCAAGTTCTAAAGTGTTATACAACTCAGATTTGGCTATCAATTTGTGATAAAAAAAAGAGCAAAGAGAACTGGTGCAATTCACAATATTGTTTACTGTTTCAGTAAACTATCTCTGCCAAAATCAAATCAGATATAACTTTCTTCAATCATAACTGGTTCAAATTAAGTCCTTTTTTTTATTGCTTTAATAATCTATTCTAGTTCTATTCATTAGGATCCTGTTTGAGTGCCTTATGTTTTAAATAGCCTTATTTCTTGTTTGTCATAATTGGTTGTTCTGGTTTTGTCTCAGTGCACGTGTAAAATCTGATCTGCTGTTCATAATTGAGCTTTTGTTGCTTTTATTAATTTGGTCTAGAGTTGATCTTGAGTCAGTTTCAATATCTGGTGCTTACATTGTTGGTGGCTGTCCTGTATTGTCCATTACTTTGCTTAGCCTAGCCTTTTCTGAAATGAGAAGCTTTTATACTTTGGTTTTTGGAATTTGAAAGAAGGTTTGTGTGCTTGGTAGCATCTTAGGTGGTGGTAGTCTAAAAGACTCTCCAGCTTTGTACTGCCAAGGGAGAATCTCTCTTCCAAACCTTTTAATTTTAGTGCTTTAAGCTTCTAGAGAGAAACCTGAGTTTGTCAACTTTGTGTGGCTACATCTAAAGCCAAATATCCTTGTTGAGAGTGTGTTCTTACTTTAGTTCTGAATCTGAATTGTGCTCACCATTAGATTTGTGCAGTTTTTGTTTTGATTGGCATTTATAGGTGGTGTTGTGTCAAGAGTGAATTACAAAAAGCTGCAACAGTGAAGAAGTTGAACAAGGAGTCTCATGAACCTTGAACTGAATGGGCTTTGGGAGTGTAGACCAGAACCTTTACTAATACAGTTGTAGAAGTTCAACAGAGTGTAGCTTAAGCAACCAGAGGCAGAAACACTTCATGTGGAAGTGTTGAATTAAAGGGAGTCTTTCACCTTAAATTGCTTCTGTTTTGGTTGAATTATTCCTGTTATAGCTTGTATTGCTTAGCATTATTTGAAGGTTGATCTGGTATGATAGTTTTTGTAGACTAGGATTAGCCATTCTGAATTGGAATTGTTTCTGCATTGCATTGGATTGGTCAGGTTTTGATTAGTCTGGATGGTTGTTTAATCAGTTTGGTTCAGCTTTGACTTACACCTATTTGCATCTGGTTTAATATCCATTTCCATTTATACCTTGCTAAAATTTGGTGTGAAATTTTAGTGTGCAGAGCTTATCTGTTTGGGAGTTTAGTTGGAATTACACAGCTAGAAGCAGTCTTGTAAATAGGGAAGTTGCTTAGCTTACCTAATTCTAGTTTGCTTAGCTATTTCTGAATTTCATTTGACATTGCTTTGCATTGTGTACTCTGCTGAACTAGTTGTGAATTTTCTGTGTAGTTTGGGAAAAGCCATACTGATTGCACTGTAGCAGAGTGTAAATTATGAGCTGATTTAGTGAAGACAAGTAGCATTTGCAACTTCATGTGCAAAACTATTTTGGGCTTACAATTTAAGAGCAATAAGGATATTTGCGTCGCACCAATTGTATAAGACCAAGAGAAAGGGAAGTTCTAATTGCTATACTTTTTTTTGTGCAAACTGGTTTTACTAAGGGTGTAAGTGACAACAGCCTTGTTCATTTTTGTTGCAGGATTGGACAAGCTAATTTCTTGATTTAGGCTGAGAGTTGAAAGGAATATTTGGACTCTTGAAGATTTCGTGCAAAATGAAGAAGTGGACCTGGACCGTAGCATAGTTTATTTTCTTTGTATTTGATTTGTTCAAATTGTTTGTAATAGGCTTGTGTTAGCCCACTGTTAGCTTTAGCTTTTGTTTTGTAAAAGTGCCTTTTATAAAGTCCAAGTTCTTTGGAAGAGTCCTTGGTGCTCTTTCAAACTCTTGGCAACTTTTCTTGATTGCTTTCTTTAAATTTAGCATAGCCAGACAGGTGAATGTTTCTTGTTAGCCAAAGCTACAAGCTTCACCATAGGAGTAGACTTTAATATTGATTTGATTTCTGTATCTCGTAGGGGTCATTAGAGTCCGCTGGTTTCTTAAGTGTTTTGATTGTTTGATTTTGTGTTCACGTTTAGGGGTGACTTAGGCTAAAAGAGATTAAACTCTAAGCCTTGTGACAATAAAGTCCGAAAATTAGGAGTCTTGTTTTGTTTGTTTGTGAGTTGTGTCCTTTGATTTTAAAGGTGATTTTAGTTTAAAGGGTAACTAGTAGTAACTTAAGACATTTCTGGCAAGGTAAGACTTGGTACTTAAGCAGTCTTCATGACTCACCTCTCTTACCTGGGATTTGTCTAAGTGTGAATCTTGTATACCTTTACACTAGAAAAAACTTTTAAAAACAAAGATGTCTTGTTATTCATATAGCATTTCTAATCAGCCCATTAGTTTTAAAAAAATTAAAAGAAAACTTGATGATGCGAGAAGAAGAACATGTTCATTTTATGAATTTGATAGGATTGAGGATGATTTGTATAAACAAGCTAGGGCAAATATTCCATTCTTTGGTGAGGATATTGGTGCATTAACATACCTAGCTTGGGAAAGGGAAATTAATGACATGCATCCATTCATTGTTAGAAGAAGTAAATCTGAAACCTATTTCTATTCTAGAGATAGTGAATCATATGTTCTTAATCTCTACACTTCTAGTTTTCAAAAACATGCAAGAGAGTGGTGGGATGAAAGACAATATCATGTTAGGATAGGAAGAAAGTCCCCCATTTGTGATTGGAATGAATTAAAGTCTTGCATGAGAAGAAAGTTTGTGCCTCTTTCAATCCAAAGAAACCTAGAACTAATGAGAGATAGTATTGAAAATGGGAAAATATTTCTTGAGAGATTAAATGATTATGGTTTCTTTCATAGAGAAATAGAATTTGGGGCAAAACTTCAAGAGTTAAGGGATAAGAAAAGGGAAAGAGATACTAAACGAAGAGAGCAAGAAAGAAAAGAGGAAGAAGAGAAGAGAGAAAGAGAAGAAGAGCGAAGAAAAGAAGAAGAGAGACGAGAAAGAAGAGAAGTGGAAAAGAGAAGAGAAGAAGAAACGAAGCAAGAAGAAAGTAGAGAAAAAGAGGAATTGCTACTGATAGCAAATTCCCCTCCAAAAATCATAGAACATATAAGGGAAGGTTTCCAATTCTTTACATCTTTTCCGATAATTGTTGGGTCTTCAAATTTTAATTTCTCTTTCAAAACAATTGCCATTTCATATTATATGCAAAACTTTTCAACAAATGGCAATCTTGAGTTATTGTTACCTTTATGGAGACAAATAACTCAAGACAAAAGAAAAATAACTTTTTCCCTTGGACTTCTACACATCCTTCAAACGTCAAAACAAACTCTAGGAAGTCCTTATTATAAAGTTCTTATTTTAGAAAATTTTTATATTCGATTGATATTAATTGCAAATATATTTCATGTGTATCGCAGATTTATATTTGATCCGGGAGGAGGAAAAGTAGATCTCAAGGAATAAGGCCATTGCAAGATGGCTTTGCTCTAGCTGTGGAGCATCTTCATAAGGCAACTGCCAAGATTTGAGGATAAATCTTTTCTTAAGAGGAAGGGAATGATGGCATACTACCTCATGAAATTACCTCATTGTTCTCTTATATTTTGTTACATTTTATTGTATATACATTACACTTCTCTTGGAGTACGGGTTACTATAAATACCCGTCTCCACCATTGTATCATTCACTTTTGAGCATAATGAATTGTGATTTCTGTAGAGAAAATCTAGACACAATTCTCTCTTGAAAGTCAAGCTAGAGAGTCCAAAGTGAACCGCCTCTAGCCACCTTCCAAGCACATTCATCATTCTCTCATTTCTCCAACATTCTATTATGCTTTCTCTCTCATCCTCTACGCTGACTCTCCACTGCCACATCTTGCACGCGTCAGCTCCTCATTACGTCTCCATTCCAACACATCAGCCACGTCTTCAGATCGCATCTCGTTCATTCTTCCCTCGCGCATCCATCCACGTCTCAGAACATCTCATTCTCGCTCTCGAGAGCTCCTCGTCTCCAACCCTCCTCCAACCACAGATCTGCATTTTTTCCTCCATTTTCACCGTTTGTAAGTCACTTCCCACCGATTAAACCTCTTCGCCTCCATTCATTCCCTCGTTCCACCGATTAATCGGTCAAAATAGTGTTCTTCGTTCTCCTAGGGTTTCTCACCGAACAAACCATCTTCATCCTCCATACCTTCCACTTTCACCGATTAAACCCTAGATCCTAGGTTTTCCATGTGTTCAATCTCAGTTTCTCCTTCTATCTCGCATTTCCTTTCCATTCTGCTGCGCCTTCACTCGTTGGAGAAGCTCCGAGATCCAGATTGCGCTCCTGCTGCCTCCGTCGGTCTCAATTCCTCAGGCTGCTTCGATCAAAGTGGTTTCTAAAAAATAGCTCTGCAATCTCCCTGTTCATCACCGGTTTCTTCCTCTAGATATCTCTTCTTTGCGAGGATTTGCTTCATGTGTTTTGCATAAGCAGGAATTTGTTGCAGCGCCTCGGTCAAAGGTATTTTAATCTCAAATTTCTTGAAGATATCTTTAAAACGCTTATGTTGTCTCTCTTTATCAAATTTTTCACTCCCCTTAGGATAAGGAAGAACTCTTTCACTTTTCCCATAATTTTTCTCTCCCCTCTTCTTTTCTTTCTCTTTTCTCTCATCCTCATCTTTTCTCTCTTCTTTTTCGTCTATCTTTTCTAACTCAACTCTCTCTTTCTTTTCGTCCACCCTCTCATCACGTGTACTCACAATAGCTTTACACTCTTCCTTAGGGTTAACCTTAGTATTATCCCCAAAACTCCTGTCAAGCATATCCTCCAACTTCTTAGCCATTTGGCCAACCTGTATCCCCAAATTTCTAATTGCAGCTTCAGTGCTTTTATGGTTGGAGATAATCACCTGAATAAATTGTTGAAGACTTTCTTCTAGCTTTGTTGATCTCTCATTTAATGGAGATACTTGTTGCCATAATGATGGTTGTTGTTGTGGTATATTAACTTGTCCTGCTTGTCCAACTTGTCCATTCTAACCTTGACCCATGCTTGGGTGAGGTTTCCACCCTTGGTTTAAGTTCCCTTTGATTTTGAAATTGATTGCCCATAAAATTGACATCTTGAAAGGCCTTCACTGGAAAAGCACATTGGCCATTGATATGGTCACCACCACACAATTGACAGCGTTGTTGTTGAACCTGTGAAACGTTCTTCAACTCCTTTGGCAATTTAGCGAGTGTCTTTTTCAAATTCTCCAACTGTTGAGTTATGATTTTATTTTGTGCAAGCAATGCATCTTGAGATTGCAATTGTAGGACTCCCTTCTATTGAGGTGGAGCTCCTCTTTCACTATGCATCTCATTGTCATTAGCAGCCATGTTGTTTATCAATTCAAAAGCTTCCTCTCGAGTCTTGCATTTGATATTACCTCCAGTTGAGACATCTAGCATCAATTTGGTTTGTGAACCAAGACCTCCAAGGAAAAGAATGACTACCGTTGCTTCGTCAAAGCCATGAGTGGGCGTCTTTCTCAACAAGCTCTTGTATCTATCCCATGCTTAACCTAGCGTTTCCTCTATACCTTTCCTGAAAGAAGAAATTTCTTACTCCCCTTTGTTTATTTTGGATTGTGGGAAGTACTTGTTTAGAAACTTTGAAATCACGGCTTCCCATTCAGTAAAGCTTTCCTCCGGGAAAGAATTCAACCATAACTTAGCATAGCCTCCCAATGAGAAAGGAAACAAACTAAGCTTTATAGCGTCATCCGACACATCATTGATCTTTAAAGTGTTGCAAATCTCATTGAATGTGGTTAGATGCTCATATGAACTTTCATGTGACAGTCCATTAAAATGGTTGCTCTTCACCAATTGTATCAACGTCGGTTTCACCTCCATGTTTGCAGCATTGACCCTCGGCCTAGCAATGCTATTAAAGTGATGAGGGCCAAAAACAGTGGTGTAATCCGCCAGAGAACGTCTATCATTAGTTTCTCCAACCATCTCTTCAGTACTCTGGTTAGATCTTTGTGGTGAGGGTTGTAGAAGTGTCTTCGGAGAAGGAAATAATTCTCTAGATGTTCGAATTCTCCTTCTCCATCTACTCTCGTCCAATCCTTCAAGAAGAGGTTTTGTTGTTTTCTTGCTCCTAGTATGAAGTGTATCCTTCATGCACAAGAAAACAAAACCCTAGAAACAATTGTTAGCACAAAAAGATAAAAAAGATAAAAAGATAAAAAGATAAAATAAAAAGATAGAAATCAAGTCAAAGCTAATCAATAATCACACAAATAGAATAGTTAAACCACGAGTCCTCGACAACGGCGCCAAAAACTTGTTAACACTTCGGCAAGTCTACCGAATCGTATCAGGTAATAATAAATGGTAAGACCAAGTATCGTTTCCCAAAGGACTCACGGCCTAGACAATTATGTGATTTCTTGATTAAATTAGCTTGTAAAGAAAATCATTGTGGTTGAATTGCGAAAAATAAACATGAATGCAAGTTTTGATCAATTGGATTGAAAGATGCAGAAGTGATTGATGTAAAATATGAAATGATGATGTTGTTGGGGTTTCGACTTATCCTATCCACTCTCATGTATTCGTGAATTCATCTTTCTTCATTAATGTTAATGCCACTTTCTAATTTACCTTAAACCCGATGTCTCGGTGAAGAAAGCCTACTCCTAATCACTAGTTTATAATGTCTTGTCTCCCTAGCAATTATTCATGCATTACATTTGCTCACAAGCTTGAAGGAAATCGACCCTCCTATTCCTATGTCTAGGTAATATTGCTTCCGAGAGAATTTTCCCAGTTCTAGATTTCCTTGTATGTGTCAATATTGACAAAATCAATGATCATGCAATTGAATGAGTTAAACAAAACATGCATAAAGTATAGAGGAAAAACCCTAACAATTAATGAAGTAAAGTATATATAATCAAGAATCAATTCAATACATGAGAGTTTCAAAGGATTACATCGTTTCCCCAACAACAATGGAGGTTTAGTTCACCATAGACATGGTGAAACTAGATGAAAATAATGAAAAGAATGAAAGATAGAACCCTAAAAGGTTAAGATCGGAGCTTCCGCATCCAAAATACGCCTCCAAGGGGTGGAATGAGTGTAATTTCGCCTCTTTCTGTCCAAAGATACAAACCCAAGGTCGATTAAACCCTTATATAGTTTATTAAAAAATACAGAAAATTGGCCCAAGCCCAAGTTAACAGCGCTCAGTGGTAAAATCGCACTAAGCAGTAAGTGCGACACTCAGAATTAGCCCTCAGTGATGACGCTTAAGCGTGAGACAATGTACTCAACAAGCAAGCTTGGCGCTCAGCAGAGAAATAACGCTGAGCGGTGACTGCGATACTTGAATTATGCACTTTTTCTTCCTTTCCAGAGTCCAACTCCTTGCTACTTCAACTTCTTTCATCCAATTCTTCTAAATTCCTGCCAAAACAATGAAAACCAAGCATAAAACCCATCCAACTCTCTTATTTCCACAACTTAAGCAAAAACATGATTTCAAGCTAGATTCTAAGTCATAAAGGGTGTTTTAGATGTCAAAATTAAGTATAAAAATAACAAATTTTCAACTGTTATCAAGGAGAACTTCTACCTGGTGTGGATCAAAGGTTTTGTGTGCACCACATTTATGCAAATTTTAGGAAGGAATTTCTTGGCCAAATTCTAAAACGTCTATTATGGAAGGCAGCATAATCAACACATCCACAAGCATGTGAGGTAGTGATGAGAGATATTAAAGATGTCAATCCAGATGCGTTTAAATACTTGCTAGCCATTCAATCAAGGTATGTCAACCAATGATATATTTAAATCCATTCTTGATATTTACTTTTGTTTGCTTTCCTAGCTCATATGTTTGACTTGTTATTTCTTTAACTAGATTTTGGTCACGGTTAAGGTTTACGGGTAAAGCTGCTTGTGACACCTTAGTCAATAATATGTATGAAGCTTTTAACAGTGTCATATTAAATGCAAGGGATAAGCCTATCATCACAATGATGGAAGACATTCGTATGTACCTCATGAAGAGATGGACAACAAATAGATAGAAAATAACCACATGTGAAGGTTGCCTTTGCCCAAAGATTAAAAAAATATTTAAAAAGGAATTTCACATGACTAAATATTGGATACCAAGGTATGTACACATCACTACATCAGAATATGGACTTCTTTATGTTTAAATTTGTTTACCTATTTAAATTGGTGATCATTGCAGTTGATCAGGACTTAAAATTTTTTAGATCAGACACACTTCAACCATTGCTGAAAAGTTTGTGGTTGACATAGATAAAGTTGAATGCAGTTGCAGAAAGTGGACTGTATCAGGAATCCCATGTTGCCATGCACTGACTGCCATGTCATTTTTGAACATCAATGGAGAATAATACATCCCACATTGGTTTAGAAGGTCAACATATCAAGAAACATACATTCCAATGATATACCCTATCAACGGTCCTTAGCTATGGGAAATATCTTCTCATCCTGATGTGTTCCCTCCACCTAAAAGGGTGTTGCCTGGTAGACCAAAAAAATAAAAGAAGATTAGAGCCTTTGGAGCTAAAGAAGGATGACACACAACTAAAGCAAGGTGGAACTCGTACGTGATGTGGCATAAGTAGACAACTTGGTCATAAAACAAATACTTGCCCACAAGGTGCTTGAACAAAAAAAGTCAATCTCAATCAAGCCAGCTCACTGAATGCCAACTTCAACAAAGTCAGCCAAGTACAACAGAAGTTTAGAAGTTATTTAGAAGTCACTAAATGTTTAGCTTAAGTCTGTTACAACCCAGTATTGGCTATTTTGAAAATTTTTATATGTAACTTGAACTTCATTTTGAATCCTGGTTGAGTATCTATTCTACCATGAACAAGAATGTTGTATATTTGAATGGTTTCAATATGAATTTGAATTCTAGTTTCTGCTTTCAATGTGCATTTAAAGTCCACTATAAATGAGTTCTAATGATGACGAGTTCTTTGATGACATGTAATGATGTATATTGATGTCCACTTTCAGATTTTGCCTCTCTACCAGAGATCATCCACTTCACACTGATATTTAGCCTTATGCTTGTATTCAAGTCCACTTTCTGATTTTATTGTCAACCTTTACTTGATGTATATTTATTGTGCATTTCAAGTTCAATATAAATGACTTGTAATGATGATGAATTATGTGACGAGTTTCTAATTTCAATCTAAATTTCAGTGTGCTTATGTGCTATATCCATTACGCATTTCAACCACAATTTTTATTCTCATTTTATTATTCATAGGAATAACAGACGAAATGTATATTGAAACCATAAATTCAGATGCAAAAATTGAAATTTCTCATTCATTTCAAAACATCATATTACAATATAGCCAATGTGTTGCTAACAACAACTTTGCAATACAACACATCATAGACTTTTAAACAAAATACAAACAAGGATGATGTTAATGAATCCCATAAATTATTTCATCCATATTAACATCTTCTCCCTTTTTCTGACAACCCATAACTGATTTCTCCAGGCTATTAATCTTTCTTTTTTTCCTCGCAATAGTACTACCAACATCATCTACATTATCTTCATTACGCCATTTAAAGAAATTGCATCCTTGAAGTTCTTCATTTTTTGTTCGCTGTTCAAATTATCCAACCATAAACAATTCATTAATCACCAAAATAATTTAACACAAAAAATAAACTACAAACCTTGTTATTAGTGCAGCCCCATAATTGCTTCCCCTCGTTCTTCATTATTTTTGCCACTCTCAACATAGCAACCTCCCCACAATGGCATATTTGGCTTCCAACGAATCCTCTGGATGAACCACCACGAGAGCTCCCCCATGACCAAGACGAATAAAATTGATTCAAAGACATTGTCAGTTCAACCCCAACGCCCAAACGAGACAATGATGACCACGAACCACTTCGCCAACCACGAACAACCACACTACTATCAACAAACAACACTCAAATCTAAACCCTAAACAACAAAAATAGAAAGGAGAAGAAGACAAACAAGATCAAACACCCACCACTGTATTGTGTTTGCAATGTAGGTGAAGAACTTTATTCTCTCGCACAAATGATAATGCTCTCTGCCTCTGCCCTAACTCATTTTTCCCCAATTTCAAACACCCAATCTTTACTATCCACCTCAAACTATAATTATTTAACACGCCACCACCACTAGTACAAAAATCGCGTACAATGTCGAATATTTTGGGCTTTTAACGATGAATTCGCGAATGACGCCATATCAGGAGACGTTGAATTGACAAATTCGACGTTAAATTAACGTCGAATTTTGTCAATATATGACGTTAACCTAACGTCGAATTTTATCAATATACGACGTTAATAATTTTTTTTTGTTTTTTTAAATTAATTGTGATCCCTTTTTACAATTCTACGAGACAATGAAAAGCAGAAAAACAACAAATTTCAGTTTTTGGTATTTTATAAAGCAAGAACTATGAACGTGCAGTGTAGTATCAACAACAAACAACAATAACCAACAACAAACAAGTTCAATCAAACAACAACAACAACAATAAACAAGTTCAACCAAACAACAACAAACAAGTTCAATAAAAAAACAACAAACAAGTTCAACAAATAAGTTCTTCAAAACGAAAACGAAAACTAACCTTCAAAAGGTGGGTTCATCGGAATAAAGTTTTGTCACCAGTGATAGAGAAAGTAGAATGCACTTATGAAGGACAAGAGCACGAAAATAATCAGTCAAAACAAACAAAAGTCATACATAAAGTAGTTAATTAACATGCATTTTGTATCAAATGAAAGAAAGATTACATGTAATGGTCGTCAAACTTCGTTCAAGAAAAGTTTGAGAAGAGAAGAGGGTCTCGCGCGCTAAGATAAAATGAATGAATTTTCAATCTCCTGCTCAAATTTTTATTGAATTCACTAACCTTTTAACGTCTAACGTTGGGGCATTCGACGTTTTATATCCTTTTACGCCGAATTACAATTCTAAACGATGTTTAATAATTGCATTTATTTACAAAAATATCACCAGTCATTTTTAGCATTGGCTATTCAGTGGTTGGACGTTGAACGCGTGACGTTATATGTTGTTTTTGTACTAGTGCAACCATATAACTTAAAAATGACATGTTACCACTATGTATTGTGTTGGAACAATCGGTACCGATTTTGCGTAGCGGAGTTAAAATGTATTCGATTGTTAGGAGCGGAAAGCGTGTTCAGTCAATAAAATGATTCCTTTAATTTTCTTATAAAACTTTTATCGAACAGTTGATGTGCTAAAAGTTTAAAGAGTGTAGGGAAGAGAAAAATCACATAGATAATTTTTATCCTGGTTCGAATCAAAAGATTCTACGTCCAGTTGTTAATCACTATAAATAGTGATTAACCTTTTCACTAAAATATTGTTTCATAATTAGAGTAAGATGAATAGAAATTAAGAACAACGAAAAAAACCTTCCTTCGACAAACGAACTGGAAGAGACAACTCTGCCAACTTGAAGAGAACCACTCCGACCTTTGACACACAAAGCGCGAGCTTCTCCTATTCACAAGACTTGACAAGAGTTAACACTATCACTTGAGAACTTCCTCAGACAAACTGTATTCTCAAATGGCATAGATCCTTTTTCACTCACAAAGAGCTTCCCTTAGGCACACAACTCTAATACTCTCAAATGAAAAGTTACTCTCTAAGAGCTGTGAAGACCTCTATTTATAAGCCCAGGTTCGTGTAGTGTTAGAAACTGAAAAGACATATTACAACTGCCAGTGATAATCGATTATTGTAAGTGATAATCGATTATCTGCGAGAATTTGGAACAATTTGGATATTAACTTCTTTAAACGGTCGACTCTAGTTCTTCACCTCCTTCCACCGTTCGGCTCAAGCCCTCACCGTCTTCTGCCGTTTGGCTCGATTTCTTACCGCTTTTCACCGTTCGACTTGATTCCTTACCGCTTTTCACCGTTCGACTTGAGCCCTTACTACTTTCCATCGTTCAGCTCAACTCCTTACAGTTTTCCACCATTCGGCCTGATTCCTGACAGCTTTCCACCCTTCGGCCTGACCATTTCTTCTCTCTCTCCTTCCAACTCTTAACATTTTATTCTACAGGAATGGTTGGACTCAATATTGTTTGACTTGTGATCAACGCCTTCGGCTTGTGTTCAATGCCTTCGGCTTGTGTTCAATGTCGTTCGGTCTTTAACTGTGTTCGACCTTAATCTGTTAGTGACTGTTTGGTCTTGTACATGTGTTGTGTTTATCTGTTTTGTTTGGCTTTCAACTGCTATACGTTGTTCGACCTTTTAGCTGTTGTGTTCGATTTTCTTTTTCTCTACTTTGCATTTGGGCTCTTGTTCCCTTTCCTCGCGGACCAACATACAGGAATGCTTTTAAACTTAATACAACAAGGGTCTTCATATTCTTCACTTTGTAACATCATCAAAATCATTATCTTCAAGACACCAATGCTCCTCATCGGTAACAATCTCCCCCTTTTTTATGATGATAAAAAATTATTGGTTTAAAAGCATCTTTTGAAAATCTGCACAGATTTTAAGCTAACAAACATAGAAAAAGTTAGTAGTACATGCACTAGAAGTGTTTCTCCCCCTTTTTGATCATAAGAAAAAAAGTAAATAAAATCTCCCACTTAATTGTTGATCCCCCTCAATAAAAGAATAGATGCAATTCAAATATTTATAAAATTGTTGAGTACCAGATGCAATTCAAATATTAGTAATTGATCTAGAATAGAGATAAATAACAAGATATCAAACAAACTCATATATCTCCCCCTCAAATAAGTACCAATTATCACAAAATTATCACATAAGAAAAAAAATTCTCCTAGTTTGATCATAACAATAATAAAAAATCATATAATCTTAATGCTCTGTCTAAATTAGTTAAATCAAAAAGACTTTTGGTCCTTTTAATTCATTAAAAATTACTCCCATAAATGTAATATTTCCCTTAAAATCAAAAACAGATTCAAAAAAATACTAGACAATAACCAAAATTGACAACTTAGAAGGCTAAAAATTGAATCAAGCAATTAAAAACAGTTTCTGAAACAAGTAGGCACTCAAATTGAACTTAGGAAATGATCTAGAATTAATTAATAAAGCAAAGAACAATAAAGCTAGTTGAATCCAAAATCAAATTCAACTATTAGTTTTTGAATGCCTAAACCAGAAAATCAGCACTACACTTCAACTTCCAAAAAAAAATGAACTTAAAAATGGTGGTTCAAAAGGTGAAAATGCACAAATATATGGGTAATTCGAATTATACATTTTCAACAACTTTTAAACATCAAATTGGACTTGATTGAACTGCAGATTCAACTAAAATAATAGTATCTCAAAGTCTGGTCTCTCAACAATCAATAATGCATTAAATTTTAACAACCTGACCACCAAATTTAAATTTCAGAACGCCAACTAACCAGCTAGTATTTTTAGAGACTCAATAAATTTAAGATGGACCAAACTAAGTTGGAAAATGAACCTTAGCATGAATAAATCATAAATTGACTTTCCAATAGAATTAGCATGGTGAAAAGCTAACAATAAGGCTAAAACAGATTCTTAAAAAAAAATTTAAAAAATTAAAAAAAAAAGGTTTTTTTTCCTTGTTTTTTAAATACAACAAGGGTCTTCATATTCTTCACTTTGTAACATCATCAAAATCATTATCTTCAAGACACCAATGCTCCTCATTGGTAACATACTACCATATCATCAATCCATTAACTCCATTTTTGTTTATCGAAAGGGACAAAATTGACACAAAATTTACCAAGTAAGGACCAATTATACAATTTTTTAGAACCAGGGATCAAATTGACACAATCGAGCTAAACTAGGGACAAAATAGACTATTAAGCCTAAATAAAAAGGTCTCATATGTTAGTTCGTAATTTTTTTTTATTTTTCTAATAAAAAAATATCAATTTGTATAATTTTTTTTTGCAAAAGATTTATATACAAATTAAATTTTGTTTGAATTTGGAGAGGAACAATATTTTTTAATTTTTTAAAAAGATTAGGACTAAATTGAGACAAAATAAAAATACAGGACCAAATTGAAACAAAATAAAAATATAAGGATCAAATTGAGACAAATACAATCACACGTGACTTGACAGTAACACATGGCACTATAGTAGTGTCATGTCACACTATTATTGTCGCGTGGTACAATGACAGCTTGACACGTGACAAATTTTTTTTATTTAAAAAAATATATTTAAAAAATTCAAAAAAACCACGAGCTGACTCGTGCCATCTTTTTAACGGTGTTAGTACCGAATTAATGACAAGGACCTAATTACTACAATTTTGTCAAAAATAGGGACCCAATTGAGACAAAAAAAAGTGAGAGACCTATTTGAGAAAAATCACTGAAAATATGAACTATCAGAATGATTAAACCTAGAATATAACAATAATGAAAAAGAAGTATATGGAATAACATAAATCACCAAGAGTAAAAGTATATTACATCAAATTCCATTGAATATAGAAAAGTTATTTCTAGACATTTTGAGCACTAGAAAAGGAATAGATGATGAAAATAATGGTGATGATGAGTAATTCTGGTCTTTAGAATGCGTCTCTATCATCTTTCTCTTAGGATAAAATCTTAATTATCTAAACAAATAATAATAAAAATACCAATTTCTAAAATTATTTAATAAACCTTTAAATATCTAAAAGGATAATAATAAAAGATCAATAAAGATAAAAAAAATGTAATAAAAAGCATTATAATATCAATTATCAAAAAATGAAAAAAAAAGGAGATGTAAAAATTCTATACATTTAGCGAAGAAATATATGCTTATTATTAAAAGAAAATGAAAAGAAAAAGAAAAAATAGCAAAAAATAATAATAAAGTTTTACTTAAAAAAACATGAATGGATATAATTAAACTTTAACTCATGCGACGTTCTTGTTATCCCTGCTTCACACATGATGATGACGAAGAATATGTTGTTTGCAAAAGAAAAGAAATGATAATGGTGAGTAATAGATGAACGGACGATGAAGAAACACATGTAACGAAAGCAGTGATGCCAATCGAATCAATTTCCAGATTGGAAAGCGATGGTCATGGATGCAACATTTTGTCGTGAGTTTATTTATGGTCTGTTTGTGTTGCGAAGCGCTGCATAGTGCAACATCTGTTCGTAGTTTTCAAACGATACAGCCCTACAGTGAGAGCGCTGCGATGCGGCCTCTTGACTGCACTTCACTGCTTTCTTCTCTTCCATTCAATTTTTCTTTTCATAATTTCAATAAATTCACATATAATATCATAAAACAATCTTCATCATACCACCTCTTCTATTTCAAATTAAATATCCTTTTATAGAAAAATAATACAATTAGATCCGGTTCATTTTGATCATTTTTTACATTTATGATTATAATTACTTATAACTTTTAATTTTAATGATATGCAAAACAATTCATATCTATTTAACATATTTTTACTAAAAAAAACTGTAACTAAAATTTATCGATAATCATCAAAATTTATCATTAATTATAAATAGTTTATCGATAAAAAAAATTATTGATAAAGTATTCGTTAATAAATTGATAAATAGTTTATTGTCGCTTACGCACTGCATCTTAAGTGAAAATAACATTTATTGCTTAAATGAGTTCTAAAACATATTAAGCAAGAAATAATTATTGTTGGTTGCTTAAAATGTTATTATTTTTCTTTAAGTGACATTTTTGTTTACAATGAGGGTGTTTCTCCTTTAAGCTATACGGTTTTGTCTATGAAATATTCATATTAAATGAAGCTTAGTTTAAATGATATCTACTTTAAAAGATTATGCTAAATAATTTTTGGTGTTAGATTTACATCAACCAAACATGATTATAAAATCATGGACATTAATTTGTTAAAATTGACTTTTGAACTATGACTCTAAGTAGTACCAACTTAGTCGATAATAATTCAACTCTAAGAAAAAATATTTATTTATTGAAAAAGGTTTAAACTAATTTCATGTTATTTCAACTTTAAAAAAATAGTTTTTATGAAACGAACACGAATATTTATTTGTTATTCATTAAGAAAACATAGCCTTCAGTTAGCATTTTCAGGTGAGAGTAGTTTGGTGGATTTTTCCAATGTGTGAAAGCTTATAAAAGAAGAAAAAGAGTTAAATTGAAGTACATAAGTTTAATTTTTATACAGTTAGGATATATAGACGTTTTACACAGCTTATTTCTCAGAAATTATTTTAGTAATATTCTCCTAGATAAAATTATTTGTTGTATAAAACAAAGTTTGAAACTATAAACAACGGGAGAAACTATAAGTTTGAAACGTGGGATTTCTAAAAATTTGTCAATTCTTCTCCATTATTCTCGAAGGAGAAATACATGATCAAAACAACTACATATTAAAATTTACGAGAACTGCTCTCCTGGTCATTTTTGTCCCAAATTCTAATTATTCCTTAACAAAGGTTGATTAAATGCTTTATTATTATTATTATTATTATTATTATATTAGATTATTATTTTGTTTAACTAAATTTTAAATTCTTTATAAATTTCGACAGTTTTAATTAACTCTATTATTTTCTTTTAATATTATGTAACACTTTAATATTTTTAATTAAATTTTTGTCGTTAATCTATTTCAATTGAATTTTCATTATTTATTTTTTTAACATTATGATCTAATTGTTATTTTGGATCGTCATATTACTTTTTCATTTTTAAATGGAAAAATGAAACATTTCATCATTAATATTAAATAATATTATGAGTTATCAAAAACTGAAAAATGATTTTTATTGTTTTAAATGATAATATGTTGTCATACTTCTCATGATGAGTTTAGGTAGCGATTAAGGAAATATTATCTTTCATCATCATTAACGTAAATAACAGTGATAGTCTCTTACCATTTAACTCATCTTTTTTAAATAATAAAAATAATTTGTTATTCTACATTAACTATTATATCATTTTATATTAAACATAAAGTCTCCCATTTTTAATACATAAAAACAATTTAAAAGAATATAGAAGAAAATAATCATCATATCATCCTATTGCTAAAAACAACTAAGCAACAAAACTTCAATTAAAAAATGTAAATTTTTTAAATATTTAATTAATAAAATAAAAATACAATTAATAAAAAGAAATGCAAATTATAAGTAATTAAAATTTAATTAAGTATTATTGGTTTGCATATATTTGAAAGGAGCAAATTGATTCAGAGAGTGATTCATGGTGACGGGTGAATCTTTGGGAATATTAGGTGGGTTCCAAGTCATATTCCTTTGAGTGACCATAATGATTTGTTTAAGCGAATTTTAATGACCTACTAATACTATTATAAATAAAATACTATTAAAACTAGGGATAAAAAGATAATAATTAAAATTTCATCTTAATCATAGTCCACATACCAACACCACCAATCACTTGAGCTTCATTGCCAGATCATACTCCATTATTTAAGTTAGAGGTACAACCACTTATCGTACCATGTGGCCATAGTTTAATAAATGTACGGAACATGAAATATATAAATAATGGAGTTTCTTTTTAGGTTAATGATTTTGTTTATTTCTACATAACTTTCTATAAACATTTCGATAGAAAAAAAAGACGAATTCTTTTGTCGATTCTTTTCAAAATTTTAAAAAATATTTTAGAAAAAAAATCATAAAATATAAAAATTCTATTAGTGACGCAACAAATTCATAGTTTGATTTATGTAACCTTGCGTTCTAAAGTAAAACAATTAACAATAAGAAATATAAAGTTTTATTAGAGTGATCTAACATAATTATAAACAAATTTTATATACAAATTACTAAACTTAAAACTATGTACAAGAATGATTATCTAAAACAACCAAAGAAAAATATAATTAATAAACTATATTAAAGCAACTATGCAACTGGACCATCTCCATCTAACACCTGCTGCATTACTCACACTCATCAAATGATCATCGTCCAAACAAGTACACCAAGATAATTAAACAAAAAACACACAAAATAGGGTAAGCTAGTGATAAAATAATTAATCATAGTATAATAACATTGCATGCATACATCTAATTTCTCATCAAGTAAATCAGGCATCTTAATCATGCCTAAAACTTAGACTGGACTATCTAGATTTAGTATGGATGCCGAGCTATGACGGGTCATGCACTTGTGGTGGCCTTTACTGTTTTGTAGAGTCATTGACAATGGGTTTCACCCTATCACACTTAGTCTGTATCGCGTCTTAGGCCATATTGGAAGCATATAGAATAAGACCTCCTACTACTCTCACCACATGTATCACTCCTCTCTAATTGAGAATGAATGATCATTAGAGTGTTAGGATAACACCCAAGACTGAGCTCCCTACATTCATACCAACAATTCTTTCATACAACCATTAAGAGTTCTCCTTAGAACTCTTACAAACCTCACATCCATCCAATCATATGTTCCAAACCATACCACAAATAATAACATAAACAATTATACCATTTAAAACTATGCATTGTAGAGAAAGGTAGTCAAAACACCCATAAAGACTCAAACCTACTTGCCCAGTGCTAGAAACTTGGTGCCCAACAAGCATAGGCTCGTCCAGCGAGCCAAACCACTCGCCTAGCGAGCACAGAGACAAATGGCATCTCCAGCCCAACGAGTTAGCTCGCCAAGCCTTTGAAACTCACTCCCAACCACCCCCCCCCAAACCCGTCCAGTGCGCAGTATCTACTCGTCCAACGAGAGCGAAAACAGTGAGCTCCACAAGCCTAGCGAACTAGCTCGCCTAGTCACTAAAACTCACTGTCAGAACCCCTAAATACTCGTCTAGCGAGCCCCTTTTTCTCGTTTAACCACTCCTAGTTGGGATTTTAAGCTACAATGGACCTAACTAAAACGTATATGGATCAACCTAAAGTCATTTTAAAATGTTTTGCCACAAGATTCAAACTCAAAAATTATCAAAACATTACTTAAAAGACCATTATTCAATTCTTCAAGTTTTAGCTCATATTTAACCAACTTAGGGACTGTAACAAGTGAGAAATAACTTAACAACATACTTCAAACCTTTTATTTTGACACATAACCTATATTTCAAAATCTCACTACTCAAAGCCCCTAAGATGAACTTAAAAACCCTCTAAACTTAACTTATTGACTATTCAAATCTCAACCTAAGAACGAAAAGAAAAAGGAGTCAAAATTTACTTGCTCTGCACTAGAAACTGATCGGTATATGTTGGAGAATGCACTGTAGTGATCTCCTAAGCACGTCCTAATAGTCAAACAGATGATCGAGAAATTAGAATTTGTAGAGAGAAGGGAGAGAGAACTCCGAGAAAGATTTTTAGAGAGATTGTTAGGTTTTAGATAATGAGACAAGTTTAAGAAATTATGTTTATATTATTGAATTATTTTAAAATTAAATACCCGATTTCATTATTTTAAAACGTATAAACTTTAATACTCTAATTTCTAAGTTCTTAAACGAATATATATATATATATATATATATATATATATATATATATATATATATATATATATATATATATAATCTTAGTTGTTGATAGGGGGAGCACGGTGTTAGCTAAACCTAGTCTATGATGTTGGTTTTTTATGATGACAACACATTGTTAATAAAAACATATGTGTGAGTATTGTGTGATATATAAGTTGAATGTGTACATGCTTACTGTGTAATATGCATACTATTGTGAAAGAGAGAGTTGTTGTTGCCATTGTTGTTGTGGCAGCCTATCAAATTGTTCGGCAGCTTGCCCAAATTGACTTTGACCCATGTTTAAGTGAGGTTTCCACAGTGGTTGAAATTACCTTGGTGGAATTGAGTGTCCATATAGTTAACTTCTTATCCGAATTGCATCCTGCAAGCACTAGACACAAAACCCTAGAAAACATTGTTAGCAAAAAAACAATAAAAATAAAAAAAAAACAAAAAAAAACACCAAAATAAAAATATGAAAAAGAAAAATAAAAATAAAGTCAAAGTTAATCAAGAATCACACAAATAGAATAGTTTAAACCGTGAGTCATCGGCAACGGCGCCAAAAACTTGTTGATGGATTGGAAAGTGTACCAAATCCCACAAGTAATATAAAATGCTAAGACCAAGTATCGTATCCCATAAGACTCTCGGCACTAAACAGTTGTGTGATGAATCGATTAATTAAGACTTAAATAAAATCAAATCATTGGTGTAAGATGCAAGAACAGAAAATTAAATATGAATGCAGTTTGATCACTAGTAGAGTAACACAAAGATGACGGATGTTGTTTATAATGAGATGAGTATGTTGTTGGGGTTAGATTTCACCAAGTTCCCTCTCATGTATGTAAGAATTCTTCTTTATGCATTAATGTTAACGTCACTCACTAAATCACATAAACCCGATCCATCGGCGATAAGCATGTCCTTAACCACCAGTTCATGCAATTCCTAGCATTCCTAGCAATTAAATGTGAAGATCAAGAGCTTAAGACACCCGGGCACTGACGAGGGCGGGGAGTGACACCGGTGCAAGAGGCATGAAGTGCAAGGGGAACAGACAAGGAGCGGCTCCTGGCAGGCCTCGAGTGGAAGGGACACATGGATGAATCGAACATACACCGGAATGAGAGGGATCTAGAGACTGTGTAGGTATGAGACTATACAGTTGAAGGATAGCTTAAAGGGATTGATTTGACTACTTATATCACCAAATGCATTTGCTTTTTGGTAGCCTAACTCATAAGAACTTCATAGTTAAGCGTGCTTAGCCTGGAATTGGAAAGCCTCGTGGTGATGTGTGGGGGGTGTAAGTTGCCGGGATGTTACATCGAGCGCTCTGGAAGGGCGCTCGGGCAGTGTACGGCACCTTCTGGCGCTCAAGCCCCCCCTGAAGGGCGCCCAAGCCTCGAGGAATTTTTCAGCACTGCATTTTTTTCAATTTTTCTGCAGTCACAAAACTAAAGCAAAAACATGATTCCAAGCAAGTTTCTAAGCAGAAAAGGGTGCATTTAGTGTCAAAATTATATCATAGATAGCGGTATTTTCAACCGTTATCATTAGTCGCTGTAAACCCTTGCTGTAAAAACTCAGATCTTTATAGTGCAATTGGCTTTCAATCTCAGGTTGATTGAAAGGACACTGGATGTAGGCATTAAGGCTGAACCAGTATAAAAACTGAGTTTTATTTTCTTCTCCCTATCTCTTTACATAATCGATTACGCATACTATTACATTGCACGCACATTGCTTACGGCACAAGAAAGTTTTCAAGAACAATATCATTTGTGAAAAAGATTTCAAAAGTGCACATTTTTATAAAACACCAATTCACCCCCTCTCTTGGTGTTGAGAAACAAAACTCATAAATTCTAACATCAGTAATTAAAATATATTTGTTTTATATTTTTTTTATTTGTATTGTTTTTGTACACGAGAAACTATAAGATCCAATAATATTTTAATACTAACTTTTAAAACTAAAAGAAGGATAAAGTTTATAAATAGAAGTTAAGTTGATTTCTTTTTTCTAAAATATTTAACCTAATAAAAAAACTCTCTCTACATTTTCTTTACTAGATCACAAGTTTTTAAATGTGGTTTTCTTGCTAAACTAAGATCATGTGAAGTTAGTGAAAAGTAGCTGAAGCATTAGTGAAACGAAAGGATATTGTCTCTATTATTTTGGGTTTATGGCAACGGTTGCAAAACCGAGGTATATTCAGACGAGGTAAAAAGTCGAGACTTTTGGACTTGGTTCAAAAACTGAGGCAAAAGGGTTACAATTTTGCCTCTAATAAAAAATCCTGAAGTAGTAAAGAAAAAAAATTGGTTGGATCCAGAATCTATGCACAAAATCAATCAATCAAAATGAAATAAAATCATTCCTAAGCACTTAATCAACGAAAAATGAAAGAAAAATTGGAAGAAATGTTGAAGATGGTTGCCGAAAATTGAAGTTGAGGAGGCAACGACACAGAAGATGACTTCTGTCTAAAAATACCTCTGTTGGTGAAATTTAACCTTAAGCGCATGTTATTACCTCAATTATTTTTTTAACCGAGGCAATAGACCTCTACGACCTCAATTCTATAAAGAACCGCTGCCTAAAGCCTTTGAAAAAAATTCAGTTATTTTATGCCTCGGTTCTCTAAACAACCAAGGCATAACTACTATATGGCCTTGGTTCTCTAAACAACTAAGGTCATACACCCGTTTAGGCTTCAGTTCTTTTTGAACCGATGCATATACGTTTGTGATAATTATAGAAATGTCACTGCGTCATTTTATGCTTCGGTTGCAACGAAACCAATGTCAAATAGGCGAGTTAAAATCTAAATTTTGGTTTTGGTATGTAATTTTATCTTTATTGATGTTTTAAGTAATTTTTTCTTCTATTACGGAGTAATGTTTAACATAGGATGTTACCTCTGTAACGTAGTATTTTGGATCATTGAAAGTGTTTTGTAAGAGATTGTTAGATAAAAAACAATTTATTAAGGTAGGTAATAACACTTTTTTCCAAATTTATTGTTGTTTTGAGTTTTTATTCGAAAAGGGTATGGTCCTTTGGGATGATACGTAGAGATTTGATAGTTGATTTTATTTTTTATTAACAAAGAAGAGTATATATAATATATATATATATATATATATATATATATATATATATATATATTATTTCGAGTAATCAAATTTTTATACATGATATTTATAATAAGAATTATGCTAATATGTCTCTTAATTACATATCTTTACTAAACTTACACCTCAATTTGGAAATATATCTACCCAACAATAAAAGGGTTACAAAAGTTTGTAAAAGAATGCACCATCAAATATACATGACAACTTTTAACCAAACACATATCAAAATACTCTTTTTATTTCTCAGATAAGGTTTTTCACAACAGTTCAACTTTCTTTTCCGTAGCCAGCTTTCAAAACCATTTTGTACACCTTTGGAGTGGGTATAAAACTTTGTTTTCCTTAGTGGTACCTTCAAGACATCTGCACAAAAATTAGATACAAACACACATGTATTTTCATTATATTATATATCCTTCCATCTCTTCCTATTATAGGTTAGTCTATCTCCCTTTCTTAGATATCCTTGTGTTTATAACATACCGCTCTATACTGTCTATGAGACATATCTAATGCACTCAATTGGACATTGAAGTCATTCTACATATGAGAACTTCATAGTAGGAGTTATGTTTAATCGATGTCAACACTCTCAATTGGGCCATAGTGAAATTTTCCTTTGCATAAACTTTTCCTTGGCTAAAAACAACTCTATTCCTATGAATCTAAATGTTTCATATGACAGAAATCCATAATCCCTTCCATAGATTGTTCTCTTTGTTGTTAAAATGTAACTTGGAAATTTTTTGGAAATGAACATAAAATTGATTATGGTATGTAGTGCTTATATCTACCCATCTATTGCATATATTTCATACCTTATTGGCAATGTTACAAGTAAAAAATAAGCGAGTTATAATTTCTTCCTCTAACCTATGAATCCATAAAAGGTGTGTTGTAAAGTTGTTCCTTTCCTTCTAAGGTTTTCCTATGTTGCCACCATATTCAAAATTACTCTCAATGAAAAATGTTATGCATATGGAAGGACTCTTATATTCCAAAATAACTTGAACATAGCAGAATGTTTCGCGTTATATGTTATGCAATTTTATATAAGTTGATTTTTTTGATATACTTCTCCCCATCCTCATCTTTCCAAATCCATGTATCCTCATCTTCTCTATGTAATGAGTTAAGTGTTAATATATGCATGAATCCTATTAGTTGAGGTTTCTCCCATTCAAAAAATTATCTCCTCCAACTTAGTTTCCAATCCTACTTGTTACCAATCTAACTCCTTAACTTAATTAATTTTGTTCCCTTTATTAGAATTAGCATATATGCTAGGGAAGTAACATTTAATGGGATATTGCCTATCCATGTGTCCTCCTAAAACTTGAACTTAGTCTATGATATAACTTTCCACTCAATATTTTGATCAATCCATCTTCTTTCTTGACCTTCATTAATTACTTCATTTGAATCTTTCTACCACAAAGGTGTATATTGTTTTTTGAAATTGCCATTTAAATTTATCCAAGATCTATATTTTTTATTCTAATATATCTTTCCATATTCCATGTTCATCCATATTTATCATTGTTTTTATTTTATTTATTTTTATCTTGTATTGGTAGCTTTTGTTAGAATTGATGGACTTTATTTCTCAACACCAAAAAGGGGGAGGGGGAGGGTGAATTGGTGTTTTATAAAATCTTGCACTTTTAAAAGCTTTTTCGCAAATGATAGTGTTCTTGAAACCTTTCTTATGCCGTAAGCAATTTTGTGCAGTGAAACAGTATGCGTGTAAAACAATTATCGAATGTAAGTCCAAATGTAAAGAGATATGGAGAAGAAAATCAAACTCAATTTTTATACTGGTTCGACCTCAATGCCTACATCCAGTCACCTTGCCAATCAACCTTTAGATTGGAGAGCAATTCACTATAATGATCAGAGTATTACAGCTAAGGCTTTACAGAGAAACTCTCAAATGTAAACACCTTACAAACTCTCAATCAAATATAGAACAACAAAATCTGCCAACACAGAACTACCTCGTTCCTGTCGCAGCAACCCCTTTGAGATATCCCCTCTCAAAGTCAAGAGTACATCACTCTTCTTCCTGATGCCACACGTATAGGGAACAACAAATCAAAGATTGCAAGTTTTCTTCTCCTGATCAAACATAATGAACGTTCAGTTGTGCAAAGACGATCAATCTTTTCAGTCCAGTCACGTTTTCTTCTCAAGAATGCTTCAAGATTTGTAAACCACTTCTCGTTCTTGATTCTTGGAGCCTTTGATCAATCTGTAAAACCTCTCAGATGAAAATTAATCAGATACGAAAGTGTAATTCTCAATTTTTCTACAGAAAATCAAACAATGCGTCAATATATAGTTTTTGTCAATTCTGACGCAAATCAATCAATTACTACAATAATGTAATCGGTTACAATGAACACATGTAACAGACTTACAGGAGTCAACGCACATAATTGAATTTTTCAATTAATGTAATTGATTCTCATTAAAAGCTTAGTCAAACACATTTAAAAATATGACCATTATAGCAGTTATGACAAGCATAAGTCAGTTTTCAAATCTTAACAGACTTAATTGAATCATAAACTATGTAATTGATTAAGCTTTAACACTTAGAAGATTTTTGAAAACTTTTCTTTCTAAAATCTCATCACAGCACATTTGAAAAAGATATGTGCAGATACACGAGTTTTAATCGATTCACCAACTAATGTAATCGATTCAATTGTTTTACCATAGTTTAAAACTCAAGCTGACTGATGACCTTAATTGATTATCACACCACTGTAATCAATTAATTCATTCAGATATACTTTTGTGATGTGGTTTTTATATCACCAAAACATATATTGTGCATACACAGATATAATCACTTGATAAACACAATAGCATGAATCAATCAATACAATATGTCAATCAAATGTGACAAACACAATATGTGCATATTTCACAGTAATCATGAACACATATAACACATAACACATTATACATACATGTATTTTTATTAACAATGTGTTGTCATCATAAAAAACAAACATCACAGGGATTGGGTTTAGCTAACATTATGCTCCCTCTATCAACAACTTTATTACTACTTTTTAAATAATTAAAGTTTTTATTTAAGAAATTAGAAAATAAAAATATTTAATTTTTATTTGTGAAAATATTGTGCAAATAAGTTGAAATAATTGAATTGAAGAATATCTATAAAAAAAAATCAATTATCAACCGATTAAGTTACTTCAATTACAAAAATCAAATAAATAGAGATTATTGAAGATTGAAGAATATATCAAAATCAGGTTTCAACACATTGGTTACTTCAATTACAAAAATCAAGTACAAATTTCAGGCCAAGTTCAATTTGAGAAAACTCGCCTAGATCCTAAAATCGGAGGCTTGACAGAGTTAAAAAAAACAAACCTTGAAGCATGTGAAACTAACTCTAAGAAAGATACGAAAAAGGATTATTATAGAGGTTGAAGGTATGGCTTATTATTCTTTTCTAGCGTTTAAAATGTAGAAGAGTAACTAACTCCCTTATTTACGGTGTTGGATGTAATGTATCTTCAATCTTTGTGATTTCTATTATTCAATATATTTCTTTTCCATTACTCTTGTATTTTATTCTTGATTAACTTCATGAATTGATTGATTGTATATATGTCGGTATTTGATTATTGCACACCATGTTAGAACTTAAACTAGAATATAAAAACTAATGATTGAGCATCTAAACATAGAACTTATTATTAATGTTTAGACCCTTCACTAAGATATTAAGACTTGTTACAAGTTGTGTGAATGCTAGAGTAGGAATAGGAAATATATTGTTTAATGTTTTTCATATTGATTTGATGCATGACATCTAATCCCAGTGAAGTCTTTACCATAAAGTAATTTCATAAATTTTATTGTTTTCTCAGTTTTAGATTTATTTCATACACATAAACAATTTTCATTCTTTTAAAGTTCTTCGCTTTAGTTAGTGGATAAATATATTTTTTTAACAATGCAAGTCTATATGAAAAACGATATTTGGACTTATCACTTATTATTTGTACGATTTGGAACACTTGCCAATTTTGTAACATAACATATCTAACCATTCCAACTAAACCTTTCGCCACTATAAGAAACATGAATCGTGCTAAGGGGTCACCATACCTCAACCCTTTTGTAGGTTTACACTCTTGAATTGTGCTTCCATTTATCAACATTGAAATAGTAAGTGACTCAAGGCAGCATTTCATCTACATAATCCCTTTCGAGAAGTCCCTAGCCAAGGAAAACTTTCAATCTCATATACTTCTCTATACTTATATTTGCTTTCGGAGAACCTTCTATAGATGGGTCTTCCTCCGATTTTATTCATAGATTAATGATCCCTTCTTTTCATATCATGTCGATGGACCCACACTCTTTTCGAATAAGAATATTTTGGATGTTTTAGTGATGTGAAATATGATATTATAGGAATTGTAAGAAGAAGTTGTGATTTAGTATCATGGTACATATTATTTTGTTACTCTATAAATGATTTGGATGCATAAGAATCATTTGTATTATTGGAAACCTAGAAAAATATTTTATTTTTTAATTGTTTGGATTTTTTTCTTGGGTTGAATATTACTTAAATGATGTGCAATTGCTCAAGGGAAGCTTGCATTAACTGTTTTATGCTGCTTAAGCGACATATTGTATAAGTTAAGTAATGAGTTTCAACTTGAACAAAAAAGAGTTTGTAATGAAGTTTTGTACATCACTCAAGTTTTATACTGAACGCTCGAGTGATATGAGTTATGACTCAAGAGTTTATTTTGAATGCTTGAGTGTGATATAAGGTGATTTGGTGTGGGACTTATGCCTCGAGCGCTTAAGCGTCTTAAGGTGATGGAGGAGCCTTTTGGAACTTGTTGGATTATTTCCAACAAACTATTTTTTTCTTAAGCTGGCAAGGTTTTTCACCAACCTGAGTAGGAACTTTTTGCGATTAAATTGAATTTTTAAAATCATTGTTTAATTTTCGGTAAATGATTTGTTTCTTCATAAATATTAAATTTTATTTCAATAAAAAAACATACACTTGGTAGTAAATTATATTAAAAAAACATTATATTTTAAAAATGATTATTTCAATGTACTAAATTACAACTTTTTTACATTTTTAAAATTAATTAAATTAATTTTAATTTTTTTTCTCTTTATAAACATTTTTGTAATTAAATATATCATTAATAATTATCATTTTATATTACTTTTATAACTAGAAGTATTTTGATAATCTTCAATTTCTACCAATTAAGCAATTTTTTAATCTGTCACATCAGTTAAATTCTACATTAATTTTTACAAACTTTACTTCCAAATTCAGTCTTACTTACCTCCAAATTCACTGACAACAATCAATTCATCCTCAAATCCATCAACTCACTTTTCTCAAATCAATCTTCTAAAAGAACATACTTTAATAAATTAAT
Source organism: Vigna reflexopilosa (assembly GCA_027742785.1). NCBI lineage: Eukaryota > Viridiplantae > Streptophyta > Magnoliopsida > Fabales > Fabaceae > Vigna > Vigna reflexopilosa. The sequence goes on along the minus strand of CM050913.1, from coordinate 16,560,159 downwards.
TTAAGTTAATAAATATACAATCAAAAGTCCACTATGTCCAATTTCCTTAATAGATTGATTTAAGTTAATAAATATACACCAAAAAATATTGATAAACACTTTACGAAAAATTGACAACAAGTATATCCAATTAGATATTAGCACTTGACCAAATTAAAAACTTTGTTCTCTAAGTGGATTACATTATTATATATTAAATAGTGTAAAACATCTTAGAAACATGCGTGTGTTTAGGTGTGGACTCAATTCTCAATTTCTTATTAACTAATGTTTTGACATACATGATTTAGACATTCATTAAAGTAATGATATATTTGTTAATCACATATTCTTACACTTAATACATATTACATTCGGTTAACATATATAGTCCTAAGTTTGTGACCATAAAATTTAACATGTATTGATCTCCCAACCAGCACCATACTTGCTGAAATAGAACTATATATAAAAGAAAGGTTTTAGCATTCATTTATATAACAATGAAAGTCCAAACATTTATATAATTTGGGTTGCGTTCAACTTTCTCGCATTCAAACAGTTCACACAAGGACATCTAAATTTCAAATCACTTGTACCCTCATTACGTTGTGCAAATTGTATAAATTCCTCTATCCCTCTCTCGTACTTAGCATTAATGCGTGGTAAATTAATCCAATTTCGATCCATACGTAAATATTCAGACTTATATATTCTACTAAATTACAATACAAAAAAAAATTTATTCATCATTTAACGACAAATTAAGGTTAATTCAATTCAATCATACTATCATTCAATAAAAAAACATTGAAATAATCACATATATTCAACATGAAAATAACATTGTAAAATAAAAAAATTAAACTTTAAAATCATACCATCATACAAAATTATTCAATGATACAAAATTATATGATCATTCAACCACATATTCAATCATACAAAATTATACAATCTTATAAAAGTAAAATTTAAACATTAATATAAGAACCTGATAGTGTGAAAAGCCAATAACGATGGACAACCCGCGATCAAAACGCTAGAAAATTCAACTCTAAAAAATTCAAACCTGCAAAAATATACAAACAAATATTAGTTTTAGAAATAAAAATAAACATTAAAACGCAATTTACCTCTAAGGGGAAGAATCGAAAAAACCAAATCAAAAAGACGTTTCGAACAATTTTGATCGGTTAAAAATCTTCGTCATCGTTGAAAATGGCCACGACACCGAAAAAAAACAAGTTTAAACGGTGAAAATGGATGGAAAATGGAAGCAAAGTCACGTGCTAGAGGAAGGAAGATGGAGGCTCTTTGAAACTGTTTGCGCGAAGGAAGACGATGACACTATTCCTTTGCATTTTATTTTTTTAACCTAGGCAAGGTTACTACCTTGGTTCATTGAGTAACCGAGGTAATAAAGGGGATATGGCCTCGGTTCCCCACTTAACCGAGGCCTATTCTCCTGAAAAAAAATTCAAAATACATCTGAAATGGCAATTTTGAAATTTTTTTAAACTTTATGCCGCGGTTCACGGCCAAACCGCGGCCTATTCCCTGACGCTTATCTACCCCATTTATTGCAGAAGTGCCACGTGGGGAAAGTCAGAATTTGACAAGGGGTTTATGCCTCGGTTCATAGGGAACCGCAGTCTATTCCTTAACCTTTATGGTGTTCAGACTGCAGCAGGGAATGTCAAAATTTGACAGGGGGTTTTATGCCTCAGCTCAAAGGGGAACCACGACCTATTCCCTAACGCTTACCTGCCCCCATTTATTGTAGGAGTGCAACGTTGGGAAAGTCAGAATTTGACAGGGGGTTTATGCCCCGGTTCGTAGGGGAACCGCGGTCTATTCCCTAACCTTTATTATGTTCAAAATGCAGCAGGGAATGTCAGAATTTGACAAGGGGTTTTATGCCTCAGTTCCAAGGGGACCGTGGCCTATTCCCTAACGCTCTACCTGCCCATTTATTGCAGGAGTGCCACGTGGGGAAAGTCAGAATTTGACAGGGGTTTTATGCCTCGGTTGTTTGGGTAACCGAGGCTGTATACCACCTATGGTTGCGGTTTTAGAGGAACCGCGGTATATACGTTAGCGAGAATTTCAAAAATCTTTTCAACCGATGCATAATAGGCGCGTTAAAAAACCATATTTTTACTACTGATTTTTTTACTTTTACTTAATGTGAAATTAAAATTCATACTTAGATTTCTAACCATGTATCTGTAAAGTTTAAGTCTTTTCAATATTGATACACGCTCCTTCATGCAAAAACATTTTATAATCACCAATACTTTATATATGACGAACCTTACTTGTATCGTCATATATTATAAATGAGACACACTTGTTTGAAACCTTGCTCCAACAACTACAATATCGCTTGAGCATTTGTTCATTGAGCATCTCAACTAATTAATTAAGCTAACAATAGAAAGCTTGCATGGATTGCTCTCAAGGTTTGACATATGTTAAAGCCATACTTTCTTATAGTTGTTTTGTTGTAATGATTTTCACTAACTATTTACAACTGTGATGATATATTGTAGTGTAACAAACAGAATGGGTCATATGAGTGTGGATACTATGTAATGTATTGGATGACTCACATTATTCGTGTCCATATCACAAGAGGCTGGGAAACGGTAATATTTAAATTTGATGAATTTTGATTTTCTCCAACATTTGGAATTCATATACACTAATTTATAACAATTGTCTTGTGCAGAGATTCAAGACTCCTACTCCAGTTCTTGAGAAGCCACTTACATTTCTGAGGAAAGCAATTCAAAAACATTTAGTTAGATTATATAATAGTTCATAGTTATTAGATTTAAAATACATTAGAACATGTTTATTTATAGTTATTAGACTTTGTACATTATGTGATGTAAATATTGACTATTGCGTTGAATCTGTTGAATTTGTGTTGTTATGATATTGTTTGATATGCAGGTCTATTTTTGTGATAGTGGATATCACAAAAAAAGACCTGTTATTCAAAAAAATTGCAGGAGAGTAGGCCGCGGTTGTGGCCAAAACCAAGGTAGAAAGCCTACCTATGGCGTCGGTTCAGCCACAACCGAGGCCAAAGGTTATACGAAATTTTTTTTTAAAAAAAAAAAGAGTTTTGCCCGTGGTTCCAGCAGGAACCGCGTCCAAAGGTTACACGAAATTTTTTGTAAAAAAATGGGGTTTTGGCCACGGTTCAAGAAAAAACCGCTGTCATATCCCCAGGTTATTACTGCGGTTTAACTGCGGCCTAAAGTCCCAGACATTTTACCTTACCCGTATATGTCGCGGTTCTAAAACTGCGACGTATATTAAAAAATCGCGATCGTTTCCCTTCGCTGCACTAGTGAATTAAGCAACATATATATATAAAAAAAATACTATAAAACTCATTCTAATATATATGTCTCCTTAAAAGATACACTTAGCACTATTGTATTGTATATAAGATTTAGTTATAACATGATATATTACTAGATATAATTTCATTTGATGTGATGATAGTAGTTAATACGAGAGCATACTCTATTATAATTATTGATGAAAGTGAACTAACTTTCCGAATAACTTGGATCAAAGTAAACTAACTTTCTACATAACTTGTTAAATTTATTATATTAAAAGTTGGATATTTATATATTTATCTTTAGGACATTTAAATCTTAAAAATATTTTATATGTATTTATATATAGCTATAGTATATATTATCTTACTAGTATGATGTAGTAACAATTAATTAGTACGTTACATAAATCATATAAACGTGTTCAAAATATGAAAACTAACTTAAGAATATATATATATATATATATATGTATGTATATATATATATATATATGTATGTATATATATATATATGTATGTATATATATATATATATATGTATGTATATATATATATATATGTATGTATGTATATGTATATGTATACAAATTAAAAAAAAAATACATCTAATATAATGGTATAGCATTTTACATGTATAAGATTAATTTTAGTGAATAGACATCAAATTAATAAAACGCTATTACATACTTTACATACATTTTATTAGTTATAAACATTATTTTTAAAATCGAAATTATTTTTTATTAGTTCAAACTCAATATTTTTACACACGAACCATTATCTGAGGTTTAAAAAATAGTTAATTTTACTCTGTAAGCAAGTACAGACATTTAGGACAATATTTACTTTTAACTTGAATTATAAAAAATATGCATACAAGTTATTCTAGTTATACAACTTTTAAAAAAGACAATTAAATATTTTATTATTGTTTACATGATTTAAAAAGAGTATATTGCATCTACATTCAGGAAAATTTAGAATTAGTTTAAAAATCTAAATATAAAGATAAGAGTACACGTGTAAATATATAAATCCAAAAGACCTCGTCGTATATGCTATTATCTACATATGTAAACATGCTTATCACGCATACGTTAACATAAATCACACCTACAATTATTGCTCTATTCTATACGCGTATATATTGTCTTTTTCTGTTTCTATATTTTATAAAGTAATGCCACTGTGGGACAAAGCAGGTAAATATTTCATATCAATAACAAACTAAAATAATTATGTTACCGTAAAACGTATATGAAACTGAAGAAATAAAGTTTTGTTGAACAATTTGAAATAAGAAAACCACATAAATATTTTAATTGATAAATTACAAATGAATAATATAATAAATTTTTACATCATTCTCCATTCAAAATCTTCAATAATAAATCTTTCACATTTGAACTGTAATAAATGTTTTATAATATGAATGTAAAATATCTATAGATTTTATCAATAATAAATTTTTATTAAAAATCTTACTGATTAATTTTAATAGAATCTTTATTTTTATATCTTTTTGTATAAAAAAAATTCAAATATAAGAAAATCTGAAGAAAACAAATTCAATTTCTCTCGTTTAATTGTTATTTTTTTTCTTATAAATTGAATCTGGTTTGAGAAGTTAAGTTATTTGTATAATGAGAACCAATAATTGCTGATTTTTTTATCAACTGCTAACAGCTAGACTTCCATGTGAAAAGGAATAGTTGTACTTAGACATATGATCATATATGTCTTCAAAGTATAGCCGTAAAAATGATTACACCCGCGAGTCAATTCGGCCAACTACAGGTTTGAGTCGGGTTAGATTTGAAAAAATTGTATTTTTTTTATGTGGGTTAGATTTCAACCCGGCTCATTTAAATCCGGTTTATGCGAGTTGAACCCGTGGTGGGTTGGGTTGGTCCACCAACCCACCTACCTAATTTTATTTTATTAAAATTTAATTTTAATTTTATAAAAAAATATTTATTGTTTTCTTTTTTGTTTGAAAAAATTATTTAAGTTCCTTATTTTCAAAATTAATTAAACACCCATGTTGGGAGTGAAATTTGTTTAGATTTAAATTATAGAAAGTTTGTAATTTTTTTATTTAAAAAAAATGTAATTAGTGAGCCAATCCGTTTACCCACCAACCCGTGGTGCGTCGGATCGGGTTCGAATTTTTCTGGCTCGCTAATAAATGAGTCAGGTTGGATTGGCTCACTAGGTGACCAACCCGTGGTGGGCCGGGCCAGATCGGACCGGGTGACCCGTTTTGACAGCTATACTTAAAAGTAAGTATCAATTTAATATACATATATATTTGTCTACTTAACTACATTTTTTTAAAATAAAAAAAATTACATTTAATTACATTTTTTTAAAATAAAAAAAATACAAACTTTCTATAATTCAAATCTAAACAAATTTCACTCCCAAATTTTACTCCCAGTGCTTAATTAATTTTGAAAATAAGGAATTTAAATAATTTTTTCAAGCAAAAAAAATAATAAATATTTTTTTATAAAATTAAAATTAAATTTTAATAAAATAAAATTAGGTAGGTGTGGTGGGTCAAACCGACCCACCACGGGTTCAACCCGCATGAGTCGGGTTGAAATCTGACCCGCATAAAAAAATATAATTTTTTCAAACTCAACCCGGCCCAAATCCGTGGTGGATCAGGTTGACCCGTGAGTGTGACCCATTTTGACAACTCTACCTTACAACAACAAAAGACAAAAAAAAGACTCTCTACCCATTAACAGTGGAAGTTGTGGGAAATTTCCTAAACATATTATATATATATATATGACTAATAGGTCAATAAGTGACCATATTATTTAAACAAAAAATTAAAAACAAAAACTAACGTTTAATTACTAATATAACAGAAATTAACGTTTAATTATTAATATATCCTTCCTTAATTTTGTCTTATACGACTATTATAGGACTTTTGTTAAGAATATGAGAACACCACCTAGTAGCTTTAGTCCAAAATATTTTGAGAACTTGTTTTCTAATCAGCATAAATTGCACCTTGTTCATAATTGTTTTGTTTCACCTTTCAACAACTCCATTTTGCTTAAGTGTGTAGGTTGCATTTAATTGCCTACATATGTCGTGGCTTTTACAAAAATCACCAAATTCGCTTGAAGCAAAATCTTTTCCTCTATTTATCCTTAAACATCCAATGCTTACATCACCTTCTTTTTCAACCAACACCTTGAATCTTTTAAAGTGTAAAAGGGTTTCTGATTTTTCATTCATGAAATAAAGACAATTTTTTCAAGAGAAATCATTTATAAAAGTCATAATATACCACTTGTTGTTGTTTGAAATTGGATTGATTGGTCCACATATATCTAAATGCACAAGTTAAAGCTTGTTTGATGCTCTCCATAAACTTTCCTTAAACATAGGCTTTTGGTGTTGCTTCCCAGGCAAACAATGCATACAAAGCTCTCTTGGAACTGTGACAACAGGCAATACATTCATTATTTGTTTAGAGAAAAGTGTCTTCAAACCATTCTAGCTTAAGTGACCAAATCAGTTGTGTCCCTTTCCTCTAGTTCTATCTGGAAACATGTTAAATTTAAGGGTGCATTGGTAGTTGTCAGTACAAACATTCTATTTTCCTTTATATTTATTTCCATAATCTATCTTCTCTCAAGATGAGAAACTTTACACTTCTCATCCTTAATCCTTATTGACAAGCCTTTAAATTGTTCTTCAATTATGGGACATAGTACACCTGTGACATTACATGTATAGCTCGATTAACATTTAACCAGACACTACATTTCCCCTTACAACTATTTATGTGTCATTGTCAAGTTTTACTACATCTCTAAAGTTCTCATCTAATTTTGAGAACCATTCTTTGTTTCCACTCATGTGGTTACATCCCCCAAAGTCGAGAAACCATTCCTCTATCATTCCTTGCTTCAAATCAAAATAAGTCATTAGCAAGAGTTCATCCTCCTAATCTACCTTATATTCCACCTTTGCATAATTTAAATTTTTCTCCCAAGTAGGACATTCGTATTGAAAATGTCCAAGTTTGGGACATTTGAAACATTCAATTTCAGTTTTGTTGAATGACTATCTGCCACGAAAAGAACCTCTTCCTCTTCCTTGACCTGTTCCTCTCCTGTCTTCATGCATAATCTGCAATTCCTGGTCTGCCTCATCATGACCCACCATTCTTTGCTCATGAACTAAAAGGTTGCTTTGTAGTTCATCAATCTTCATAGTGTCCAAGTTATTTGATTCTTCAATCGGCACACAACATAATTAAATTTCGAAAGCATGGATTGCAAATTTTTTGCAACAATAATATTCTCTCTCATATTTTCTCCACATGCCTTCATACTTTTGGCAATTTTCAAGGTGGGGGCAAAGTATGAATTCGCTGTTTCATCTTCCTTTATTTGTAAAATTTCAAATTCTCAACACACTGCTTGCAATTGTGCTCTCTTCACTCTTGTAGATTTTTTTAAAAATTTTGTTCATAGAATCTCAAATGTCTTTGGAGATATTAATATCATTGAGGATAGTATCTAAAATTTCACTATCAATGGCTTCATATAAATAGTTTTTTTTATTTTCAGATCCTTTAATTATTATTTTATCTACAACAAATCTCATGCTCTACAAATTGCCAATATTCCTTAAAACGAAGAAAATTCTCCATGAGTTTCCTCCAATGATCATAGTGTTCATCAAATTTATTGTAAGTTACACATATTTGTTGGTGTTTGAATATCCCATGTTTCTTATTCTTTTCTATGTCTCACACTCATTGTTGCTCACACATTCAATAAAACTCTGAATTAGACCTTTATGAAGAAGCTCTGATACCGAAAAGCTCTGATACCAATTGTAAATACAAAAAATAAAATATTCTCTGTTTTGTGAAAAAGTCTCTTAGCTTAGTTCAAATAACATACCATAAACTTTAGAATAATGATACTTTGACAACATTTTTTTGACAACATTTTAACATCATCTACGTGTCATTCTGTGATTGGTCCATGTTGGTATTTATGATTATTATTATTGATTGTGGAGTAATTTTGGATCAATCACATAATGACACATAGATGATGTTAAAATGTTGTCAAAAAAATGTTTTCAAAGGATCATTATCCTAAACTTTATAGCCTTACAACAGAATAAAAACAGACTTTGCACCCACTAATTGCGTATATGAAGTCATAGTGAATAACTAACCATGTTATTTAAACACAAAATTGAAAACAAAAGCTAATATATAATTTCTAATATAACAGAAATTAACGTTTAATTACTAATACTATTTATATTAATTTCACAGTATTGATCTGATTTTGAAATGAGTTTATAATCTTATTGTGAACTTGTAAGAACGTTGACATCCAGAAATGTTTACATGTACGTGGCCATATTAATTTTAGTTTATTAAATTTAAGTTAAAAGTATGAAATTATGTTAAATATTAGAAAATATTCGTAAAATATGATATTATTTTATTTATCACTTTTTTATTTATATAAACTCATTCTTCACGTTTTTATTTATAAAAATAAAATAAAATTTATTATTATTTATTAAGGTAAATATTTTCATGGTCTTACGTCTAATGTGTATATTTATAAGTTTTACTCTTATTCTTAAAATTAAGCGATATTGTATAGTAGATATATATCTTTTTCTATATTTCTATTTATCTTTTTAAAAATTATTTAAATAAAAATAATAATAAACCATTATATTTTATAATAAATTTTGTAAATAAATTATTTTAAAATAATTAATTCATCTATTTATTTTTTTAATTATTATAATTTTACAGATCTTATATTTTTATTGATTTATATTGTAAAAATGTGATTATTTGATAAGTTGCCAGTGAATTCTTATAATAGACATAAACGTATATACTTAGTAGGGAAATATTATTAAATGATATGTAATGTGAATATTAAATTAACATCATATTGTATCATATCAACCATTTGTGCACCTTGGCCAACATCCCTATCTGTGTTGAAATGATTTGGTTTCAATTCATTGGTATATTACAAAATAGTGTTATTTCATTAGTTTTACTCTTGTGTAAATAGCGTATTTCTCAATTTTTTACTTGTGTTTTGTTAATCTTTTCTGTTAAATTAAACTAATATATTTTTCTTTATTTAATTTGTTAAATAAAATAAATATGTAGTCTTTTAATCATTTTATTGAATATTTACTTTTTAAATTAGTTTTTATTTTTTGTAAATTGATTTTTTATACAAACGAAATATAAAGTAAAAAATAAATAAGTTCTTGTTTACGCACAAGAAAAAAATTAATAAATTAATTTATTGATTTTAGTTTGTAGAAGAGGTTATAATTTTTTACATCCTAAATTATAGATAACAAATACCCATTAGAGTTTAGCCCACAATTAATATTAGAGGGTTACTCCCTACACCACCCTACATTGCTTCCAGCACCACCAAATTTTTTTAAATTTCAAAACTATTCTTTATATTTTAAAATATTCTATACCCGCACATTTTTTCTTAAATGGATGTGCAACATCCGTTACGGATGTGCCACATCCGTTGAGTTTTTTTCTTTTCTTTTTAGTTTTTAGTATTTTAATTTATTGTATGTTAATTTATTGTATTTTAAATTAATATATAAATATTATTTAATTTTTTAAAATTATTAAATAATTATTTATAAATTAATTTAATTTAATAAAATAATTATTATTAATTTAATTTATGTATTATTATTTAAATAATAATTTAAAATATTTTTAAAAATTTTATTAAAACGGATTAACGGATGTGGTCAAAATATATTTAAAACATTTATTAAAACAGATGTGCCACATCCGGATGTGCCAACATCCGTTATAGTTTTTATCTTTTTAGTTTTTAGTTTTTTAATTTATTATATTTTAAATTAATATATAAATATTATTTAATTTTTTTAAAATTATTACTTAATTGTTTATAAATTAATTTTATTTAATAAAATAATAATTATTAATTTAATTTATGTATCATTATTTAAATAATAATTAAAATATTTTTAAAAGATTTATTAAATCGGATGTGTCACATCCATGTGACATTTGTTATAGTGTTTTTTTAGTTTTTTATTTTTTAATTTGTTATATTTTAAATTAATATATAAATATTATTTAATCTTTTTAAAATTATTAGTTAATTATTTATAAATTAATTTTATTTTATTTAATAAAATAATTATTATTAATTTAATTTATGTATTATTATTTAAATATTAATCAAAATATTTTAAAAATATTTATTAAAAAGGATGTTGAAGATTTTTTTTTTAAATAAAAACAATAAACCAAAATATAAAATATGTAAACGGATGTTAACATCGTTGAAGGTGAACTGGATGTTGACATCCATTTTAAAACAAGGGTAAAATAAGTATGAGTGATGCAGAGAACGTTCGGTGGTGATGGAAGGAACAACTGTCTTAATATTATTTATCAGATCAAACAACACTGAATTGGGTTCACAAAAGAGAGGAAAATTTAGCGGACAAATAAAACAACAAAAAGACCAAATAACGTTTCACGTCCAAAAAATATATTTAGATAAGACAGACAAAATAACTTGTTCTGAACGCACATAATGTTTATTCTAGTTCTGATCTTTTCTAAGTTCATGTTATATTTATTTTCTTTTTACATTTTTTACTTATGATTTCTGCGTTACGACACTTCTAAACTTCCATTAGAAGAATTAAGAGTGAAATTACTGTAAATGATAAAACTTTATCTAAATATTTAAATAAATTTACTATTAACATTTTTTATTAATTAAAAATAAAATCAATTTACTGTATATAAATAATATAAATGTTATCTTATAAATTAAAGTATATTTAAAATTCACTTCTCATTATAAAACTTGAATTCTCAAAACCTTTTTTACACTAAATATAATAATTTCCATTTTGCTCATTTTAGACGGTTGATTCTAAAATTACAAGTACTTTTCATCCAAAAGCTAAAAAGAATTTTTTTGATTCTGCAACCCATAAACTAAATAACTTCTACATATCGTATTTAACGTCTTTATAACACAAAATCTATATTAACTTTTTGCAATCATTAGGTAAAGCAAATAGAAAAATGAGAAGGATCAAAGATGGCTAAGAGAATGAAGAATATTTAGTGTACAATTAATTTGGATATATGAACTCATCATTTCATCAATAGAAATGAACGAGAATTAAGAATCCAAATGACTAAAGAAGCTAATAAGAAGAAAATGTTGGAAACAAAAGGTAGAAACTTCCTAGCATATTTTGCATGAAAATGTGAGAATTTATAAGTCTTGTAATCTAGTTTTCTACTGCTACTCTTTAATTTGAAGATGTGATAGAATGTGAGATTAGAAATTGAGGTTCATTCTGAGTTTATACCACAGTTTCTTGCATGCACCCACAAACATCCAAACATTCTTCTCCAGAAATCTAGTAAATCTTCTCATTTTGTGTTTCTTCTCAGTTTCTCTCAGCTGATCTCTTGTCCTTGAAATGAATAATAATGTAGAACTTTCCGACATTTTAATCCCACAAAAAGTAATAATAATTCGAGAAGAATTTGGTGAAATTAAATGATAAAAGGACCAAATATTGATCTTGCTTTTTGATTTCCTCTAGTATCATATCATGTGGTTGTGTTTTATATGATGCATTGATATTGTTCTAATCAAAGTAACAGATACTGTTGTTTGGTTTTAGAAGTTAGTTTATTTTAATTAACAGTCAGAATTAGTAAGTTAATTATGGAAATTTTATATGTTCGTTTCAACATTAAGCACTGTATTTAGTGTATTATAGTTTTCAATTAATTTGTGTTTACTATAGATAAGTACACAACGTGTTCATTTGTTAATATGATATATCCACACACAAGTATATATATACAAAAGTTTGTCAATAGATTACAAAATATAATTGTTCACTTTACATAAATAAGTATATAATTATAAATATATAAATTTGGAATTTAAATTATTAAAAATAAATATATATATATATATATATATATATATATATATATATATATATATATATATATATATAAAGTTAGAATAGCTCTACTAAAACTAAAGATAGTAACGATTCAAACTAAATATAAATTCACCTATAGTTAAATTTATAAATTTTGAAAATAACGTTTTAGAGATGACAGTGGTTTAAAAATAGTCATATTTGATTGAATTGGTATTCAATATGACATCTAAACCTGTTTTAGAACCCTTCACTAGCTAGGAATACCAAATTAGTCATTTTAATAGGTCCATGGTTACCCAAATGCATTTGGATGAAATTTTGTTTGATGTGGCGCTTAGGGCCACTAATAGGTTGTTGAGCCCTGATCATCCAGTGACACGTGTGTCGCAACCGGAATCACGACGGAAAGAGACGGTGAGACTCTTGAAAAATAATTAAAGAATTTGAAAATAAAAGTTTGGAGTCGCCACCATAGTTTATTCTGAAAAACTACGGAAAAATCATCAAAATAAGGCTTGGTCTACGAAACAAGAGATTATGGATCCGGGAGTCAGTTACGCGTAGGGAAGTTGTTAGCATCCTACATCGCCCGCCCAAAAGTAGTTCCTTTAATTAAATGTGCAAAGATGATGTAGTTTTCTCATTTTTCCCTGAAAATAACAATGCAAGATAATTCAAATGAAAGAAAAATATTTTTTTACTTTTAGGAAGCCCGACAAGGATTGACCTTGCTCCTACGTATTCTCATGTGAGAAATCAGGGGTACGTAGTTCTTTTAAAATATGTTTGAAAATTTTGTTTTAAGAAATATTTGATAATTGTTTGGAAGATTATTTTGGATTTTTGGAAGGTGAACCTGACAAGGCTTGCCTTGCTCCTACATATCTCCACTCTTGATGGAGAATCAAGGATCACGTAGTTCTGACGTAGATTAAATGCATGAAAATTTGATATTTTTTTATCTTTTTGGAGATTTTAGATTTTTTCGGTATTTTGATATAATATTTAGATTTTGCGTAATGAGCACTAGGCTGATCGCACGAGTACTCATACGACATTTTTAATTTATTCTATTGTTTTGCGTAATAAGTACTAGACTGATCGTACGAGTACTTATACGACTTTTTGGTTTATTTTATTGTTTTGCGTATTGAGTACTAGGCACATGATGGCACGAGTACTCACACGGCTATTTATAATATTATATATTTTTTAAAATTTTATCATTTTTATCATTTTTTTTATTTTTTTATTATATTTTTTTTTCGAAGAAGAGAGATGAGTTGAAAGATGTATTACATACAAATGTAGAAATCATAAAATAAAATAACTGTGATAGAGAACAAGATAAATTTACAAACATAAAAAAAAACGATTAAAATGCATACATAAAGGGAATCAAAAGAATATGTGTACCTTGTTGAAGATTTGAAAGATGTAAAACCTTACTTGTAATAAGTTGTTAGAAGAGGTAGATGGAAGGTGAAGAAGATGACTTTGTAGAAGAAATGTGGTATGAGATTTAATATGTATAGATGGATTAAGAAATAGTAAAGTATGAGAGAAAAATGAAGTAGAGTTTTGGGATGGAATGAAGAAGTTTTGAGAGAGAAGAGATGGATATTATGAAACTGTGTGTGTAAAATGGAGTGAAGAATGTGGGTATTTATAGAGTTAAGGATGGAGAAAGTGTTAAATAAAATATAATTTTTTAATAAAATCAGTTGAAAAATAAAAAAAGTTAAGGTGGAAAATAAGTAAACGAAATAATATAAAAAGTTGATGGAGAAATTAGGTGAAATAAAATATAGTAAATAGTAAAAGTTAATGTGGAAATTAAGTGAAATAAATAATATATAAAAAGTTGGTGGAGAAAATAAGTGAAATAAAATATAGTGAATAGTAAAAGTTAATGTGGATATTAAGTGAAAGAAATAATATAAAAAGTGGGGGGAGAAAGTAGGTGAAAGAAAATAGGGTTAAATATGTTTTTAGTCCCTAAACTATCAAGCGGTTTTGTTTTTAGTCCCTCTTTCAAAGTAAGGTACATTTTAGTCCTCCTCCTTAGGAAAACTTAATTTTTGGTCCTCCAAAACTAACACCGTTAAAAACCAGCTGATGTGGCTAACGGTGGTGTGCCACGTCATTTTTTTCTTCTGACACCCGTTAATCTTTCTCAGCTCCTCTCCCTCCCTCTCCCTCACTCTCCCTCCGACTTTCTCAGCTCCTCTCCCTCCTTTCTCGCCGGACCACCACCGCTGCTCATCGCGTCACAACTTCCCCTTCTTCATCGTGAAGACACCATCCGTGAGAGCACAACCACCATGTCGCACCACCTCCGCCAGACCATGAGGCGCCGCGTCGCAGAAGGCAACAAAAAGAATCACCACGCTTCTCGTGCAACCACCCTCGTCACCACCATGCTTTGCCGCCACCGTGAAACCGCGCCGCTCCGCTATAGAACCCACCCTAAGTCAGAATCGCCATCTTCCTCTACGAGAGCCACCACCTGCACTCAGAAAAACCAGAGGAAACCCAAAAACCCTATCAGCCAAATCACGCCACCAAGTAACGTGTCGCAACCACGCCACGACCTCCATCATCAATCATCGCGCCACCAACACGTCGTCGCACCATCAACAATGGTGAATCGATCTTCAACCATCGCCACCATGTCGCGCAACCAACTTGTAATCACACATCAAAACCCAATTCTCTCACGAAACCGCCGCCTTCATCACTGATACTGACATTCTCACCTTACCTTTCACCCCTATCTCTCTCTCATCTCCAATCTCACACACTCTTTCTCTCTCTAAGAACAATCAAAACGAAAGGTCCTCTTTGCAATTTCCACTCATGCCCTCCCAAGATAAATAAATAAAAGGGAAGGATAATTTATTATTACCTTATTTATTCTGAAATTAAAATAGGATAAAAATTAGGGGAAGAATATCAAATGTGAATTGCAAGAACAGGTACTGGATTTCTGGGCAGTGGAGATGTATGTTTTATGTTGGCTATGGAGGTAAGCGTGGTGGAGGGTGGTTGCGCATGGGGGTTTCGCGGTTGATGGTGGCACCAGATATGTTCAAGGTGGCGCCGGAGGTGGCTATGGTAGAGTCGGAGGGAGAGGGAGGGAGAGGAGCTGAGAAAGATTAACGGTGTCAGAAAAAAAAATGACATGGCACACCACCGTTAGCCACATCAGCTTGTTTTTAACGATGTTAGTTTTGGAGGACCAAAAATTAAGCTTTCCTAAGGAGGAGGACTAAAATGTACCTTACTTTGAAAGAGGGACTAAAAACAAAACCGCTTGATAGTTGAGGGACTAAAAACATATTTAACCCAATAAAATATAGTGAATAGTAAAAGTTAATATGGAAAATAAGTGAAAGAAATAATATAAAAAGTGGGTGGTGAAAGTAGGTGAAATAAAATATAGTGAATAATAAAAGTTAAGGTGGAAAATAAGTAAAAGAAATAATATAAAAAGTTGGTGGAGAAAGTAGGTGAAATGAAATATAGTGAATAGTAAAAGTTAATTTGGAAAATAATTTAAAGAAATAATATAGAAAGTGGATAGAGAAATTAGGTGAAATAAAATAAAAAAAGTAAGTGGAAAAATTGGAAAAGTTATGAAGAAAAAAAAATAATAAATATATAAAAATTTAATTGTAAATGAAAAAGGTAGGTGATGTGGAAGGTGATATGGAGAGTGAAGTGTGATAAGAAAAATAGGGGGTGAAGAAGTAAAAAAGTGTTGAATTATTTTGGACCATTGGGCTAAGGGTTTAAAAGTTAATTTGGGGGTGCAAATAATAAAATAAATAGTATTTTTAATATTTTTTTAATATTTTAATTTTTTATTTTTATGAAGAATTTAATTTACCCGGACAAAATTGAGTGTTGACAACGTTGGTTTGGCCTCTGTATGTAGGGCAATAAGCGGTGTTCTTGTACTGTTGGTTTGGCCTCTGTATATTTAAATGGAAATGTTGATGCTTTATGGATTTTAAATATGAACGTAAGTATGGTAAAAATATGATGGTAAACATGTATGATGCCCGTTCATATATGATATTATGATGATGATTAATGTGTTATTATTGGTGAATATGGTATATGTGTTTGATATAGTTCCATGAATCTAGTGGAGAGATTATATGATGGTGTTCAGTAGTGTAATGTATTAATGTAGGGCCTCCGAAATGGGGGATGATCTTCACACTCTTAATAACCATCTAGTCTCAAGTAAGGTGGGGTATGTCGTGGATAACAGTATGAGGTCC
Organism: Vigna reflexopilosa; assembly: GCA_027742785.1. Taxonomy (NCBI): domain Eukaryota; kingdom Viridiplantae; phylum Streptophyta; class Magnoliopsida; order Fabales; family Fabaceae; genus Vigna; species Vigna reflexopilosa. Next base: position 16,543,491 of record CM050913.1, on the reverse strand, counting down.
TTAGTGTAGTGGTTGTTTCTTGGCCATAAATATTTGACGGATTAACCTTGGTGTGTGGTAGTTTGATTCAGTCAGGTTGTTTCAACACACACGGGTGGATGTCCCCCAAGAGTTCAATATCAATACATGTATACGGATGGTCGAGTCTAGAAATGATCGTATGCCTTAGGGTTGATTAATTTATCTATATTATATACTTACTTCTATAAAGTTGAAATATGATTGTTTTTGGTACATTAGATTACCATTTCCTTTTTGTTTCTCTATCTATGTGTTCCTTCTTGTTTGCAATGATCAACTAAATCGTGTGAGCAAATGAAGATTATCTCATTGATCTAGTGCAAGACAGGAGTGGTCCTAAAACATAAAGTAGGTTGTTTAGTTTCAACGTATATTGGATTTTGTAAAACTCTATTAGGCTTTAGTTTCAGTGTAATATGACTCTTATTAGTTATCTTGTAAACATAATATTATGTTATTATAGTTGTATATAGATAACAATAATAGTATATTATATGTTTATTTGAGTTAATTGTTATTTATACTGGATGTGTGATGACTTTTGTAGTAGTTAAAACTATTAAAATGGATGTTACAAAATTACTACAGTGTCATTTCTTATTATCTTTATTTTTTGTTTCAATTTCTTTTATATTTTTTAAAAGTGTAAATTTTATTAATTTCTATATTATATTTTTTATTCAAATAAAAAGTTTTAAAAACAATTTTACCTTCGTGAACATACTATTTCTTATATATATATATATTAAATAGTATATATTATGACACTATTAATCTTGTATCCGATGAGAGCAAATGGATAATTGATAGTGGTGTTATACTACATGTTACATCCAGGAAGATGTTCTTCACATCTTATATACTTGGCGATTTTGGAGTATTGAAGATGGGTAATGATGGGATGTCTAAGGTTATTGGTGTTGGTAATGTTCACTTGGAAACAAACATGGGGAGTTTTTGCTTAAAGGAGTTAAACATGCTCCAGGTGTTAGTTTTAATTTGATTTTTGTGCATGTACATGATGATGGTGGATAAAAGCTCGCCAAAGGTAACTTGATTGTGGGCAAAGGGGAGAAAACCACTAAACTTTACTGCACAAAAGCTTTGGTTGCTAAATACTGTGAATATTATGTATATGGAGTCATCTTTCTAGCATGGAAGGCCTTGTCATATAAGTAAAAAGGGACTTAACCACTTATCTAAAAAGGATGCTCTCTCATTCCATGGTTGGTAAACAAACTGGAGTATCCTTCAAGAAGTATGCTCCCTCCAAGAAGTCAGAGTTGCTTGAATTGGTGCATTCTGATGTTTGTGACCCATTGAAGGTTGATGGACAAATTTATGAACACCAAATTATGATGTCACAAACTTGTTTTTCAATCGGCAAGTGTGACCGAATCGTTCAAGTAATAAACTTGGTAAGACCAAGTATCGTTCTTCCCAAAGGACTCACGGCCTAGTTTAGTTGTGTGGTTTCTGGATTAGCTAAGACTTAAAAACGAAATATTTGGATTTTATATGCAAAAGACGAAAATTAAATATGTATGCATGAAGTTTTGATCAATGGCAAAAGCAAAAGATAAACACTTTCAATGAAATATATGTATGAATATGTTGTTGGGGTTCAATTTCATCTTATCCACTCTCATATATTTTAGAAATTCAACATTCAAATCATAATTGTTAATGCCACTCTCTAAAGTACCTTTCAAGAAGGCTTCTCACCAATCACGAGTTCATACAATTCCTAGCATTCCTAATGATTAGTTCATAAGTGCAGGAGCTTAACGACAACCAATATGATATTGGGAGAAATTCCCCGGATCTAGACTTCCCCGTACGCGCCCGTATGGACAAAACCAATAATCATGCATCGAATGAGTTAAACAATGCAAGCATTACACAAAGAGGAAAAACCCTAACTAATGATGAAAGAAAGCATAGATCTTAAATAAAAGATGTAAAAACAAATTCCATATATGAGAGCTTTAAAAGATTACATTGATTCCCCAACAAACATACAGAGTTTAGTTCACCATATTCATGGTGAACCTAGATGAACAATAATGAAAGAATGAAAGAGATAGAAAAACCCGAGAAAGAGAAGAGGAGAGCTGTCACCATCTCCCAATCTACCCCCAAGGGATGGAAAAGAGAGTGTTTGCTTCGTTTCTGCCAAAGATATCTCACCCTAGGAAACCCTAAAGCTTATATATTATTCGTAAATTACAGAAAATTAGGTCCAAGCCCATAAAAGTGCCGCTCAGCGGTAAGTGCGTGTCTCGTTTCTTCCCCTCAGCGGCCATTTTGCCCCTCAGCGGACCTCCCGTGACTTCCTGAGTACCGCTCAGCGGTAAACTGCCGCTGAGCGGTGCCTTCGGCTTCTCCTTTTGCACTTTTTGATGTCTTTTCTGATTCCATAACTCTCCTTCTTCACTTCTTTCACCAAATTCACCTTAAAACCTGCACAAAAACACTGAAATCAAGTATAAACCTGTCCAGCTCTCTTATTTCTGAAAATATGAAGAAAAGCATGATTTCAAGCTAGTTTCTAAGTATAAAGGTTGCTTTTAGTATCAATTTTAAGCATGAAAATAACAGTTTTTCAACTGTTATCAAAGGTAAAGTATTTTTGTTGTACACTTTACTTTATGGTTGTTATTAGTGGTTGTTCCAGAAAGCTTTGGGTCTATGCACTACAAAGAAAGCACTAAGGCTTGGAAAAATTTAAACAATTCCATGCTTTGTTTGAGAGGTAGTCAGGCAAGAAGCTGAAGCGCATTCGTACTGACAACGATGGTGAATATTGTGGACCATTTGATCCTTACTGTAGGAAATATGGTATTGCACATGAGAAGACTTCCCAAAACTCCTCTTCTCCTCTTCCAGTCTCTTCTTCCAGTCTTCTTTTCTCCCAGTCACATGGCTCCTTTGAAGATCCATCGGCCATTACTATTTTAACCTTTGCAGGTTTCACTTTAACATTGCCGATTTGCTCCAGTAAAGAATAAGGTATCAAGTTAACACTTGAACCTAAATCAAGGAGAGCTTTCTTTACCTTTTTCTTCCCTATGGTACAAGGGATAGAAAAACTGCTTGGATCTGATGCTTTAGGAGGGAATGACTCTTTCTTAACAGTTATACACTCTTTTGCCTCATCATCTCTACGTCTCTTCTTTGTAGAGATTTCTTCATCAGATTTTGTGTAAACTGCAATTTTCTGTAGAATCTGTTCCCAAGGTGCTTCATTATCCACCATTCTGAATAATTCTGTGAAGTCCATTTGTTTCTCTTGATTTGTTGGAAAAGGAAAAGTATTTTTGCTCTCTATTTCTCTTCTTTCTTCTATTTCTCCTTCTTCTAACTCAATTATCTCTTCATTCACACTCTTTACCACCTTGCACTCTTCTCTGGGGTTAACCTCAGTATTAGCCCCAAAATTTCTATTTGGCCTTTCTTCCAATTGCTTGGTAATCTGACCCATTTGAATCTCCAAATTCTTTATAGCAGCTTCAGTGCTCTTTTGAGAAGATTCAGTTTTCTGTATGAATTGCTGAAGAGTTTCTTCCAACCTTGTTGATCTTTCATTAAGCATAGATAACTGTTGCCAAAAGGTTGGTTGCTGCTGCTACTTATTATATTGATTAGCTTGCCCAGTTTGTCCTTGACCAATGCTTGGATGTGGTTTCCACCCTTGATTGTAATTCCCTTGACGGTATGGAAATTGATTAGCCATGAAATTAACATCCTCCACGGCTTCCACTGGAAAAGCACATTGACCATTGATATGATCACCTCCACATAATTCGCACAACTGGATTTGTACCTGTGCAGCAGTTTTCAACTCTTTAGGTAATTGTGCAAGAGTTTTAGTCAGAGTCTCCAGCTGTTGAGTTAGAATTTTATTTTGAGCTAGCAAGGCATCATGTGTTTGTAATTGAAGAACCCCTTTTTGTTGCATAGGAGCTCCTCTCTCACTGTGCAGCTCATTATCACTAGTAGCCATGTTGTCAATGATTTCTGTAGCTTCCTCTAGAGTTTTCCATTTGATATTTCCTCCTGCTGAGGCGTCAAGCATCATCTTGGTTTGTGAACCAAGACCTCCAAGGAAAGTTAAGACTACTTCCTGTTCTTCAAAGCCATGCGTGGGTGTTTTTCTTAGTAGACTTTTGTATCTATCCCATGCATGCCCTAGTGATTCTTCCATGCCCTGCTTAAATGAAGATATCTCTTGCTTGCCTTTCGTCACCTTTGATTGTGGAAAGTACTTGTTTAAAAACTTTGTTACCACTGCTTCCCAATCTGTGAAACTTCCTTCTGGGAAAGAATTTAACCAAAGCTTAGCATTGCCTCCCAATGAGAAAGGAAACAAACTAAGTTTGATCGCTTCATCTGGCACCCCATTAATTTTCACTGTGTTGCAAATTTCATTGAATGTAGTAAGGTGCTCATATGGGCTTTCATGAGATAACCCATTAAATTGATTACTTTTCACCAGTTGGATCAGTGCTGGTTTGACCTCCATGTTAGCTGCATTGACTCTTGGTCTAGCTATGCTATTAAAGTGCTGAGGTCCAGCTATATTGGTGTAATCAGCAAGAGTTCTTCTGATATTATTGTTCTCCATATTTTCTGTGCTATGAACAGAACCTTGTGGTGATGGTTGCAACAAAGTTTCCGAAGGAGGAAAAAGTTCTCTAGATGTTCGGATTCTTCTCCTCCGTCTACTGTCTTCTAATCCTTCAAGCAGAGGTTCTGTTGTTTTCTTGCTTCTAGTTCGAATTGCCTCCTGCATACACAAGAACACAAAACCCTAGAAAAGATTTGGTTAGCACAAAAAGATATAAGAGAAGATATAAGATTCAGAAAATAAAAACAGAAAACAGAAAAACAAAAAACAAAAAAATAAAATAAAATCAAATAAACTACAAACTGAAAAATATAAACAGAAAAATAAAATAAAATAAAAAAAATTCGAAATTTAAATTAAAAATAAAACAAATAAGTCAAAGATAATCAATAATCACACAAATTAACCAGTTAAACCACGAGTCCCCGACAACGGCGCCAAAAACTTGATGGACAAATTTATGAACACCAAATTATGATGTCACAAACTTGTTTTTCAATCGGCAAGTGTGACCGAATCGTTCAAGTAATAAACTTGGTAAGACCAAGTATCGTTCTTCCCAAAGGACTCACGGCCTAGTTTAGTTGTGTGGTTTCTTGATTAGCTAAGACTTAAAAACGAAATATTTGGATTTTATATGCAAAAGACGAAAATTAAATATGTATGCATGAAGTTTTGATCAATGGCAAAAGCAAAAGATAAACACTTTCAATGAAATATATGTATGAATATGTTGTTGGGGGTCAATTTCATCTTATCCACTCCCATATATTTTAGGAATTCAACATTCAAATCATCATTGTTAATGCCACTCTCTAAAGTACCTTTCAAGAAGGCTTCTCACCAATCACGAGTTCATACAATTCCTAGCATTCCTAATGATTAGTTCATAAGTGCAGGAGCTTAACGACAACCAATATGATATTGGGAGAAATTCCCCGGATCTAGACTTCCCCGTACGCGCCCGTATCGACAAAACCAATAATCATGCATCGAATGAGTTAAACAATGCAAGCATTACGCAAAGAGGAAAAACTGTAACTAATGATGAAAGAAAGCATAGATCTTAAATAAAAGATGTAAAAACAAATTCCATATATGAGAGCTTCAAAAGATTACATTGATTCCCCAACAAACATACAGAGTTTAGTTCATCATATTCATGGTGAACCTAGACGAACAATAATGAAAGAATGAAAGAGATAGAAAAACCCGAGAAAGAGAAGAGGAGAGCTGTCACCATCTCCTAATCTACCCCCAAGGGGTGGAAAAGAGAGTGTTTGCTTCGTTTCTGCCAAAGATACCTCACCCTAGGAAACCCTAAAGCTTATATATTATTCGTAAATTACAGAAATTTAGGTCCAAGCCCATAAAAGTGCCGCTCAGCGGTAAAGTACCGCTGAGCGGTAAGTGCGTGTCTTGTTTCTTCCCCTCAGCGGACCTCCCGTGACTTCCTGAGTACCGCTCAGCGGTAAACTGCCGCTGAGCGGTGACTTCAGCTTCTCCTTTTGCACTTTTTGATGTCTTTTCTGATTCCATAACTCTCCTTCTTCACTTCTTTCACCAAATTCACCTTAAAACATGCACAAAAACACTGAAATCAAGCATAAACCTGTCCAGCTCTCTTATTTCTGAAAATATGAAGAAAAGCATGATTTCAAGCTAGTTTCTAAGTATAAAGGTTGCTTTTAGTATCAATTTTAAGCATGAAAATAACAGTTTTTCAACTGTTATCAAAGGTAAAGTATTTTTGTTGTACACTTTACTTTATGGTTGTTATTAGTGGTTGTTCCAGAAAGCTTTGGGTCTATGCACTACAAAGAAAGCATTAAGGCTTGGAAAAATTTAAACAATTCCATGCTTTGTTTGAGAGGTAGTCAGGCAAGAAGCTAAAGCGCATTCGTACTGACAACGATGGTGAATATTGTGGACCATTTGATCCTTACTGTAGGCAATATGGTATTGCACATGAGAAGACTTCCCAAAACTCCTCAACTGAATGGTTTAACAGAGAGGATGAACAGGACGTTAGTTTAAAGAGTTAGGTGTATGCTTTCTAAAGCAAAATTGCCTAAGCATTTCTGGGGTGAGGCATTGCTTACAATAGTGCATGTTATTAATGTAAGTCCTGCAGTTGCTTTGAACTCTAAGGTCCTAGAAAAATTTTGTTTGGCAAGAATGTTACCTATGATCATTTGTGTGTCTTCGGTTGGAAAACATTTGTTCATGTTCTAAAGGATGAAAGATCCAAGTTAGATGTGAAGACAAGGCGATGCATCTTCATGGTTTTGGTCAGGATGAATTTGGCTACAAGTTATATGACCCAGTTGAAGTTGTGATGTGCAATTAGTGGAAGATCAAACTATTGAAGACATTGATAAGGTGGAGAAGTCTACACCTAAGGAAGATGATAATGTGGCTTATGTTGATCCAATTAGGTTGTCTGTTAATAATTTGGATACTGATGCTCATGATGATGAGCAGGTTAGAGATGGCTTGGATGTTCCTGTTGATAATGTTGATGAAGACGAACATGATATGTCACAAGATGAAAGTCTTGGTGATGTACTTGAGCTACCTCAAGTTCAACCTATAAGATTTAACACGCCTAAACAACCTTCTAAGAAGTACTCTACTGATAACAATTGAAAAACTGTTATTTTCATGCTTAAAATTGATACTAAAAGCAACCTTTAACACTCAGAAACTAGCTTGGAATCATGCTTTTGTTCATATTTTTGGAAATAAGAGAGCTGGACAAGTTTATGCTTGATTTCAGTGTTTTATGCAGGTTTTAAGGTGAATTTGATGAAAGAAGTGAAGAAGGATAGAGATGGAATCAGAAAAGAACTTAAAAAGTGCAAAAGAAGAGAAGCCGCAAGTACCGCTCAACGCCAGTTTACCGCTGAGCGGCACTAATGAACTCCTGTTGGCTCCGCTGAGGGGTGAAAATGCCGCTGAGGGGAAGAATCAACACACGCACTTACCGCTGAGCAGCATTATTTTGGGCTTAGGCCACTTTTCTGTAATATTTCGAATAGTATATAAGCTTTAGGACTTCCTAGGGTTTGTATCTTTGGTAGACTACGAAGCAAACACTCACCTTTCCACCCCCTGGAGGAAGATCTTGGATGCTAAGGCTACCTACTCAACTTTTCTAGGGTTCTATCTTTCACTCTTTCGTTGTATTTCATCTAGTTTCACCATGAATATGGTGAACTAAACTTTTCTTGTTGTTGGGGAATCAATGTAATCTTGTGAAGCTCTCATATATGGAATTTGTGTTTAAACATCTTATTTGAGATACATGCTTTCTTTCATTAATAGTTAGGGTTTTTCCTCTTTGCTCAAAGCATCCATTGTTTAACTCATTCGATGTCATGATTATTGATTTTGTCGATATGGACACATACGGGGAAATCTAGATCCGGAGAAATTCTCCCAATAGCATATTGCCTAGACATAGGGATATGAGGGTTGGTTGCCTTTAAGCTTCTGTGCTTCAGAATTAATTATTAGGGAAACTAGGAATTGTATGAACTCGTAATTAAGGATAGGCTTTCTTCGCAAGGTAATTTAGAGAGTGGCATTAACATTGATGAAAAGAATGATGAATTCCTAAAATGTATGAGAGTGGATAAGATGAAATTGATTACCCCAACAACATACTCATCCATCTAATTCGTTTAGTGTTTGTGTTCCTCTTTTCCATTGATCAAACTCATGCATACATGTTTAATTATTGTCTTTTGCATTTAAAACCTCAAGAATTTGTTCACAAGTCTTAAATAATCAAGAAATCATATAACTAACTAGGCCGTGAGTCCTTTTGGAGAACGATACTTGGTCTTATCGAGTTTATTACTTGATACGATTCGGTCACACTTGCCGAGGGTTAACCAAGTTTTTGGCGCCATTTTTCGGTGTTCATAAATTTGTCATCAAGTTTTTGGCGTCGTTGCCGGAAACTCGTGGTTTAACTAGTTTATTTGTGTGATTATGGATTATCTTTGACTTGTTTTTGAATTTTGAATTTTGAATTTTAAATTTTAAATTTCGAATTTTGTATTCTATTTTTATTTTTTTGTTTTTTGTTTTTCTTTTTTTTATTTTGCGATTATTATTTTATTTTATTTTATTTTATTTTATTTTATTTTCTGTTTTTATTTTTCGATTATTATTTTATTTTATTTTATTTTCGGTTATTATTTTATTTTATTTTATTTTCTGTTTTTATTTTCTGTTTTTATTTTTCTGTTATTATTTTTCTGTTTTTATTTTTCTATTTTCTGTTTTTATTCTTCTATTTTTATTTTATCTTCTATCTTTCTATCTTTTATCTTCTTATCTCTTATTTTATATCTTCTCTATCTTTTTGTGCTAACAAATTTTTCTTGGGACTTGTTTTCTTGTGTATGCAGGAAGCAATTCGAACTAGAAGCAAGAAAACCTCGGAACCTCTTCTTCAAGGCTTAGACGATAGTAGACGGAGGAAAAGAATTCGTACATCTAGAGAACTTTTCCCTCCTCTAGAAGATCTCTTACAACCTTCACCACAAGGTTCTTACCATAGCACTGAGGAGATGGAGAATAATAATGTTAAACGGACTCTTGCAGATTACACTAATGTAGTTGGCCCTCAACATTTCAATAGCATAGCAAGACCGAGGGTCAATGCAGCTAATATGGAGGTGAAACCGACATTAATCCAACTGGTTAAGAGTAACCAATTTAATGGGTTGTCTCAGGAAAGCCCGTATGAGCACCTCACAACCTTTAATGAAATTTGCAATACAGTGAAGATAAATGGGGTGCCTGACGAAGCAATCAAACTTAGCCTGTTTCCATTCTCATTAGGAGGCAACGCTAAGCTTTGGTTGAACTCTTTTCCAGAAGGGAGCTTTATAGAGTGGGAAGCTGTGGTGACAAAGTTCTTGAACAAATACTTCCCACAATCCAAGGTAAACAAAGGGAAGCAAGAGATATCATCTTTCAGGCAAGGCATGGAGGAATCACTAGGTCATGCATGGGACAGATACAAAAGCCTACTAAGAAAGACTCCCACGTATGGATTTGACGAAGTAGAAGTAGTTCTAATCTTCCTTGGAGGTCTTGGTTCACAAACCAAGTTGATGCTAGACGCCTCAGCTAGAGGCAATATCAAATGAAAGACTCCAGAGGAAGCCACGAAAATAATTGAAAACATGGCTACTAATGATAATGAGCTGAACAGTGAAAGAGGAGCTCCTGTTCAACAAAAAGGAGTTCTACAGTTGCAATCCAATGATGCCTTGTTAGCTCAGAACAAGATATTAACTCAACAATTGGAGAATCTCACAAAGACACTTGCACAACTGCCAAAAGAGTTAAAGACTGTTGCATAGGTTCCACCACAGATGTGTGAATTATGTGGGGTTGACCATATCAATGGTCAATGCGCCTTTCCAGTGGAAGCTTTAGAGGATGTTAACTTCATGGCCAATCAATTTCCATACCATCAGGGGAATTTCAATCAAGGGTGGAAACCACACCCAAGTATTGGTCAAGGAAATATGGGAAAGCTGGACAATCAGGGCAGTTTAACAAGCAACAACAACAACCAACCTTATGGCAACAAATAGCTACACTTAATGAAAGATCAATAAGGACGGAAGAAACTCTTCAACAATTCATACAGGCAACTGCATCCACTCAAAAGAGCACTGAAGCTGCTATTAAGAACTTGGAGATGCAAATGGGTCAAATTACTAAGCAGTTGGAAGAAAGGCCTGACAAAAATTTTGGGGCTAATGAGAGATAAAAGGAATCTATGCCATTTGAAATATAGTTTTTCTGAGGAAGTCCTCAAGTGATAGTGTGCTCTTGTTAAGTCTTGAGAATAGGAGAAGCTCGCTCTTAGTGTGTCTAAGGTCGGAGCGGTTCTCTTCAACTTGGCTGAGCGATTTCTTCCAGTTTGTTTGTTGAAGGAAGGTTTTTATTGTTCTTAATTTTTATTCATCTTATTGTAATTGTTAAACTGATTTTAGTGAAATAGTTATCACTCTTTATAGTGATTAACGACTCGACATAGAATCTTTTTATTCGAATAGGATAAAAATCATCCGTGTGATTTTTTTCTTCCTTACATTCTCTACACTTTTAGAACACCAATAGTTTCATAAAAGTTCTCTTAGAAAATAAATTTTTAAAACGGACCATTATAACTTGTTTATTGACCGCTACATGCTTTTCGCTCCTAACGAACATTTACAATCTGTTGTGCAACTCCTTAATACCTACATGCTTTCTGCTCTTAACGAACGTTTACAATCCGTTGTGCAACTCCCTGATACCTACACACTTGGTTGATGCACAGGTAGATAAACATATATTGTCGATGATGATCTTGATCTTCTAGTCACACTCCTCTTGGTGTAGATCAAATCAGAACACTTCAACCCACTTCTTGAAAGAATCTTGATGTGTAGGTAACCCAATTTGAACCTTGATTCTCCAAGACACTTCTTGAACACTCCTATAATCAAAACTTAATGAAACAATTAGTATATGAAAGTGATAGCAATTGTATGTTTTGAAACAGAGCTCAAGACACATATATATATATATATGAGATTTTCTGAATCTTGACTCATTATAATCGATTAAGATATTTATGTAATCATTTAAGCTTTTCTTTCTATTTTAAAAGGTTTGCTTCCATTTTAACAGATTATTCAATCATGTAATCAATTATATAATCATACTAGCAGTTATAAATTTATTTGACCGTTATGACATTTCAGGCTATTAAATGAAATGGATTTAAACAAAGTAACTTGATTTAATCGATTATACAACTTATGTAATCGATTAATCCCTCTACTTAACCAAATTTTCAATCCAATTTCCATTTTAAACATATTAACTCACTAATAGAACATATAATGGCATAACTTTATGTTTTAATCGATTAAACAACTCATGTAATTGATTACAATAGAGTAGTTTGGCTCGGTTAAGCATACAGTGAGATATGGTGAAATCTAACAGATTATACACTTTGTTAAATCAATTATTTCATCCATAAATGATATATTCAATCCTTTTAAAGTAAGATTCATTTACCAATAATGAATTCTCATATCAAGCTCAAACAAGATCAAATAAGATAAGTGTTATGTCATTTCTTGTGCAAGAAACTAGAAAACCAATCTTTTGTTCATCATAAAAAACATAGATATAAAGGGTAGGTTTAACTTCCCCTATCAACACATGCAATCATCACGCTAGACTTAATCATCCTATCATACCATAATCATACTAGACTCGACCATCTGGATGAAACGTTGATGCGAAATCACGGACTTGGGGTGGGTCCACTACTCTTTACACATAGATTTCTAATACAATACATCATGTCATCCACAAAGGTTAGTCCGTTAACACCTATGTCCAAAATTGGCGCATAGACTAGGACCTCCTGCCCTCTCACCACATAACTCATCCTTCTCTACTTGAGAATGGATGATTATTAGAGTATCAGGATAACCTCCAACATCATAACTCCCAACATCAATGTGTACATTAATCAATTACAAACACAGAATCTCTCCACAAGATCTTTGACCAATCTCAAATCATGTTCATATTCATCAACCTATTCATCGTGCAATACATATTTGATCCAAATTCATGTCCATAGCTTAACATAGAATAATGTTCAAATCAATGATACAATCAAACATACAATAAATACAATTACTTAAAATTTCACCCAAACTGATCAAATATTATTAACAATTTAAGCAATTCGACATAGGATGATTGTTCTCATTAAAGATCAATAATTAAAGATTTGACCGATCAAAGTAAATAACATGCTTAGAACCTAGTGTAAAAGTTTCAGTTTGATCCAACGGTTAATGAAGTCAGAATCTTAATTTAACATAGATGACTCAAAAACATAATTTAAGATGGGGTTGAGTTTTCTAATAATCCCAAAAATACTTTCTCTAAATATAGACATCCAATTATAAATTCGAGTTGTTAAAGTGAATCTATATGTTTTAGGAACTACATATTAAAATTTTAGGTTAATCTAACGGTTAACTAGATAGAAATTAAAGTTTTACCGAGGTAACTTAACAACAAAATTTAAGTGGTTTTCAGATCTACCCAAAATAAGAAATTAATAACTTTAATCACAAACGTCCAATTAAAAATCTGAGCGGTTAAGATAAATTGATATATATTATGAACCATATATCCGAATTTCAAGTCAATCTATTGGTAAACAAACTGAAAATTAAAGTTTTTACTATGGTAACTTAAGGACACAATTATAGTAGTGATCAGGTTACTCAAAAATGCAAAATTTATTCATCTAATTACAAACCTTTAATTAAAAATTCAAACGGTCTAAAGGGAGTAAGATATTTCAATAATCATATATATAAATTTCAGCTTAATCTAACGGTAAACCAAGTGAAGATTGAGATTTTACCAAAGTAACTCAGAAACAAAAATAAAGTGGTGATCAGTTTACCCAAAATTATGGTCAAAGTGGAGTAATATATATCTCAGGAATCAAATATCAAAATATTCGTTTTTAAAATTCTTAGTATAAAAAATTCAAACACTTATATTTTATATTTGAATTCATACTTATACAGGCATTGATAGAATAATGTTATAAAATAAATTTATTTATTGTTCTTTTTTACATTTGTATTCATAAGTATTTGTGTTGACTTCAAAATACCATCTAATTTAAATATCACAGCAAGAAAAATATCTGATATTTCCTTATAAAATAATATATTTAGACGAAATTTTTTATATAAATAAAATATAAAGTAAAAAATAAATAAGTTCTTGTTATAAATTACAAATTAATTTACGCACAAGAAAAAAAATTAATAAATTAATTTGTTGATTTTAGTTTGTGAAAGAGGTTATAATTTTTTACATCCTAAATTATAAATAACTTCACATCTATTTTTTCTACCTTCAATCAATATATATATATATATATATATATATATATATATATATATATATATATATATATATATCTTTGTTTTATTTATCCGTTTTCTTTTATATAAGGTCATTCTTCACATTTTTACTCATAAAAATAAAATATGATTTATTACTATTTTTTATTAAGGTAAATATTTTCATGGGTCTTATACTTACTCACTCAATTAATATGTGTTTTGGTATGGATGTTTTCCAGTGTGTCTTTGTTGCTTCTAAATGTCTGGGACGCTCGTTTTTCCTCAATTGTTGTCGTTCATGCTCCTTCAGCTCGTATCGCTAGTCTACTTTCGCCAAAGGAGGGGGATGTACCTGCGAAGATACTCCGACGCTCAAGTCAGATGTGAGTTATGGAGCCTCAGCTCTCAAGAAAGTGATTATAATATCACCCTAGAATATTATCTAGAGTCTCTAGAACGTAGAGGGAACGTACCTGGACTTTTGTCCTATCATTGTATTTATAAGCCAATAAAAATAACCTTACCTAAAAATCTGGTTAGTTACTCATAAATATCTTAACCGCTTAAAATATCTAAGATATTTTATCCAATAACTATACATGCCCCCCAAGTCCGAGTTAACCGTTCTATTTTATGGAGGGGTAACTATAGGACTTATGAGTTTGAGGGAGGCTGTATTCGCTGTGTTAGGGAGCGGGTTTCCGATCGTTGCTCATTTGTGGACTAAACGTTTTAACAACTGAGGCCAAGGATGACCGAGCGGTGAGGTCGAATGACCAAAAACATGTGAGGCCGCACGGCCAAAAGTTGGAAATCTTGAGGCTGCAAAAGGCCGAAGGGCCGAGTGCTGGAACGCTTGTGGTCACGGATGACCGAGCGGTAGAGGCCGGGTGGCCGAGTGTCAGTGAGGCCGAATGTTGTACGCTTGAGGCCACGAAAAGCCGAACGATTGAGGCCGAAGGGTTGAGGCCAAGCGGCCGAATGTCAGTGAGACGGAATGGCCGAACGGTTGAGGCCGAATGGCCGAGCATCAGTGGCGTCGAATGGCCGAGCGCTCATGGCCATGGATGGTCGAGCGGTTGAAGCCAAAGGGCGAATACCTTTGAGGCCGAACGGCCGAATGCTTGAAAATTTGATGTTCTTGGGCGAACATAAGGTAGGCTAGGGGATGGTCCCCTAGGTTTGATGTTCTGGGTGTTCTAAGGCGAACATCTACCAGAGGGAGTGTATCCCTTTATTCAATGCACTTGGGTGTTCTAGGGCGAACATCTACCAGAGGGAGTGTATCCCTTTATTCAATGCACCTAGGTGTTCTAGGGCGAACATCTACCATGTCTGAGAGTGTTTTCCCGGGTTTGAGATCTTGAGCATGGACGACTCTCTAGTGTCCGCTTTTGTATGCAAGGTGTGCTTATCTGCACTGTAGAATGAGAAAAGGAGTAGCCAAACAAACTAATGCATTTACAAGATTTAGAAAATTAATATAAAAAATAGATTATGTTATAAGGCCGATCGGTTGATAGAGTAAGATCGCTCGGTCTTCGGTTGATTGTCTCTTGTGACCTGTAAGATACATAATATCAAACATATAGGTTAGACCGTTCGATCGAGATTTAAGTCGAGCGGCCAATCGTCAGTGAGGCCGAATGGCCGAACATCAGTGGGGCCGAATGGTTGAACGTTTTAACACCTGATGCCAAGGATGACCGAGCGGGGGAGGTCGAAGGACCAAAAACATATGAGGCCGAACGGACGAGTGGTGGAACACTTGTGGTCAGGGATTGGCGAACGGTGGAGACCGAGTGGCCGAACATCAGTGAGGCCGAGTGGTTGAACCTTTTAACACCTGATGTCAAGGATGACCGAGCGGGGGAGGTCGAAGGACCAAAAACATATGAGGCCGAACGGCCAAAAGTTGGAAAGCTTGAGGCCGCAAAAGGCTGAACGATTGAACGAAGGACCGACAACATGTGAGGTCGAACGGACGAGTGGTGGAACGCTTGTGGAAAGGGATGTCGAGTGATATAGGTCGAAAGGCCGAACATCCGTGAGGCTGAGTGGCCGAAAGCAGGAACGCTTGAGGCTGAAAATTAACGAACGACAATGAGACCGAATGGCCGAACGGTTGAATGTTTGAACACGTGAGACCATGCATGGCTGAGCGCTAGAGACCAAACGTCAATGAGGCAGGATGTTGGAATGCTTGAGGCCACGGATGGCCGAATGTCAGTGAGGCCGAATGCTGGACGCTTGAGGCCACGAAAAGCCGAACGATTGAGGCCGAAGGGGTTGAGGCCTAGCGACTGAACGTCGGTGAGAGCGAATGGCCGAACGGTTAAGGACAAGAATGGCCGAACATCAGGGAGGTCGAATGGCCAAACTTTAGTGGTGTCGAATGGCAGAATGCTGGAGCGCTCGTTCTACGTACAGTTGGTCAAAGGTCAGTCCTAGTTTGGACACTCGTTCTTGATGGTCGACCTGGACGAACGACCTTGGAGGATCGTTCTGTCTATTTGTCGGACGGACCAGATGGTACAGTATCTAACCCTTGAAAATAGGGTTCGGGCCAAGGTGATGGAGGTGTTAGTTGTCGCGTTCAAAGTGGATGGCAGTGACATCGAGTTTGCACAAGAGGCGTGAGAAATGATTTCGTGAATGACGGTTACGGAGGTTGAGCGCGACACCCACGGTGGAATTGCTCGTCGTAGGGGTTGCCATTGTAAATGCGGAAGTAGTGGCGGAAATGCAAACCTAGTCTTGGCTTGAAGGCGCTGCGGATGGCACGGAGGCGGAACTGAACGGCGAGGTGGATGGCACGGGGGTTTGAATCTGCGATCTGTTTGACGATCTCTCATGTGGGAGTCTACCATGCAAACGGCGAGTTTACTGCCGGCGAGCTTGCTCATGTGATTGGAACCGAGCTCCTGGCAGAATTGTCAGCCAGACTCGGCCGTGACCTTGCGACGGCACCGGCGCGGTTGAAGATGCCACCTAAGGTTTTGGTGACAAGGAGGCGGAGGTTGTTGTCTGGGTGGCTCCGGCCTTGAAAGTGGTGTGTGCGATCTTTGGGTTGTGATTTGGGAATTTAGGGCTTTTGTTTGCAGGATTGTGCGATCGTGGAGACGATGGGGATGAACTAATGGTGCCCCAGTGACAGCAGTGCCTGGTGGCGCGACGGAGGCTGATGGACGGACCCGATTTAGGGGCTGTCTCTACGCTGGGTCTGACCCGCAAAGAGGCACGATTTCGCAAAGGTGCTCACAGTGGCGTCAATGGCTCACAAAGGAGAATCCTTGCGGCGATGCGGCGGCTTCATCTTATCCGAAAAAGTGATTCGTCGAGACCGAGTGCTCCTCTTGCGGCTTCTGCGGGATGACACTCGGCCCCACGGTGGGCGCCAAAATGTTTCGGTATGGATGTTTTCCAGTGTGTCTTTGTTGCTTCTAAATGTCTGGGACGCTCGCTTTTCCTCAATTGTTGTCGTTCATGCTCCTTCAGCTCGTATCGCTAGTCTACTTTCGCCAAAGGAGGGGGAGGTACCTGCGAAGATACTTCGACGCTCAAGTCAGATGTGAGTTATGGAGCCTCAGCTCTCAAGAAAGTGATTATAATATCACCCTAAAATATTATCTAGAGTCTCTAGAACGTAGAGGGAACGTACCTGGACTTTTGTCCTGTCACTGTATTTATAAGCCAATAAAAATAACCTTACCTAAAAATCTGGTTAGTTACTCATAAATATCTTAACCGCTTAAAATATCTAAGATATTTTATCCAATAACTATACAATATGTATATTTATAGGTTTCACTTTTACCTTTAAAACCCTATATATTGTTAAGAGATTTTATGCAATCTTTAAACAAAATACTAGATATATCTTTTCCTACCTTTCTATTTCGATCTCTTTTAAAATCCTTTATATAAAAATAATAATAAACCATTACATCATATAATAAATTTTTAAATAAATTATTTTAAAATAATTAATTATCACCTCGTTTATTTATTTTTCTTAATCATTAGAATTTTACATGCTCTTACATTCTTCTTTGATTTATATTGTAAAAATGTGATTATTTAATAAGTTGCAAGTGAATTCTTATAATATAACATAAAACTTCTATACTTAATAGAGAAATACTACTAAATTAACTATATATGATGTGAATATTAAATTAAGATCATATTGTACCATATCAACATTTTAATAGCTCTAAGATGTAATAAGTTGTACATCAATCTAAATGGAATTGAAAGTCATTATTTTTATTTAGGTTTAAACCCTCGGATGGTCCTTGTATTTGTAATGGGATCTCAAGTGAGTCCTCTTATTGAAAATAGTTTCATATGGATCCAAAATTTAAAAAAATTGAGTCAATTAAGCCATTTCCGTTAAGTGTTGGCAGACGGCGTTAACAGATGCCAACGTGTTTGATGGACAAATTTATGAGCATCAAAATATGATATCACAAACTTGTTTTTCAATCGGCAAGTATGACCGAATCGTTCAAGTAATAAACTTGGTAGGACCAAGTATCGTTCTTCCCAAAGGACTCACGGCCTAGTTTAGTTATGTGATTTGTTGATTAGCGAAGACTTACAAACGAAATAATTGAGATCTTATATGCAAAAGACGAAAATTAAATATGTATGCATGAAGTTTTGATCAATGGCAAAAAGCAAAAGATAAACACTTTCAATGAAATATATGTATGAATATGTTGTTGGGGGTCAATTTCATCTTATCCACTCTCATATATTTTAGGAATTCAACATTCAAATCATCATTGTTAATGCCACTCTCTAAAGTACCTTTCTAGAAGGCTTCTCCCTAATCACGAGTTCATACAATTCCTAGCATTCCTAATGATCAGTTCATAAGTGGAGGAGCTTAACGACAACCAACATAATATTGGGAGAAATTCCCCGGATCTAGACTTCCCCGTACGTTCCCGTATCGACAAAACCAATAATCATGCATCGAATGAGTTAAACAATGCAAGCATTAAGCAAAGAGGAAAAACCCTAACTAATGATAAAAGAAAGCATAGGTCTTAATTAAAAGAAGTAAAAACAAATTCCATATATGAGAGCTTCAAAAGATTACATTGATTCCCCAACAAACATACAAGGTTTAGTTCACCATATTCATGGTGAACCTCGATGAATAATAATGGAAGAATGAAAGAGATAGAAAAACCCGAGAAAGAGAAGAGGAGAGTCGTCACCATCTCCCAATCTACCCCCAAGGGGTGAAAAGTGTGTTTCTACTTCCTCCCTGCCAAAGATGTCTAACCCTAGGAAACCCTAAAGCTTATATATCATTCGTAAATTACAAAAAGTTAAGCCCAAGCCCATTAAAGTGCCGCTCAGCGGTAAAATACCGCTCAGCGGTGATTGCGTGACTTGTTTTCTCCCCTCAGCGGCCATTTTGCCCCTCAGCGGTCCTCCCGCAACCTCCTGAGTGCCGCTCAGCGCTAAAATTCCGCTGAGCGGTGCCTTCGGCTTCTCCTTTTGCACTCTTTGATTCCTTTTCTGATTCCATCTCTCTCATTCTTCACTTCTTTCACTAAATTCAGCTTAAAACCTGCACAAAAACACTGAAATCAAGCATAAACCTGTCCAGCTTTCTTATTTCTGAAAATATGGATAAAAGTATGATTTCAAGCTAGTTTCTAAGTCTAAAGGTTGCTTTTAGTATCAATTTTAAGCATGAAAATAACAGTTTTTCAACTGTTATCAGTGTTGCACACCTAATATGCTGATGTAAAAGTGTTATATTATGTGGAATTTTTATTTAAATAAAGATTTTTTGATGTGGCACAAAATTTAATTGGTTATGTTAGAAATTTCTTCAGATTAGGACTTTTTAAAGTAAATAGGTTAGAGAAAGCGAATTAGGGATTTGGTAAGTGAGCATAGGAGACGAATTGGAGTCGGAGAGAAGACGAACACAATCACCTCGAGTTTGATGAACTGAACCAAACGTTGGCGCTAGTTAAAGTTATTTCCTTTCGTGGTTGGTTTTGTGTTTGCTTTCGCGGTTGGTTTTCTATTACGTTTTTCGTTTTAGGGATGGGTAACGGGAAATGGGTTTTTGCGTTGTGGTATGACTATTTATGCATTGTGGTATGAATATTGATGCCTATAACTATAGATATTGTGGTCCCGATATAACATGTTGAAATGTGAAGAGGTGTACATATTGTGATCCCGATATTGCATTTTTCAATTGTTTAGAAGTAGTGGTCCCCTGTTTGTGTGAGTGTTTCCTTGGTAGGGATGTTAGTTTGTTCCCCTGTCTGTCTGAGTGTTCCCCTATTTGAGTGGTAGGGAGTGTAATAATAATAATATTTCCCCCCCATAATGTATAAGTGTGAACACTTTGTGCTTCATATACAATATAACATGGATGACGAACGTATTAAAGTTGAGGTCCACCATACTGGTCACTTTGATGGAGAAACAATAGAATGGTCTTGTGATCCAGACTTGTGGAGCTATTTTGGCATATTAGCCTCAGTGGTACCAGATAGGTTAGAACTATTTAGTGATGACCGGGGTGCTATGCCTATATGTTGAACATTACAAGGTTAAATGATGAAGTTAATCTCTACGTGTCATAATACCATGGAACCACGAATAATAGAAATGATTAATTAGGTTGACGGTGATGTTGATGTTGCAAGACAAGTGGAGGAGGGTGATGGTGATGTTGATGTTGAAGTTAGAACATAAATGGAGGAGGGTGAGGGTGATGCAAATGCTCAAGTTGGAACACAAATGGAGGAGGGTGATGGTACTGCCGAAGTTGGAAGACAAATAAAGGAGGGTGATAGTAATGTTGCTAAAGAGATGCAAGATGTAGTTGATGATGATGATGGCAATAGTAATGATGTAGATGACACTAAGGTACATGATGTAGATGAGGATGAACATGTACATGAGGATGAAGATGTAAATGAGGAAGTAGGTGAGGAAGTTGAATGTCAGTCTGTCAGGGAAGAAAGTCTGGTTGATGTCACCATTCAATGTGACATTAGGACTTCTAAAGGAAAAGTGACAGAGAACCTTGCACTCCAGTAGGTCAGTGTTCACAGACAACTGATATTGATTCCATTAAGGATGTTCGTGGACTATCTGACATAGAATGGGTGTTAGATGAGTTGGTTAGTTGATGGAAGACGCCTCAGGAGAACACCTATTGGATTTGCAGTGAAAAATGAAGATAGAGCTCTAGATCGAGACCTAATCGGAAGAGAACTCGAGAAAGCCCTACGAATCAAAGAATACTCCAAAACCAGAGAAGATTTTATGCAAATAACACTAAAACCCTAGGAGGAAAGAGAGAAGCAAAATCGAACGGTGCAAAGCCCTAAATAATGAAGAAACCCTAATCTAGACCGATTAAACGGTGGACATGAGTTTAGCCGATGGAAATTCTAGTTTGTTCGGTGGAAAGTGGTTGAATAAGTTGAGGCAAGGAAGAAATATGAAAGAATATGATGAATCTGTTAAGAAAAGGAGGCTTATCGCGATGAATAATGGCTGACAACGAGGAACTCTCGAGAGAATGAAACTCAAGGAAGATGACGTTAGAGTGCAAATGAAATGAGAATGTGGCGAGGCGCGGGACACTGGCGCGAGAAGCTGTAGATGTGGCTTCTGATGAGTGGTGCAACATGGAGGAGAGAAAAACCGTGATAACACAAGTGGAATGGAGAAATGAAAATGGAGGAAAGTGTGCTTGGAAGGTGGCTAGAGGAAATCCTTGGACTCTCTAGCCTGACTTTCAAGAGAAAATTAATTCTGATTTCAGAAATCTAATCCTTATTATGCTCAAAAGTGTTCAATACAATGATGGAGATGTGTAGTTATAGTAACCCATGCTCCATGAAAGCTAAAAATAATGTGTACAATAAAATGTAAAATATACGAAAAGAGGACAACACTGAGAAAGGTACGTCAGGTAGGATTCTGATAACGGTTTAAAATACTGTTATCTGTGATGTAATTTTGATAGTAAACGTAACCTTTTTCACTTAGAAACTTGCTTGGACTCATGTTTTTCATTAAGTTGTGTGAATAAGAGAGTTGAGGTTGAATTTGATGATTTTATGACTAATTCCCTTTGTTTTGATAGAAAATGAGTTAATACAGGAAGCAGAGATGAAGTGCTAAGGATATAGAGCTCAAAAAGGCCTAGAAAAGCACCAGAAGAGGGAACCGCACGAAGCTTGGGCGAGCTGCAAGAGGCTTGGGCGCGGAAAAATCGACGTCCGCCGCCCTATGGAAGTCGACGTCCATCGCTCGGGCGCCCTAAATGGGGCGCCCTAGCGTCGTGCGTTGCTGATCCGGCCCAGTTTTTGCTCTGTTTCGACTCTTTTGGACTGGGCCATGTTTCTACTCTTTTCCAACTTTATTTAAAGGACCCAAGCGCTCTAGGTTTTGTATCTCTGGCTCGAGCAACACAACATCACACTCTTATACTCTCTAGAGGTGGACCTGGAGTCGGGAGCTTCCTCTTCTACTCTTAAAGTTTTACTATCTCATGCTTTTCCATTATTCATATAGTTTCTCCACGTCTATGGGGAACTAAACTCTATTTGTTGTTGGGGAATGATGTAACCTTGTGAACTCTCATGTATTTGAATTTATTCTTCATTTATATGCTTTATTCATTATTTGTTAGGGAATTCATTTGTTTCTAATGTTTGCTCTATTTAACTCATTTAGTGCATGATTTATGAATTGCATGAGTGTCGGGAGGTTCCTTACAATTCAGGTTCTTGTCGAATTCTCCCAAGGGTAATATTTCTCAGGGATGAGGGTATGAGTACTTGGTCGTCTTAAGCTCTTGATCTTCAGACTTAATTCTCTAGGAACGCTAGGAATTGCACGAACTAGGAAGGTGATAGACATTAGGGACAAAGTAAGTAGGAAATAGAATGTTGGTATATCTCGAAGTATGACTTTTAGGGCAAGAGTCATTGCAAAAGATAATGTTGACGGGTCATTCAAGGAACAATTTAGAAGAATTTATGATTATGGTCATGAGCTTTTGAGAACAAATCCAGGTTCAACAGTGAAAATAAAAGTTGAAAACAGTAATGATGAGTTAATCTTCAATAGATTTTATGCATGCTTGAAAGCATGCAAAGATAGCTTCATTTGTTCTGGACCCATTTATTGAGTTGGATGGATGCTTCTTGAAAGGAAAATATGGAGGGAGTTGTTAACAACAGTGAAAATAAAAGTTGAAAACAGTAACGATGAGTTAATCTTCAATAGATTTTATGCATGCTTGAAAGCATGCAAAGATAGCTTCATTTGTTCTAGACCCATTTATTGAGTTGGATGGATGCTTCTTGAAGGGAAAATATGGAGGGAGTTGTTAACAGTAGTTGGAAGATATGCAAATGAACAAATTTTGCCCATAACATATGTTGGTGTTGAGGTAGAAAACAAAGACTCGTGGATTTGGTTCTTGGAGCTTCTCATTCAAGATCTTGGTGGGGAAGTTGTGTATATATGTATATATGTATATATACATATATATATATATATATGTATATATATGTATATATGTATATATGTATATATATATATATATATATATATATATCAAAAAAGTTATCATATAAATATTTTATAAGATTTTAATTCATTAATTAATGCTTTAATTTGATAAAATAAGATAATTATTACATTTACATGTTAAATTACTCTTATAGCTAATAGTTATTAGAATTGTGTAGTGAAATATTCGTGTGTGGACAAAAATCAAGATAGTAAATTTATTTTCTTAATAAAACCGTGCCTTTTAAAAAAATTTCCTTTTTATAAATTGATTTTATAATTAAAATTGATTATTTATTAATAACAGCAATAAAAATAAGGTTTAAACCCTCATTTGATCCTCATATTTGTGTGTCAATCTTAAGTGGATCATCGTGTTTTTTTCGGTCTAAATCGGGTCCATAAACTTGTAAAAATGAGCCAATTAAGCCCTCTCCGTTAAGTTATCACTAACGTCGTCTGTCTGTGATGACGTGGTGCACACTTAAAATGCTGATGTGGCAGTGTTATACTACGTGGAATTTTTAGGTGAAGCTAGCCGTCGCAACAATATCATTCCCCACCATCCTTGCTGCCATGGCCAACCACCATGCTCATCTCGTTGGACAATCATTCTCCATCATGCGCCACCACCCACAATGAATCACGCTACTGCCTATCGCATCACTCATCATAGTTAGTTGCTATACATCTTCCTTCGCCGCTTCGCTTCTGCTTCACTCTCCGCCTTTCGCATCATTCATCAGAGATTGGAGCCAAAGAAGAAAAGAATAATATATGGAGGCCGGCGCAGGAAAAGGTTTGGAATGCCCGAAGACTATGGATGGGAAGGCGAGTAACGGGAGTGGGATAGAGAAGGAAATTCCTTCGTGTTGTTTGAAGGCTAAAGCTTCAGCCCTTGAGTCAAAGGCAAAGTGTCATTCCATCGTTGTTTCTGGATGGTTTTCGGCTTCTCAAACTTTCTCAGGGAAATCTGTAAAACCAAAATATTTCAACAACCCGATGTGGCCAGGAGAAGCCCATTCACATAGATACTTTTGGAAAACATACTTTTAATTGGACAATCAATTATCATTAGTGATAATCACAAAGGTTTTTATGAAAAATTAAACATTCCTTGAGTGTTGAGTGTTCTCGTGCTTGGGTTTTGCCTAATGACTATTGATTTACTAATTTAAATAAAATACACAAATTACAAGACTTCAACAAATAAATTCTTAAGTATTCAATGAATCTCTTGAATCCAAGCATTCTTTAAATTTTCAACACTTATCCATGAGTCGTCGTCATCAAAACTCTTTATTGAAACAAAAATGCTCATCTTCTTCTTTTGTCAACAATAATTAGAATTTAATTATAAGTGTTAATGATTTAAGTTACAATACATCCTTAAGAAATATAATATAAGTTAATATTTTAAACTTTTTTTATTTTAATTTTTAATTATAAAAAAAATGGGCAAGTGGGCTTGTCCGACATGCCCTACCTTTGGCTTGCCAATTTGGGAAGTTAGGTGATTCGGGCCAAAACGGGTTATCATGGCCAACTTTGCCACCTCTAGTTGTTTCTCTCTTAAAAAATTCAAAATAATTTTAAAACATTTTATTGCTCTTCCTGATTATAAGAGTAACCTAATATATCGTTTGTGGATACACCATAAATCTATATAAGAAAGAGTAAAAACTCCTAATTATACAATCCATAAAAATAGTTCTGGAATTCGTCACTCAGAATGACATAACCACATTTTTATAGTGCCTATATTTAGATTTGAAAGTTGTCTTCTAGATATCTTCAATTTTAATCAGAATATGTGATAACTGACCTTGAATTTGTCTTGAAAAAGATAATTGCTCCACGTAGGTCATATGTGAAATCATCAATCCCATGAAGAAAATGTATGTTCTTAATTGTTAACTTGTTTACTTGCTTGTATTCAAGGCACATTCCATTTTGCTTACTAATAACATTGGAACACCTAATGACAAATGAAGAAACATTAGGTCTGATAAATTATTTCTCAAATAAGTCTCTTACTTCTTTCCTAAAAGAAAAAATTAAGTGATCCAATTAATTTTATTTGGTAAGAAGAAAATGATATAGAAGGTCTACTTTGGAATTATGTCTATGGCAAACTTTTTCTCTCTTAGGTGGATGTTCTAAAATTTATTAGAAAACACATTCATGTAAAACTTCGCCTCCTATATAAACATGTAAAGGGCATAAAGTAATCTCTATTCGTTAGGACATTAAGTGGCTTCAAAATTACTCTCAATGTATCTAATCCATTGTCTACTTTGTCAGGATTTATCTTTCCATTGAACTTTAGAGGATTATGCCTCATAAAATTCTCCAAGCTTAGAGAGGGATGTTGATGAATAATTTATGATGCTTTCTCAACCATCGCAGTGGTCTCTATTGTTGTTTCATAGTAGCACTTTATTGTTGTAGGTTTGTCACTATCATCTTAATAACCCTAACCGTACAGGACATGTCCTCTAAAGGAGGAGGAAATATAGGTGGTATATATGTCATCTATAAATATACAAAAGATTGAAATATCTAACTAATTCCTTTAACTAGGATAAACATTCAACTGCACATAGAAGAATATTAATTCCATTTATCTTAGGTCAATCTAAGATATGACTTTCTTAGATACCATAAGTATGTTCTACCAGAAAATAACATCTGATTCAATGTTTGTTTACAAGTACAAATTTGAGTAACTCTCAATAAGAAGATAAGTTAAGAGGATAAGTACAATATAATGAAATATGAGAACTTGTGAAGTTCTTTTTTTCGTTCTATGAACAAACTCTAACTGATTACTTAAGGTAGGGACCCATTACTAGAAGTATGGCTAGAAGAATCCAAGAAGAGCTTGAAGATATGGACACAACAGGGCACGTTCCTTTTCCTTCAATTTAAGTGGAATTTGAAGACAACAAGAGAAGGGGTAAAACTGTCCAGTTGATGGTCAAAGTTTCTAGCTGCACCACCACTCTTTGTTAAGCACACCACGGCAGCACCTCCGTCCCTCAACACCACCAGCTCATGTGTTGCTTTAGTTTTTAGCACATTTTTCATAAGTCTTTCACATTTTACACATGGGTCATTGCCTCGGTACAAGCTCCATGGGTCACATATAAATTCATGGTAGCTACCCTTGTAAAGACACTTTTGAAGATATTGAGTTTTACTCTGCTGATGCATTTTCCAGCAACCAGAACTCTGCCAAAAGTCACCTCTTATTAAGCTTTCCTTCTCCATCTAGCTTCCTTCCAGTGAAGGCCGTCTAAGCTAGATAATCCACTCACCATAGAGCTCTTCCTCCATCATCAACGTCACTGAACAACATTTCTTTCGCTGCCAATTGAATCCAACGAGCACAGTTCACCTCTGCTCACAATTCCTTCATCCATCTACTGCTGTATATCAGTCACCAGCTGGGAGAAAACTCATCAAGTGGTATTCAGAGCCTAGGTTCTGCATCACGCTCCAGCTGAGTAAAATTTTCCTTCATTCTACACTGTCAATACATTTTCCTTCGTGTTTTTGCCTCTGTGTGCACTGTTTCATTACTTTCTCCAATTCCAGTAGTTTTCATTACATCGTTTCTTTGTTCCAGCTTTTACTTGATTTATTTCCATCATTTTAATCGGTTCAATCTTTGTCTTGAGTATTTTAATTTTGCAATCTTATTCAGTCATGTCCAGTCATGTGCATTTGTTGTAATTTTGTCAAAATTCTGAGTAAGTTTGGTGCCTGGGTGAATCTGCATATCTGGAATGGTTTTTCAATAGATGCACATCACAAAAGCAATGATGGATGAGCTCAGTGCATCTTGAATTCCATCACAGTGCAGTTCCAGTTAACGCAGAATTCAAATCTGTTTTGAATTTGATTTAAAATTTGTTTTCTGAAATGCACCGTGTGAAATTAAATTTGGCGATGTTTGAGTTGCTGTAATGTGATGTGTGCATACCATATGAACATTGTATTGTCTAAGACCATAAAAATTGGATGCACCATTCTGCAGAATCTGGAAATCCTTGTTTAAGCAGCTTGACCGAACTGCAATTATCATTGTTTGAGTCATTTTTTTTTATTTTTGAATCTGTCCAGTTTAGAACTCCCTTCTGGACATCTCTTAATTGCATTTCTAGAGTCTTTTTCAAGTCTAATTTGCTATCCTGGAGTCATAAAAGTTGTTTACAGTTTTGTTTGAATCCTCTGTTGAAGTTTGGTTGGTGATTTGGTTTAATTTTGGTGCTAAATAGCAACTGAAATAGTGAAAATCGGAATTCCAAGCTTTTAGCCTCTGCTGGCAGTTTGAACAAGTCACAGGTGGTTAAACAAAGTTGCTCAAATCATAAAATTAAGTGTGCAAACGTGTTTGTGTAAAATTGCCATTCAAACCACCAAATTTTCAACACTTTTTTTTATATAAGTTGCAGATTTCGAAAATTCAGAGTTTGGTATGATTAATGCATCAGATTCAGTGTTAGATTGGTAGCAAAAGCTTGGTTCAATTGAATTAAAAGAAGTGCACAATTCAAATCTCACCATAAACTGCACTGTAAAAAGCTGTTTGAACCTGTACTAAGCAAATTTGAAAATTCTGATGCACAATTTTCAGCCATTCTCCTAGGCATTTTGTCAAACACTTTGCATAGTTTAAATTTGTTTTCGAATTGATCATAGCTGCAACTTATCTTTGTTTCTTGCTTTTCAAATCCACTCTAGATCCTTTCCTAAGTTCATTTTGAGTGCCACCATTCATTGGAAACCGATTAATTGATTGATTTAAGTTGTTTGAAAATCCTGCACATAAGTTGTTTGATAAAACTACAGTTGTGCATTCTGGTTTAACAGTTTTCTGGCAGCAGCAGTGTTGATTTTCTGGCTTAATAATTGATTATTGGTGGTCTGTATGAGCTCTTTGTTGGGTGCATAAGTATCTCAGGTGGTCCTACAACACTGGTAGCATCTTAGGCAGTAGATTGGAGCAAGGAAAGATCAACTTTGGAGTTGATTTTTGGTGCAGCAGAATCACATTTTCACTGGTCTGCAGAAAATCTAGTTGCTATAACAGCAGCATATTCCACTTGGCAGCTGTGAGATTAGTGTGAATCAACCAAATTCACTTCCTTTGAGAGAAGCCAGAGCTGCATACCACTTTTACTTACTATTCTCTTGTTGTTTCATCTCTATTGTTTTGTAAAATACTTGTAATTGGCCATTAAGTAAGTGATTTGGAAGAATTCACAAGTGTTCTTCCATCACTTGCAAACTTGCTTTTAATTGTCATATAAAATTGGTAGACAGTGAGTGTGTCTTGGATACAAAGTTCCAAGCCTCACTTAGGAGATCTCACTTCTTTCAATTTTGCAAGCGCATAGGCCAAGTCTTAGAAGTCCGCATTTAGGGTCTAGTTTTCTTTGAGTTTGAGTGTGTCTTTAAACATTTAATGAATCTAGAGGTAATTTTGATTTAAAGACTTTTAGTAAGTAACTAGGGATATATTTGGCAAGGCAAGACTTGGTATTTAAGCAACCTATACGGTTCACCTCTCTTACCTGGAATATTGTCCTCAAGTGAAAAACTTCTAGTCTTTACTTCAAGAAAACTTTTAAGTTCATCAAAATGTCTGGAAGACAATCCCATAGAATTAGTGATCCTCCCAAAGATCAATTTTCATTACAAACTCTAGTCAATCAACTCAATGAGATTGAGAGAAAAATAAGTCAAGAAAAAGTCCAAAGAGAGCTACATAGTGCCATGGTTGAAAATGAGTTGAAACTTTTGAGAGAGGAACAAATCCAAAATAGGGAGAGAAGTTATAGTGGAGAGTCCCAATATGAACAAGAGGCCTTAAGAGTAGGAGAATATTATCATCAACCCTCTTCATCAAGAAGACACAGGAGGGAATTTGAAAATCCTCCTCCTCCTAAGGAAGTTAATGTGGTATTGCCTCATTTTCATGGAAAAGATAATGTTGAGGCTTACCTAGACTGGGAAATGAAGGTAGAGAAAATTTTTGCTTGCCATCAAGTAGGAGAAG
Source organism: Vigna reflexopilosa (assembly GCA_027742785.1). Classification (NCBI taxonomy): domain Eukaryota; kingdom Viridiplantae; phylum Streptophyta; class Magnoliopsida; order Fabales; family Fabaceae; genus Vigna; species Vigna reflexopilosa. The sequence goes on along the minus strand of CM050913.1, from coordinate 16,514,213 downwards.
AAAGAAAATTCTCTCTTGCTACCCTAAGTTTTCAAGGGTATGCAATGTACTGGTGGACTGCTACAGTCCAAGAGAGACTAAGACAGCGACTTCCTCCAATAAAATATTGGAATGAGCTTACAAATGCCCTTCGGAAAAGGCACATACCCTCCTACTACAAAAGAGAACTTATGGATAAGCTCCAAAGATTACAACAACAGTCTATGTCTGTTGAAGAATACAGACAAAAGATGGAGCTATACATCATGAGGGCAGGAATCACAGAAGGCGAGGAAACTACCTTGGCCAGATTTTTTAGTGGGTTGAATCTTGATATCAGGGATAGGGTTGAACTACTACCTTATAGAGATTTGAATGATCTTGTTCAAATGTGTATAAAGGTAGAACAACAAAATTTGAGAAAAGCTTCTGTTAAAAGATTTCAATCCCCCTTTGAACAGAAGATTGTAAAAGAAAACGAACCCCTCAAACCTCTAGCCAATATAGTTGAAAAACCCAAACAGGAATCCTCTTCACACACTCGCACTAGTGAGATCAAGTGTTTTAAATGTTTAGGTAGGGGTCACATAGCTGCTCAATGTCCTACCAAAAGAACAATCATTTTAAGAGGTAGTGACACATATAGCAGTGAAAGTGAAACCCCTAGTGAAAGTGAGAATGAGCAAGAAAGAGGTAATGAAGAGAAAGTATATCCTTGTGAGGGTCCACTTCTCATGGTGAGAAGGGTGCTTAATAGTCAACCAAGTCCAGAACACTTATCACAAAGAGAGAACATCTTTCACACAAGATGTCAAATTGCAGAAAAATATTGTTCTCTCATTATTGATAGTGGATCTTGCTGTAACTGTTGTAGCACAAGGCTAGTTGAAAAACTGAATCTTACTGTGATACCCCATCCAAAACCTTACAAACTTCATTGGCTAAATGAAGATGGGGATATAACAGTCAAGAATCAAGTTAAATTGGCAATTTCCATAGGAAACTTCAAAGATGATGTTATTTGTGATGTAGTTCCTATGGAAGTTTGCAATGTCCTACTAGGAAGACCATGGCAATTTGATAATGATACTACACACCATGGTCGCACCAATACCATAACTGTTCACAAAAATTATACGAAATTTGTGCTTCATCCTCTGTCACCTACCCAGGTGGCCAAAGATCAAACACAAATGAAGCTCAACAAGGAGCAAGAAAAAGAAGAAACAGAGAGAAGAAAAAGAGAGCAAGAGGAAAGAAAAGAAGAAGAGAAAAGAGAACAAGAAAAACGAGAGCAAGAGCAAAGAGAAGAGAAAAGAAGAAAAGAAGGGAAAATAGAATCTCTGTCCACACTCCTCATAGAACCAAGACGCTCAAAGGGAGGTTTTCTACCCTTTAATTTTCTTTCATCTATCATTAAGTTTTCAAAATTCTACTTTTCTTTCCAAGAATTTACCACTCCATCTTTAACAATGTTACAACTTGAAAAATGTGGTAATTCACTTGAGTTATTGTTACCTTTGTGGTTACAACTAACTCAAGACAAAAATAAAATTTCAAAAGAAGTAAGGTTTCTTTATTGTATCGAAATTGAAAATTTCAAAACTAGGAAACCTTCTTCTAAACATATTTTTTATTGGGTCAAATAAATCTCATTCGAGCTATGTTTGATGATTATGGCAGATTCATATTTGACCCGGGAGGAACTTTGATGGATCCTACAAAAATAAGTCCTCACAAAGACAAACCAACAGATTTGAGGGCAAATCCTCTTCAAGGGAAAGGAGATGATGACTTAAGGTAGGGACCCATTACTAGAAGTATGGCTAGAATAATCCAAGAAGAGCTTGAAGATATGAACACAACAGGGCACGTTCCTTTTCCTTCAATTTAAGTGGAATTTGAAGACAACAAGAGAAGGGGTAAAACTGTCCAGTTGATGGTCAAAGTTTCTAGCTGCACCACCACTCTTTGTTAAGCACACCACGGCAGCACCTCCGTCCCTCAACACCACCAGCTCATGTGTTGCTTTAGTTTTTAGCACATTTTTCATAAGTCTTTCACATTTTACACATGGGTCATTGCCTCGCTACAAGCTCCATGGGTCACATATAAATTCATGGTAGCTACCCTTGTAAAGACACTTTTGAAGATATTGAGTTTTACTCTACTGATGCATTTTCCAGCAACCAGAACTCTGCTAAAAGTCACCTCTTATTGAGCTTTCCTTCTCCATCTAGCTTCCTTCCAGTGAAGGTCGTCTGAGCTAGAGAATCCACTCACCATAGAGCTCTTCCTCCATCATCAACGTCACTGAACAACATTTCTTCCGCTGCCAATTGAATCCAGCAAGCACAGTTCACCTCTGCTCGCAATTCCTTCATCCATCTGTTGTTGTATATCAGTCACCAGCTGGGAGCAAACTCATCACTAACGATATAAGCTTATAGAGATAATAACAGCGTAATGATACAATGATAGCAAAAATTCTTCTATTCTCTTGTGAGTCCTCCATATATAGCTTTCTTTAAGAGATGATTGTTACTTAAAGAGAGTTAACCTTCTTGAGAGTAGGTGTCTTCTCATATAAAGATATGTGCTTTTGTAGTAAGAGCTTGTACGACTATGCTAGGACATCTTTAGGAAACATTCCAAGAATGTCTTCCTATTTCATAACGTCTTTCTGATCCACATGTAGTGCTTTTGAGTATATCTTTGTATTGTCAATATCTGCATAGATAAAGAGAGAAAAAGTACAACAAACAAGGTATAGTATATATATATATATATATATATATATATATATGTTGATAGAGTGTTAAAACATTATTCGTAATATAAGTGTTTAGCGCGAGTACGAGCTTTTTCAAGTAGTGACAATTAATAACATACATAACATTTGTTGCTTCTTTCTCTAGACACTCTTACTTAAATATTGTTTAACCATTTATAAATGACATGTCATGGTTTGTCTTATAAGCGTTTAATAAGAATGCACTTTATCCACACACTATATTCCATTAAATGATATTTCTCAAAAATGTTGTTTGTTAAACTTCAAAACTCGAGATGCTAGACAATTTATTTTCTTTAGATGATGTTGTCTTAACACATTTTTGCTTAAATTTTAGCCTTCAACTTAAGAATTCATCTAATCACTCAATTGATAATGCTTTACACTTCACATTGGAAGCCCTCAGTAGAGTTTCACTTAAGTAATAACTTCGTGCTTAAGTAAGATATGCATAAACATCCAATATGCAACAAATTTTAAAACAAACTCCTTTTCATAACAAATTTAAAATATATACTTGAACTTAATTTGACTCATTCGACCTATTCTGAAAGTTAGAAATCTACATACATATTAAATCCATCAAATTTAATTTTAATAATCAATTCACCACAGAAAGAATTATCATCACACACAAATCTATAAATTAATTATAACAAAGATACATTTCCTTAATTAGAAGTTACTTGCTCTCAAAGAGCTAGAAAAAGGTAGGTGAACCAAAACTCTTATAACCTAATAAAATGTTACCAAACAATTCCAAAATACAATAAAAAGTATATTAATTGAGAGAATAACCTTTCTTTATATTCAAATAATAGAAAATTGAATATTTTATAACAAAATCACTTACACTAAATTACAAATTTTTGAGATATAAATGATCCATTACAATACTATTAGTGTATGGTGGGATTTAATTTTGAAAGAGGTAAAAATTAGAGTTAGAAAGTTAGAAGGATAAAATAAGATAGAAGGTAGACAGTAGTACAAAAACAACGTACAACGTCGATTATTTTGGGTCTTTAACGTTGAATTCAAGTCCAACGTCAATTTTGTCAATATTCGAGATTTTTTTAATTAATTGTGATCCTTTTTTACAATTCTACTAGACCTGAAAAGTAGAAAAACAATAAATTTTAGTTTTTGATATTTTATAAAGCATGAACTATGAACGTGTAGTGTAGTATCAACAACAAACAAGTTCAATCAAACAACAACAACAACAAACAAGTTCAACCAAGCAACAACAACAAACAAGTTCAACAAAAAAAACAACAAACAAGTTCAATAAAAAAAACAACAAACAAGTTCAAAAATTAAGTTCTTCAAAAACGAAAACGAAAACTAACCTTTAAAAGATGAGTTTGTCGGATTAAAGTGTCGTCACCAATGAGAGAAAAAACAGAATGCACATATGAAGGACAAGAACACGAAAATAATTGGTCAAAATAAACGAAAATCATACATAAAGTAGTTAATTAACATGCATTTGTATCAAATGAAAGAAAGCTTACATGTGATGGTCGTCAAACTTCGTTCGAGAAAAGTTTGAGAAGAGAAGAGGGTCTCGCGCACTAAAATAAAGTGAATGAATTTTCAATCTTCGGCTCAAATTTTTATTGAATTCACTAAACGTCTAACTTTGGGGCATTCGTCTTTTTATATCCTTTTACGTCGAATTACAACTCTAAATGACATCTAATAATTGCATTTATTTACAAAACTGTCACCGGTCATTTTTAACGTTGTTGATTAAGTAATTAGACGTTAAACGCATGACGTTATACGCTACACTAGGGGAGAGACAGTTTAAGAAAAAGACGAAGGAAATAAAAAAATTAAGAAAAGAAAGGGTAATAAACCTTTGGCCCAAAATTCATAAAATTTGTTCATTTTACTTATTTAAAAGGACATAAGAATTTTTGAAAAGTTATAATTAAATTGAAATTAAGAGATAAAGATATAATATCGAATATTACAAATGAGTTTTTGAGATATGTTACATTAACATTTCTTCTTTTTTAAAACAGTCAATTTTATTTGTTTTAATAAGTTTTAAGTATTTAAATATTTGTTAAAATGTTTCATTCCATTGGGTAACCAATTTTTGTTTTCCAAAATCCTTGCCATTAATGGACTGATATGGTTGTTACATCTTCATTGATGTGTTATCTGCGATGTTTTCAAAGAATTTAATTTTAAAATAAATGGAAACGATGATATCGCATGCTCAATCCGCATGCTTGACATCTATAAAGACTAGGAATTGTTATCGCAACTAGTTTTATGAATATGCAGAAAAGAAAGATGTATTTTAGCAGAGAGTGGGACAAAGAATAAGAGGGGAATATTGACGCTATATTGAAAGAATAAAAAAAAATGAAGTATATATGGTGTGCATGAGCACACGGCAACTGATTGACACAAGTCAGTTACACAGTTATGTTTACAACAACATACCCCCCTAAACATAACTAGTGAAAGAATTTACACCTAACAAATCCCTCAGCTGCTCAAACCTGGACTGTCTGAGAGCTTTAGTAAAAATATCAGCCTTTTGTATTTTAGTTGGGCAGTGCAGTAACTCAACTCTGCCTTGACTCACTAAATCCCTTAGAAAATGGAACTTAGTATCGATGTGTTTGCTCCTCCCATGAAACACAGGATTCTTTGACAGACTTATTGCGGATTTATTGTCAACCATCAGCTATATGGGTCTTCTACATTTCAACTTCAAGTCTCCAAGGAGTGCTTCTAACCAAATACACTGGCAAGCTATCTTTGCAGATGATATATATTCTGCTTCACATGTTGAAAGTGCCACCACGCTTTGCTTTTTAGAACAACAGGAGATAGGTGCTCCACCATATTGAATGAAATAACCAAACGTGCTTCTTCTATCCACTATGTCTCCACTCCAATCTGAATCACACCATACCTCCAATATACCTTATGTGTTGCTGGATGCTTTGGGAAACAGAAGACCAAAATTTGTTGTTCCCTTCAAGTACCTCAGAACGTGCTTAGCTGCTGTCAAGTGTGATGTCCTAGGTTTATGCATGAATCTACTTAGTAAGCCAACATCATAACTGATGTCAGGCCTACTATTGCAGATGTATCTCAAGGAACCCACGATTTGTTTATAAAGAGAGGCATCTACATGTTCCTCTTCAGATTGTTCTACAAGCTTTAAATTTGCAATGACTGGGATTGGAGCACAGTTACAGTTAGTCATGTTGAAACGTTTCAGGACCTCATTGATGTACCTTGCTTGATGCAGAATAACTCCATTCGCTGTTTCCATAAATTCCAGGCCGAGGAAATAACTCAGATTGCCTAGATAAAACATTTCATATTCTTCCTTCATTTTCTTCTTGAACATATCTATTTCTTCTTCAGAATTTCCAGTCACGAGGAGATCATCCACGTACAAACACACCAGGAGTTTGTTCTGTAAACCAACGCTTCTTACATACACACTGAATTCAATAGAGCTCTTTTGAAATCCCAGCTTGATCAATAGTGCATTGATATGATTGTTCCAAGCTCGTGGCGCCTGCTTGAGTCCGTATAATGCTTTATTCAACCTATACACCTTTTGTTCCTCACCTTGTTTCTCGAAACCAAGTGGCTGCATCACGTAGACTTCCTCTTCCAAAGGGCCATTGAGAAAAGCTGATTTCACATCTAACTACTGAATTCTCCAGTTATTCCAGCTAACAACCGCTATCACGAGTCTTATTGTCTCAAGCCTTGCAACTGGCGCATAGACATCTGTATAATCTATTCCTTGTTGCTGCAGAAACCCCTTTGCTACAAGTCTGGCCTTTAGCTTTGCTATCTCACCACCTGGTTTATACTTGGTCTTGAAGACCCATTTTACCTCAATTGCCCGCTTATGCTGAGGTAATTCAACCATGTCCCAGGTTCTGTTCCTTTCAATGGATCTCAACTCTTCAATCATTGCTTCCTTCCAATCCTTCATGTCAATGGCTTGCCTCCAAGTAATAGGCTCTGCATCTGCCAAAAATGCAAGATGAGTCAAGTCTCCAGAATCCAGTACATCACTATCTACAAACACTTCATGCCCTGACAGCCTCGTTGAGGGAAATCTAACTCTCTCTGACCTTCTGTTGTTGCCTTCATTGCCTCCAGCCACTTGTTCTTCTTCAACATGACTGTCTTCTAAAATGCCTTGAACAGAGTCTGGTTCGGCTTCTGTCGTCTTCAAATCAAAGATGCTTTCTTCGTCCACTATAACATCTCTACTCACAATTATCTGATTCTTTCTTGGATCATACATTCTATATGCACCAGTTGAGTGATACCCGACGAGAACAAGCATCTCACTTCTATTATCTAACTTCTTCCTTCTTTCATCTGGTATATGTTTGTAACATATAGATCCAAGAACACGCAGATTCTTAACTGTAGGCTTAACTCCTGACCAAGCTTCTTCTAGGGTGCAGTTAGGCAATGATCTGGTTGGACTCCTATTCAGTAGATGAACTGCTGTAGAGACGGCTTCTCCCCACAAACAGTGTGGCAGCTTCTTTGCTTTAAGCATGCACCTGGTCATGTCAAGCAACATCTGATTCCTTCTCTCTACAAGACCATTGTGTTGGGGTGTGTACGGTGCTACCACTTCATGCACGATACCTTTGTTGGTGCAAAACTCGTTCATTCAAGTGAGTTAAATTCTCCTCCACCGTCTGTTCTGAAAATCTTAACCTGCAAACCAGATTCCCTTTCCGCCATAGCACAAAATCTTACAAAGCATAAATATACGTTTTTCTTTTCTTTGATCAAGTAAACCCACATCTTCCTAGTCCACTCATCTATGAAAAACAAGAAGTATTTATTACCTCCTATTGTCTCCACATCAAATGGGCCGCATACATCTGAGTAGAAAACAACAAGTGGTTGCTTTGCTCTCTTGTACATGGTTTGTTTAAACTTAGTTATGGTCTGCTTCCCAACAGCACATCCTTCACATACTTTGTCAGGAATCTGTATCTCAGGAGCTCCTTTTACAAGATCTTTGCTCTTCAACAATTTCATAATTCTAAAGTTCAGATGCCCGAACCGGTAGTGCCACAGCCAAGCTTCTTCCTTGGAATCAACAACGGTCAAGCATTGAACAACAATGGTATTAAGATTTACCTTAAAGGTTCTGTTCTTAGCAAGTGGGGCTCTAAGAACAAGTCGTTGTCTTTCGTCAAATACGTTTATGTGTTTTTGGCGCATAGTCATTGTATAACCTTTTTCGAGAAGCTGCCCCAAACTCAACAAATTACTCTTCATGTTTGGAACATACAGGACATTATTCATGTAGGCTGGTCGTCCATCTTTACGTTTGATCATAATTCTTCCAGCTCCTTCAGCCATGATCACACTATCATCGGCAAACCGCACGCTGCTTTTAATACTCGGGTTCAGATCTAACAGCAAATCTTTCTTCCTTGTCATATGATTGGAACAGCCTGTGTCTAAGTACCAACAAGATTCATCTTCTGCATGACTCGTTTCGTCAGCTAACAACACATGTTTAGCCTTACAACACCTGTCGCATGCAGAACCACCGTTCTTGCACTCGTTACACCTATTGTCGCATGCAGAATCACCATTCTTGTACTCGTTTTCGTCATCTTTGATTGTACTCATCAATAGCACGTGATCAGAATCAGAATCATTTGCATCTTGCACAAGATTAACCTCCTCATTTCCTTTGCCTTTCTTCACATCTTCGTTATGCCAGCATTCAGATGAATAATGTCCAAACTTACTGCACGTATAACATTGTATGTTTCTTTTATCAATGTTACTTCTTCCTCTCCCTCTGGAATATTTTCTTCCTCTCTTGCTGCCGTTCTTATTTTCACTACATTCGTCTTCATCATTTTGATCAGAAACACTCGAGTTTCTGCCTCCAATTCGACCTCCCCGAGCACGACCTCTATCTCTTCCATTTCCACGTCCTCTTGTTTTGTAATTGCTTCTAACCTATAGGGCTTGGTTCGTACCTTGATTTACTTCTTTCTCTGCATTTCTTCTTTCGATTAATCTTTTTTCATGTGCCTCTAGTGAATTTTGTAATTCCTCCACCTTCATTACTGCAAGATCTTTGCACTCTTCTACCGCAACGACGATATGGTCAAACTGAGGTGTCAAAGTTTTGAGAATTTTCTCGACTATTTTCTTGTCTTTCACGATTTTGTCGCAAGATCTCATCGCGTTTACAATGACTTGAATCCTTCCAATGTAGTCTATTACGGTTTCTTGCTCGCCCATGCATAGAAGTTCGTATTGTCGCTGCAAGGATTGCAACCGAACCTTCTTCACCTTGTCGGAATTACCGTATCCCTCCTGCAAGATCTCCCATACTTCTTTTGCCGTAGCCGCTTTCAAAATTTTATGAAAAATGGCAGCCGACACACACTGATGTAGAAGCATCCGGGCCTTGCAATCTAATCGCTTATTTTCTTTGTATCGCTTTGTTTCTTCGGGGTCACCCTTCAATGGTTCCTTGAAGCCTTTCTTGATTATCTCGTCAACCTCTTGATAACCAAAAATGGCATCCATTTTGACACACCAGTCATCAAACCCTTTACCGTCAAACACAGGAAAGTTACTATGTATTACACCGGTCATCTTCTTGATCGTCTTGAGTTGATCCACCAGGTTTCAAACCTGTGCTCTGATACCACTGTTATCGCAACTAGTTTTATGAATATGCAGAGAAGAAAGATGTATTTTAGCAGAGAGTGGGACAGAGAATAAGAGGGGAATACTGACACTATATTGAAAGAATAAAAAAAAATGAAGTATATATGGTGTGCATGAGCACACGGCAACTAACTGACACAAGTCAGTTACACAGTTATGTTTACAACAACAGGAATGAGACTACCATCGAAGTTTTAAAAATAAATTTCTTTTGAATATTCAATAAAATATTTTTAATAAATATTCAATTAAAACTACTTAATACTTTTAATTTACTTTTAATTTATTTTTAATTTTTTTATTTTTAATTTTTTTATTTTTAATTATTAGAATTTATTTATCAACACTTTATTTGTTACTCAAATTTATTGACCCATGTAAATAATTATAATTTTGTCATAAAATTATTTTTCTTTTTGGTATGGTTGCAATGTAGTTAATTTTTTTGGTGAGTAACTTACCTAAAAAAAAATTCAAAGGATGTCCTAAGCAAAATCAGAGCTTTAAAGGAAAAAGAACTCATTGTTTCAAATTCGCTTAGCAAATTTGAATTTACTGAGTGACATTTGTCCACAGTTAGAGAAGTCAAATGGTCAACTTTGATGTTTGAATGTCATTCATTTTTATAAAAATATATTATTTGGGTATTTTTTTAAAAAAATAAAGTTTTATATATTTATAAGAACAATTTAATTATTTAAAAGTATAGAATGTTAAGTTTTATCTAAAGACGATAATTTGAAATTTTTATACTTTCTTTTCTTTTATGGTAAGTTTCTCCTTTTCATATTTTTTTTCAGCCGAAAGTAAATCATTTAGTTCAGTATTAGTTGAGACAATTTCAATCATAGCTAACATGTCATTAATTTGGTTTCATTAGAACTACTAAGGCTAAGGGAATACTGAATCGACATTATTTGTGTAGAGCCAAAAATAATTTAGTTGAATATTTTCTTTTCTTTAAAGTTTAGTATTACATTGAAAGTTCCTTTCACATCTACTATATATAACAAAATTTATTGATCTAAAATTACTTCATACTTCATTTATATAAATAATATCAATATAATATATATATTTCAAATATATTAAGAATTTAATAATTTCAAATGTACTTTTATGTGTTTTAAAGTGTATTTTTTAATTAAATTTGTTTATCTTTTAATAAATAATAAATAATTTTTCATCATTTACTAGAATAATTAATTGAACCACATATTTTTACTCCAAAATAACTAAATTAATTCTGCACTAAAATATAAAGACTATATGCATTCTTTAAATATCATTTTTACAATATATATATATATATATATATATATATATATATATATTATTTTGATATTTTTAATATTATTCTTACAAAATTATATATGTTTTTTAAAACTTTATTATTTAAATACACATATAGGAAAATACATATATTTTTTAATTATTTATATTATTATGTGAAGAAAATTCTCCTTTTTATTTATATACACTAATATTACCTTTCAAATAACTGTTACTTTAAACTAAAATAATTATATTATTATTTTTACTCTTTAAATGATTATTAATTTAAATGCAATTATTTTAAATTAAAATAATTATTTTATCATTTTATTTTTGAAACGACTTGTTATTTAAATTTATTATTTTTAAACTAATGTTGCTTTATTTTTCTTTCATTTCTCTAAAATCAAACAACTTATTATTCATTAAATTATTCTCTTTTCTTCACTTATCTACTTTCCAGTCCCTATTTCTATGTCCAATACACCATTAAAGCAAACACACTTAAGGATGATGGAGAGCAAAATTGTTTGAAATATAGCCATACCTTCTTAGGTTTTGCGGCAATGGCCAATACCACCCTCACCAGCAGCACCATAAAGTAGATAATTGTTAATGTTTGGCAATACAATAATCAGTAATTGAATACATGAATCGATGATTCTGGTGGCAATCATCTAGTGGCTACTGCACCAGAGGCAGTGCAATGGCTAATATGATCCTCACCAGCAGCCACCATTTGCTTCCTCATTGTTAATGATTGCCAAGAAAGTACATGTTTTTGTGTCTACTCATGTAATCTCTACACCAGGCAGTGCGCTGATCAAACAGTGAAAATCTTCCTAACCTTCTTCATGTTCCTACGACAAACAGGGCAAGTACCAGAGGCCTCAGCTATCCTGCATATACATAATAAGAGTTAAAAATTAGTGTTTACAAAAGTTCATATGAAATAACTTCCCATTTAGCTTATACATTATCTAATTTAGTTTTCAGAACTTGATCTACTTTTTCAATCTTTCTTCTGAAACGAGAATTATTACTTGTTTGTTAGTTCTTAAATACCATCAGAACAATCCGGGGGAAAATGATGACAGTGTTAATAGTTATTACAACAAAGAATTACCTGGTTCCACAAGCAAAACAAGCCACACAGTGGCCACACGGAAGAAAGAAGCAGTCCCTTGGAGCATCAAAGCAAATAGCACAAAGACGCCGTGTATTGTTACTGGTTTGACCATCACCAGGAAGCTTCCCATCAATGGGGCCTCCTGGAAGAAAATCAAGTTCTTCCTCGTCTTGTGGCAAGGAATCATATGATGAACCCCAACTCGAAAGATCATCATCTTTGTGAGAAAGCAGAGGTGCCCTCTGAGGTTCTGTTCCCACACTTCTATGTCCTGCTCCACCTTCATGAGCAGACTGAAGGTTGTTCAATAAATTGAAGGACCAAAACACAAGAAAAGTCAATCCCCCTGCAGGAAGATATAGCGTAAATAGTAAGATAAAGCCTTTTAAAATTGGTACAGATTGTAAAAGCATGAGTTAGTAATGACTAAGGAGTTTACCAATGCCAAAAATATAGGTTACCCATCTTGGTCCATAGGACAGTTTGATATACCATTCATTGGATGCATTCTGAACCAAAGAAAAGTTACATAAATATGTAGCAAAACCAAAGCATATGCATTTCACAAGTTGGGAGAGGGAAAAGGCACATAATTTACAAGCTTCAGACTTCAGTGACAGACCAAAATCCAGTGCTAGGTTGCAACATTAATAATTTTACTTCCCATTTACCATTCACATGTTGTAATGATCACCATTTCTTTCAGTCTAGTATATGATAATTGCAACGATAAGCATTTCTTAGAAGTAAGTAAATGATCATAATCTTGCCTGTTGTGGAGCAGGAGTAACTAAAACAGCTGCACTTCCATCAAGAAAGAAAATATCTAAAGCGCATGGACTGTTGATGAGAGCACATCTGTAGTAAGCATTTGTTGTATTATGCAAAGAGGATATTACACTGAGGTTTAATGTCACCTATTGAATAAGAATAGACAAAACGTAAGTAACAAATGACTGATTACTTATTACTTAACAAATTAGTACAATGCTTGATAACATATAAACCCATTGAGATCATTTGAGGAAAAACGTAACTGATGTATGAGAAGCATAAACTAATAAAATCTGGTAAGATTGCTTGGATCAAACTCTTCAACCAAAACTACATCATTTCGAAAAATAATTAAAAATAACTTGTGTAGTCCTCTAAGCATGTACGAGAAAACAATAAACAAACACATAACCCATTTGTTATGAAAAAGTCTTCAGTAACTTCAATAGTTCTCAATTGTAGACGTTTTTTGGCGTAAACTCAAATTGATTATTTTCAGTTATATTTCTCCTTTCAATCTAAATTGAATATATAACCCCTTCTCATAATATGATAACGTGCCTTGTAAGTTTTATCCTTCCCATATTCTCATGTAGTTTAGCTCACCCTTTACATTCTTTTTATCAGAATCTCTGCATCATATATTTGAATGTCTGGGTGAATTTGTCATCATACTTTTTGGATTTTGCTTTTAAAATATTTATATTTAAAAAGTTAAATTTTATGAATAGTTTTTTTATGAAGAGATATGGAATTTTGAATCTCTTATTATTTCATATAACTACTATATGATGGATAAGAAAATAACCTTCACATCCTCATCCAAATTACCCAATGCTATGTAATAGCTCGACGATTGGAATATTTCCTGGGTAATCATACCACTTCCTATAAAGAAACAGAGCAACATCAACATAGGTACAATAAACACATGTTTTTATTCGGTGTCTGTAAAAGCATAGATTAAGAGATAGCATAAAGAATAAATCTCTTATTGAATTGCATCAATCTTATTCTTTTCGTCATCATATATGAGATTTAATTTTTAGAATTACAGTAGCTAAGTTAAACCACTCTATTATTCACTAAGTCTCTTAAGAAACGGAACCTCGTATATTATCATGAAACACAATATTCTTGGATAATTGTATAGTGAACTTGTTATCACAATAATCACAATTCCTATCTTCTCTTCAACTCTAAGTTTTTCTAATAATCTTCTAAGTCAAAGACATGGACAAGCACGTAACGTTTGCTGCTATATACTTTGCTTTTGTAGTAAACAAAACAACTATTGTTTCTTTTGTGGAGGAACTAGATCATAAATACAAATCTAAATGTACTTCTCTGCTCACGTCACTAATATAATAACTATTGGTAAAAGCTAGTCTGATTTCTCCTTTCTTATAAAAAAAATCCCAAAATTAACTGTACCTTCTTAAAATTCTTTTTGTTATAAGCTAGTCTGATTCAAGATGACAATGGATAGGGTAAAACACTTGTCTATCCCCTGTTCTATTCGCAAAAAAAAAAATTTAATTGTTATCTACCCATTTAAAAAATATATACAGAAATTTAAAAAGATATATTTTATAAATTTTTAAAATAAAATATAAACAAAATTACAGAAAATATAAAATATAATATAAACTAATTTTTTTAATTAAATTTAACCTAATAAAATATAAGTTAAATTTAAAATTTAATTAAATTTAAGTTAATAAAATATAAATTCAATTTTATTTTTATTTTTTTTTCAGATAACCAATATTCGTTGATACAGATCATATGATACACACGTACCTAGTTCTCATTTAAATGAGTATTAAAATATTTATTACCTGTTACTTTTATATATCAACTATCCACCAAGACTTTTTTTCCCAAATATTAACAAATATAAATATTTTTATCATCACCAAATGTGCTAGAATTAGAGTAGGATAGACAATAAATTCATGACTACTCACTATTAAATAAACAAGGTTTTTAACCAACTTTTTAAATAAAGTTTTATCAACCAATCGTTCATCCTTCATCTTTATACAACTTTGTTTTGTATTGGATTCTTCGTAATGTTACTATTTCCCATTCTAAACCTAGTTAACACTTCACATGCATATCTTGCAAATGAAAATTTCATTTAAACTTTGTCTAACTTATGTTCGGAGAAAATATTTCATCTTTCCCAAGTTACATATATCAAAGTCAAAGGTCATTAAACTTTTAAACTTGTTGCACATGGTCTTATAATTCATAGCAAATATTAAATCATCAACATAAATACTGATATTAATATTTTATCTTCATGTGACTTTGTGAATAATGTGTGCTCAACCTTTGGAATTTCTCTTATTCTCCTTTCTTTATAAATCATTGGGATTGCTATACATACACTTTTTCTTTCAGCTCCCCGTGAAGAAAGCACTCTTCACATCAAGTCGAAAAACTTTCCATCTAAATTGAGAAATTGTTACAAGTATCACATGAATGGTATCGAGTCTTGCCATTAGAGCAAAGACTCTTTGTATTTCTCCAGACTCCTATTTTCATTAAATTCCATTTTGGACACCCACTTAACTCCAATAGGTTTGACTCCCTTAGGCAACACAATGAGTTCTCAAGTTTTATTCTTCTATATGGCTTTAATTTATTTTGGCATTGCTTCTCTCCAATATTTGTTAGTCATAGCCTCTTCAATTGAAATTGGATCATCTTTAGTCATTATCATCATTACTTTCAAGTTTTCTTCTTCTAATAATTTTTCCCCACTTTTATAATCTACCATCTATCTGTATGCTCTTTTTGTTTGTTCACTCCTCCTTTCATCTATTTGGTTCATTTTTAGGTGATTAGATCAAAGTGTTACTCAAATTGTTTGGACTGCTACTCAAACTATTTGAACATGTTTCACCATTTTCTTCTTTCATTTTGGTCATCTTCATCTTTCCATTTTAATTTATCTCGCTTGATTTCTTCATTTACTCTATCCCAGTCCTAGTTTTCTTCTTTAAAAATATCATCTTTAATGACAATAATGTTCTTTGAGATTGGATCATATACCCTCCACTCCTCGGACTCATCATTAATTCCTAGAAAGACATATTTTTTGCTCTTATCATCTAACTAATTCTCCATTTGATCAAGTACATGAACATGTGTTGTACATCCAAAAAAGCACGAAAATACTACCACATGTTTCTCACCACTCCAAGCCTCTTTTGGAGTTTTGATTTCATCTGCCGCAATTGGACATCGATTTTGAATATGAACACATCATTTTGACGCCTTAGGTAAAAAAACTTTAGGAACTTGCTTCTCATTTAACATGGAGAGAACAACATTCATAATCGTCAATCATCCTACTTTTCTTCTCAGTAACTCTATTTTGTTGAGGTAAATTGTTCGCTGATGATAGTTTGATTGACAAAGCTCTACAAACTCATTTTAGGTGAACACCACCCCTATTTGTTCTTAAACAAGTTATAGATGCATTTGTCTTCTTTCAACATGAGCCTACACCTTTTTGAATGTTACAAGCGCCTTCGAATTCTCATGTAAGAAATACATCTAAGTTTTATGAGTAAAATCGTCAATAGACCTTAAGATGTACCTCTTATGTGAAGTTGGCTAGATGAGCCTACACATATTTGAATGCACTAGCTAAAGCTGCTTTGTAGCTTTTCATGAGCTCTTGCTCGGTATAGGCTTTTTATGTTGCTTGAGGTTAAACAAGTGGTGCATATATTCAAGGACGATAAACCAATCACCATCTTCTTACAAGAAAGTGTTATTGTGAATCAGGGGCCTAATGATGAAACACTTAGGTTTGCAAGTTCCATCCAAAATAAAAATGGCTAACCCCTTTTCTTGCAAGTTTTTGATTATTAATAAATTGATTTTAAGCTCACAAATATTGTAATCATTCATTACTAAGTTATCTCATTCACTTGCATCGTTACACTTTTTTTTGTTGCCACTATCATTTGCATGTCATTCCTAAGCTTCATTGTCTTGTAGTATTCTACCTCCAAATCTAGAAACCATTCTTTATTCCTGTTATATGGTTACTGCAGCTCAAGTCCAGATACCATATTTCTTCTCCTTGTGTTTGATAAGGCTCTTCACAAGACATAAACAAAAGCTCCTCTTCTTCATCCAACTCAACATAATTTGCTTCATTTTCCTGGTCAAGAGATTCATATTGAAAGTGTCTCTACTTATGCCATTTGAAATACTCAATAATGACTTTATTTAGAGGTCATCTCCCTCTACCTTTGCCCTGTCCTCTAAATGCACTATGACTCTTATCTTTGTTGGGTCTGTTTTCCTGAGTTACTTTCAACATATGTTCCTCCTCTCGGTATCCCTACATCCTTTGTAATCCGATGCAACTTATCTATGCTTAAATTACTTAGATCATTGGATTAAACAACATAATTATACTTGGCAGTTAACGATCTTAATACCTTACCAACCACTATACTTTGCTTCATTGTCTCACCATTTGACTTCATCTTTTATTCTAATCAAGGTGCGTCCTAAGGAGTCGTCTACTTCTTCACCTTATTCATAGTAAGAAACTCAAACTCCCTTTCAATGCTTGAAGACGTGCTTTTTCTACTTTTGTGGATCTTCGATACTTTTGTTTCACTAAGTCTGAAATTGTCCCCGATGTTCCATTGTCAATCATTGTTTCTTGGAATTTTCTATCAATAGCCTAGAACAAGAAGTTGTTAACCTTCAAATCTTTAAGTTTGGTCTCCTTCACAACGTTTTTTTATGCCTCACTCGTTGATCATGTCCCACGTATTATCCACTAGGCTCCACCATCTCTTTACTCCTTAGAATGTTCTCCATCGTCATTGACCAATAATTATAATGGCCATCAAACTTGGAAATAGTCGGTTGCACAAACTTCTCTAAAATTTGATCTTCTTTTTAAGTGTTTAACTCATACTTACTCATTGTGTTCACTCACACTTTATCAGACTCCTTTTGGGACTCTAATACCAATTGTAAAAGTTTAGATACTAAGAGATAGCAAAAAAGAATAATCACTCTTATTGAATTCAGAAAACAAGGATTATTTATATCCTTTTACAAAAGCAGAAAATCATAATAAACCACATTTACATACCTATAACGTAAAATTTGGAATTGAATACTTATTCTTCTTAAAAACTAGGACTTGATAACTCACAACAAATCAAAGTTTAAATAAAAAATATAACAAAACATCTCTAAAAGTTACCATGAATCACATTCCATGACAGAGTTGTGTTAGGTTCTGTTGGGTTCTCCAACCATCGAGTGAAGGCCTCCATCCCTGAACAAGTAAGGGCATCAAAATGACATGTCACAAAATATAAATAATGGTATCATGACACAATTTAATTGACACAGAGTATAAAGGTATAATGATTATAAAAGTGTAAACTTTTATATTTTTTCAAGAAAAAAAAGTAAAAAGTAAGAATGAATAGTATCAAATGAATGTAAAAAATTTAGGTGTGTTAAAAAATCATTTTTCAAAATATAATGTAGCCATTCATCTTTTGTTACAACACATATAGACTAATAACTACGTGTGTATGCTCAAGTTTCGTGATAACTAAAACTAGGGATGTGTGGCAACACTTCATGAACAAGTTCTGTGATTATTTTATTGGGTACCAATTGAAAAATTATATTTTGACACCATTTTTTTTTCAATTTACAATTCCTTTAATAATAGTATTATATTTTACTAATAGAAATAAATATAAACAAAATTTAAAATAAAATAATAGTTTGTAGAATTGTTGAATGGGAGTATAATAAAAAGAGATGGTAAAAAAGAAATTACAACACAACACATTCACCAATTGAATGTGACTTTCGAATTATCCATGTGCACAACGAAATATGTGTAAGTGACACCAGAGAATTAAAGATATAAGAAAAAGCTAACAATTAATAGATCTTAAATTGTCTATACTCTATATTTATTACAATTACGATAAAAAATACATTCATCGAGGAAGTTATAAAAAGCTCTAAATTAAGTCACTAAAATACAATGGAAAATAATAAACTACTTAGCAGAACATAAACATTAAGAAGGAAGGGCCTAAATAAATTATAGTACTTGATTGCGAAACCAAAGGACTTTCTCAATTTTATTTTTCCCCGTTAATTAAATTACTAGATAAATAACGATAAAATAATATATATTTACTTTTATTTGACATATATTAAAAATATAAAATGATTAAAAAAATTATATTTTTTAAAAAATAGAATAAAAATAAAAATAAAAATATTAAATGAGTATAAAAAAATTATGTGTAAAAATATTACTTTTAGATAATATCACACAACAAATGCTTTATGTATGTGGGTATATATATTACATATATAGTTATAAACTCAAAATTTGAGAGGTAAAACACAATGAAATGCGAGGTATAAAGTTTCAAAAGCCATACCCTGAGCAACTATAAGGAAAACAGAAGAGCTCCTAGAACTAACGTGATACGAAATATTTATTGCACTCCCTCTGTTTAGATAAAGTTTCCATTCCTGTGGAAGACATAACAAAGGAGTGAGAAAGACGTTTGCAGCATCTGAAATCAGAATCATGTGAAGGCAAAGATGAAACTTAAAATGGAAAGGGAAAGGTAGTAAGAAAAAACACATTAACTTGCCTTTTCTGCGCCAGAGGGAAGAGACACGTTAAGAGTCTCACCCCAACTGCTAAAAACATCAAGTGGTGGATACCCATATGTACCATAAAGAATGGGTCGGCCTCCATGATTTCCCATCAAATTTTCTACCTAATGCAAAATCAAAAATAAGTTCCATATTATCCACGCATTCACCACCTACAATTCCAAATCCAGATAAAGAAAAATACAATGGTCATTCTGACCTTCACAGATTTCACGAACACGGAACTTGGTTGAAAAACTTTCGAAGATGTTGGACCGAGCACGATCGTCACGGACCCATAAACCCCCAGTATCATAGTCATCGAAACTGTAGCTTACAATATGTTCACAAATCAAAATAAACTAAATAATAACTTATTATCCAAGAGAAGTTCAAATTCTAATTAAAAAAATATAAAAACACCAAAATTTTAGAGTTTAATGGTAATGTACCATTGTCTAAGTGTAGAATTAATACAAGAAGGTTTTTTCTTAACTAAATTTTTTTGTTAAATATGTAAAAAAAAAGGAAGATTAAACCGTGAATGCATTAAAAACTACGATAACAGACTGAACAATCAGATTGAAGATTGATTCCGTTACCGAATAACCAAAAGCTGAAGACCACGGCGAAGCAGGAACACGTTTCCTCTCTGACAGCGGGGGCGGAGCCAACGCCGATACTCCAGTTGCCTCTGCTGGAAGTGCCGTGGGCACGCTCCGGCTCGCGTGGCCGGGCCGGCGGCGTCTGAGAACTGGCGGACGCCGTTTGTTCCGGCGGTAGCGGGGTGATGGAGTGAGGGTCTGGCATTGTGGTAGAGAGGAAAGGACGAGTGGTGCGATGGAATGAGTAGTGAATTAATTTGTGCATAGTGAAGTGAAGCGTGATGAGTGTTCAACTGCGGGTCTTCTAATGAGGTTTGGTGGCCGGAACGGTAGTTAGAGGAAGGAAACTATGGTGGTTGCAAACAGATCTTACTTTTGTTACGTGAGACAAAAGTTGATGCAGCTCTTTGCAATTGAAGAGTGAGGTTTGACTTACTTAACCCTCGTGCTTTTCTACATTACACCTAACCCAAAGTCTTCCCTCCTTTTCGATTTCATCTAAACGATGACGTGTTTACCATTTGGGAGACAATAAAAATTAATATTTTTTAAGTTTAACTATTGTTTTCTTGGATGAAACATTCGTGACAAATTAGAGAGACAGCTTTTCTGGTAGAAAGCAGTGTATGTATTTGTGTAATGAAAAGACAAAGATGTTTACATAATTGTGTAATCATAATTTATAATGAGTGTTTTGATTTTATGATAATTATTTCTAAATTTATGTTAATTATGATTTCTACTAATTGGCCTTGTAACTTTTTCTTTTATAATAATAGTGCATGGAAATTAAACTTTACTTTTAAATATCAATGACTTATAAAAACTTTACTTATTATAAAAGTTAAATATAAAATAAAAAACATTATGAGAACTTTTGTTTAAAAAAACAAAAAAATTAGTAGTGTTTTACATAAATTGAAACTTCTCTAGCCAAAAACTTAATGAGATGGAGTTTTTGAGCTTTGAATTAAGTTGGTCACAAATTATTCTATAGATGATGTTCTACACTCGAGTCAATAAAAAATATAATACTACAGTGAAGACATTGTTATATATAGAAAACCTTTAAGTTTAAGATAAAAAGAGTAATCGTTCACCAATTATTTCTCAAGGAATTGTTATAGTTACTGTTATATTGAAGATATAAAAGAAGAAACTCAATTTGTTAGATTTTATCTTTTATATAATTATCAATTGATATTTTGATAATGATTTATTTATAAAATATTCGAGTTATAATGAGTATTTTAAACAGAGGCATATTTAAGTTTTAAATCCAAATGATTTTTATCAAGTAAAGAATTTGATTTGTTTATATTTTTTAAAGAACTGAAATCTATAATGACACAGTGATATTTTTTAAAATATTTGTACAATTATGAGTTTTGGTTATAAGAATGAGTGTTTTTACCTTAAAATGGGAAAAATAATTTCATCACCTTATGAGAATATTAAGTAACCTTGTAACAATAGGAATCTGACTAAACCTGTTTGGAAAATCTATTTTAATCATTTTGCTTATTGCAATTATTGTTTGGTTGGTGTGCTTGTGTTTATGTTCTACAACTTTCTTTTCTTTGTGTTATTTTTTTGTTTTTGCTTTTCAAGTCTCTTCTTTATTTTTATGTTTATGTTTTTCAACTATCAAATCCTTGTTTATATAAAAATTAGGCTACCTTATTTGCTTGAGTATCTTTTGTGTTCTTGTGTGTGATAAGTATTGATACTAATGATGAAGAAGACACAAGGAGCATGAAAATTTGAGTTGTAAGCTATCTCGCCTAAAAAAATGTTTTTCTGTCTTTTTCTATTTTTAACTTTTTGTTTTTGTTGATAATAAGAGTGTGACTTGGCTAGTATGAAAAATATAATACATTTAGTTTTATGATTTTGAGTGTGCTTTTGCGTGATTTTTAGGAGAATTGTTTTGTTGCTTATAAGTTGATTTTGGAATATGTTGTGATCTTGTGAAAACTTTTGTTTGTGGTTGTTCTCATGTTTGCATGCTAAGAATAATGTCATTGTTTTTACTACGATTAATGATTGTGGCATGGTGTCTAAAAACATTAGGAAACCAAATAATTAAACTAGGTGAGATTTTGTGCCTCATATATATCTATTGAGTGCTACCACTTTTGACTTATAACACTAGTGTAACAAAGGGAAACGATAGTGGTTGTTTTTGACAATACGCTTCGGTTTTCGAACCGAGGCCTATATTGGCAAGGTAAAAAGGTGGATACTTTTGGCCTCGATTCCAATCGAGGTAATATGCCCAAGGTTTCTGCTTCGGTCTGCACCCGAGATAATAACATGGATTTATGGCAGCGGTTTAGGCTAGAACCGATGCCAGAACCCTTTATTTATTTATTTTTAAATCATGTGCTCTTATTTGGAATTTAAAAAAAAAACAACTCGAACAGAAATTCCCAAAACTAGAACAATTAAAATCGTAATTACAAATATCAAATTGCAAGAAAACTTTGCAAGCATACAAACCCCAATTTCCAAATCGTAATCCAAAATCCTAGTCCCAAAACGCACGAATCAGATTCAAAAAAAATCCCAAATCAGTACGAGGTTAGAAACCCTAAACTTTGCACCGGAGTTAGACGCGACTTCCCTTCATCGCGAAGACACCAGAACATGAACCCTCACGGAGGCACCGGTACTACCACATTGCGAGAAAGAAAGATGCGCCTAAGTTGTCGAAGTTGCCTCCCTTCCTACAAAAATGAACCAACACCGAGAAGCGAAAGGGAGTCTTCCCTCCATGCGAAACACGAACCACAGTTGGAGAAGAGGAAAAGAAAAGAAAAAGATGAAGATGGGTGCTTCTCCCTTCTTGTGAAGTCGCGACAGAGGAGTGAAGAAGAGAATAAAACATTGGCTGAGAGAACCCCAAGGGCAAGAGAGAACAGCGACGCAATTTCAACCTAAACGAACGTTTGTCTAAAAATGACTCTATTCACGAAATTTAAACAAAAACGCATGTTATTACCTCGGTTATTTTTTTAACCAAGACAGTAAGCCTTTACCGCCTCGCACTACAAGAAAATTGCATTTTATATACTGATTATTATATACAGATTTGAATCCGTATATAATAAAAATGTTACATACGGATATTATATACGGATTCGTTATATACAGATATTATATACGGATTTATTATATACGGATTTTATATACGGATTTATAATTAATTAATAAATAAATAAAATTAAGTTATTTTAAGTCGTCAACCCTTTCTTTTTTTTCTCACTCGCGCTGCAACCATTTCTTGTTTGGAAAAAGGGTCGAGGCACTCCCACCACCAAACCTATTCTTCTTTCTCTTTCACTTCAACCCTTCCTAAATCAGTGTTCTGGTCATGGTTCTCTCTCGTCGAGCCCTCCTTCCCCTTCTGTGGAGCCTCGGTTCTCTTTCGTTGAGCTTTCGTAGGTCGCGCATTGAAACCCTAATTTTCCCTCATTCGAACCATCATTGTGCGGCCTTGGTACCATGGTTAATTGGTAAGTAATGTTTAATTCTCATTGAGCTAAATTTTTGAATTGCAAAAACCCTAATCCTCTTTTTCTCTCATCCATTTTCGATTTATGCAATTCCTCGCGTGATAAGGTTCTATTTCTTCCCCGCAAAGCTATTTTGCACGAATTTCTTTTTTCTACATTTATTTCCTGTTGTTAATCACCCAAGATTTAAAGCTTTTGTTGCACTAGAAAATAGATACTTTTCGTGCTTGCGTTTTGATTTTCGCAATGGCCTCCAAAGCTCCTAGATCGAGGATTGGTCACGAGAGTAGAGCCAAACTGCAAAAGGTTAGTTTGCGTGTTCATCTTCTTCATAGTCGTCTCTCGGCTTTTTAATTTGTTTTTGTTTTTTGTTTGGATAATTCCGGCTTTGAATGATACTGCTGTTACTGGTTGAGAAATTAAAAAGAAACTTATTAATAATTATTTAAATAACACTTGTGGTGATTGAAACTGACTAATAAGAAAAAGAACGGTAACAGAAAGAATAGTAAATATTTTATTCTTTTTCTATGAAATCTATTTTCAAGTTTTTTGTCCTTTTCATTTGGCACAGAAAGAAGCAAGACATAATCGACAGGCACTGTAGAAGATTGTAGTTACAGACATGCCGGCTTGAGCATTGGTATTCTTAGTAATGAATAGGAAACCATAATTTGTGGAATTCATATTCAGAGCTCAAAGATATGCATAAATAACAACTTGGTAACCATAACAGGTTTGTAATAAGCTGCATATCAGTTCATAGTTGAAACTGAAGATGGGGGAAGCTACAGAGAGGTATTCTTGCTTTTTCTCTCACAAGTTTGAGATACCAATTATATTGCTGTATTCAAAATATACATTTTTTGAGTCCCTTTGACCTTTGGGATGTGGTTGAGTTGATCAGGTATGCAGTGGTGACAGGAGCAAATAAAGGGATTGGATTAGAGATAGTAAGGCAGTTAGCTTCAGAAGGAATAAAGGTGGTACTCACTGCAACGAATGAAGAGAGGGGTCTTCAAGCATTGGAGACACTCAAAGCCTCTGGTCTTTCTCATCTACTGTTGTTTCATCAGCTAGATGTGGCTCATGCTGCAAGTGTAGCTGCTTTTGCAGCTTTTATCAAATCCAAATTTGGTAAACTTGATATTCTGGTAAAATCAGACTTTCATGCTTCTCTCTTTTGTTTGTTCTAAGTTCAAGTTTGTCTCATAAATCTTCCGTGCTTAAGCTTCACTGAATGAAAACTTTAAAGACAAAATTATTTTATTATAGTTTTTAAGATGGTATCAGTATAATCTAAAACTTGTTTTGTCGTGCCTCTCTTATCTTCTGCTATCATATTACTCACTAATATCAAGAAGTGTGCTTGAGATCTTATATTTATTAGAGATAAAATAAATTTATTATATATAAATGGAAACAAATCAAATTTTTTCAAGTTTGTTTCATTAAGACGTTTGAATATTTCTTATTATTTCTCTTTCTAACTTTTCATGAAAATCTCATCTCCAACCAAAGTCTTCTGTTTTTTGCTCATTTGTTAAACGAATTCATTGGGTTTGTATAAAAATTGTTCAAACCTGTTGGTGTGTGCATTAACCATTACTTTTAATGATACTTTTAAGACAGTAGAGGCACTAGAGGTTAAAAAGAGATTTCATTGAATCAATTTGACAGATTCCTTTTACATCTAGTCATCATTTGATTAGGATAAATTTTTGTAATGGCTTGAAGGGAATCAATTCTTTACAAATGGTAACCTTTTGTTTTAGCATGTTTCAATATGAAATGTTGTTCTATGCAGGTTAACAATGCGGGAATCGATGGAGTTGTAATTGAAGACAGAGACTTAATCACTACAGTCATCGTGAATCGTGGGGTAAGAATATAAGCGTGTTCTGAAATCTAATTAATAGACATGGAAAGTTGCAGTGTCTAAAAGAGACCTAAAGTCTTCAACTTTTCTAGACCATTTGAAAATCTAGATCCCATCCCATGTCAACTTATTAATCCTTTCAACTTATTTTTCTGCTGTAGGTTTCATTTAATTTGCTTGAGAAGTACTTGGAAGCACACTCAAAGGCCTCCATGTGGGAAAATGAGCTCCTGGATGTAGGCTACCAGCCTTTGTGCATCCAAATTCCCTACACAGTAAGGCTCTTAATTTTGAACTAAGAACTCCAGCCTCACGTTTTGTTTCCTTAGTTGGTATAAGGCTTACTCCTTGCATATTATTTTCTCTGTTAGTCGTGTACTCTGTGTTAGATGGCTTACTCCAAGTAACATTTTTCTGGATATGAATATTGTTGATTGATGAAAAGAAAGAACACAATTTTTCTGGATATTGGAAGTGATGCATTTACTCTTTGCAAGCTGGAAGCATTTCAACCAGGAAAAAGGGGAGTTGTCGTGGGATTAGTGGAAGAGAAGCATTTCATTCTCCTTTCTTAGATGGACGGTGACGTTGCAGAAGGTTTCTAGTTTTCTTGTCTATGTTGAAACCGAGGAGAATTTTGAAGAACACATGGTCTTGTTCTTGTTTTTGTCTTTATGTTTGAACCAGATTTTTATTTTTATATTAGTGTTATTTTACTGTGAAGAAGTGTGCATGTTGGTAGCTTTTGTCATTTTCATTTGGTGATTAGATTGTTGCTCACGGTGATTTGTGGTTTCTTTTAGAAAAAGCTGATTTATTTGAGTTGAAAGAACTTGCACAAGGTGTCAAATTATTTTCTTTCTTTGATGAAAGAGGAGAGCACGGTCATTGAAAGTAAGTGGGGTCACGGCTTGAGTTGGTGCAACTGCCATGTGGAGAAGAATTCATCCACTTTAGAAAGCAAAAGTGGAAGGGTGGTTGGTGATTTACGTGAAGAAAAGAGAAGTGGCTTACATGATGCATATTTCTTTTATTTCTGAGTTGGTGCAGCATGGAGAGAAGAGAAGCACACTTTCATTTGTTTAGAATACTTTCAAATTTTTTATTCCAGCTTAGGAGTAGTTTTAGTTTATTTTATTTGCTGCCAATTATTTTGATTCCTTAAGTGTTCACGTTTTTTTGCAATTGAGAAAAAAAAAGAAGGGGTGCTAGAATGAGGAGGGCTATTGCGTTTGCCTTTAGGGAATGAGGAGCAAATAGGTGTTGCACGTAGAATAGATGGAGTAAGGGCACGGTGATTAATTGCATTTCAAGTGGAAGAATATGCCAATCAATGGTTGCTGCCACGTTATTCATCTAGGAGCTAAAAGGGTCTTCTTTTAAATTATTTTAAATGCTTATTCTTTGGAATGGTTATGTGACTTTGTGTAAAATATATATTGACTTTGTGACTGACATGCATTTGGTATTTGAGTTCTTTTTCCAATCTTTTTTGCTTAACTTAGTGCCACCATTTTATAACTGCCATGATATTTGGTATTTGACTTGAAGATTTGACTTCTTTTGAGCCCTGCTTCTTCTTTTCTGTGTTGGCAGTCTATCTGTGCAGAAAGAACCGTAGGGATGCTTTTCTGTGCTGGTATTCCGAGAGTTAATGGTGATTACTAGTTAATACCCTCAATAACTACCATGGTCTAACCTTTTTGTTCAAATTTTCATACTGGATTGAACTTCATTAAACTTTTCTTTGTCATTGCAGGTTGGAAAAGCTATAACAAAAGATGATAAAGCTCAAACATAATTGTTCTGGTTGTGATCACAAGTTGCTAAATTAGTATTGAAGTCCAAAGTGTTATTACTACAGAGAGGTATATGATACCATTATACCATTCTTTTGTAATAGGTTTGGTTTCTGGAAAGTTTTCTTGGCTTCTGCTCAAGAGCAATGATCTATTAATTGCTCTGTAGGAAAACCAATAAAAGGTTTTGTGCTAGGTTTGGTTCCTCTTTTCCTTTTTCTTATCCTCTCTTCTCATTTCTTCTTCCTCGCCTAGAAGCCATCAAATCCTGGAATCCATTGTGCAATGGGACGTGAGAGGAAGCAATTATGTCCGGAGAGAAACGAAATTAGCAGAGTTAAGAAGGGAATGAGTGGGAGAAGAAGTGGGAATCACATAAAGGAAAGAGAGAAAAAGAGTCTCAAGAGCTAACGAAAATAGGAAAAGAAAACAAAGGCCAAGGTATGGGAGAGTTAAATTGCTTTTGATCTTGTATCTTGTTGTTCTATGAATTGTAATGGTGTCTTTGGATTCTGGAAATTTTATAATATTGTTGATAATAACTGAAATAAGTGTATGAATGTATTTATTCTGAGAAATAGATGTGTATGGGTGTTGTTATCTTTGCTTGGGCTGCAGTTAGTGACATGTATGAGTCTGAAAAAGTAAGTATATGATGTATGCTCTGTTTTGGGAATGAAATATTAGAATGAGTTTTCTTTATGGGATGGTTATATGTCAAGAATAAAGGAGTGTATGAACGTGTATATATTTGAACTGAATTAGTTAGACTGGGGATTCCCACCAAACCGATGAGCTACGTTGATCTGGGTTGGAGTAATTGATGACTGATTTATGTAAGTATTGTGCCTTGATATTGCTATGTATACTGTCTCAAGAGTTCTGCATAAACTGTTGTTGTTTCAGAATAAAAATCTGCTGAAAAACTGTTTTGATTCAAATGCTGTAGAAAATTATTTGTTGTTTTGATAAAAATGTTGCAGGAAATTATTTGATGTTTGGATATAAAAATGCTACAGAAAATTGTTTGTTGTGTTGATTCAAATGCTACATAAATATTTTATTGTATTAGTTGGTTAAAATCTTGTTTAATATATATTTGTATAGTGTGGATGCAGGGCATATATATTTATTGTATGGGATGTTAGTCATGATTGATATATTGTTATATATATTACATTTATTACGTTATATATTATATAGCAAGCTAAGATAAGTTTTCGTTTCAGATTTTGGGTGTAAAATATTATAATATATATATATATATATATATATATATATATATATATATATATATATATATATATATATATATATATATTAGATGGTTTGTAATAAACTTTTTCCTTTGGGATTATTAGTATATTATATTAAAAGTATTAACTGGATTGCTGCAAAATTAATTTTATTTGGATGTATGAACGTGTGAATGTACCAAGAGGTTTGAACAAATATTATGCACCATACCTTGTGATTTTAGTATAATCTTGTTGCAAATTTGGATTCAATTATTATTAATTAGTTGACTTCTTTTTCATAATATTTTAGATAAAAACTCTTAAGAAAAGAAAATAAGAAAAAATCTGCTGAAAATTCTTTGCTGTTTTGATAAAAATGTTGCAGGAAATTATTTGATGTTTGGATATAAAAATGCTACAGAAAATTGTTTGTTGTGTTGATTCAAATGCTACATAAATATTTTATTGTATTAGTTGGTTAAAATCTTGTTTAATATATATTTGTATAGTGTGGATGCAGGGCATATATATTTATTGTATGGGATGTTAGTCTTGATTGATATATTGTTATATATATTACATTTATTACTTAATATAAGCTAAGATAAGTTTTCGAAACCTATGTCTTATTTTTGATAAATGTTGAAAGTTTTCAGTGAATTATATCTTTTATTAAATAGTTGTAAATGTTTATCTATATTAGATGATTTTTGGCAATGTGTTAGTTATGTTGACTTTTATCAGCTATTGAAACTCATAACTATTAAATGCAGATGCAGAATCACCTATTTTTTTTTTATAAAATCATAAATTATATACGGATTTTTCCGTATATAATTATATACGGATTTTATATACGGATTTTTCCGTATGTAATTATATACAGATTTTATATACGGATTTTTCGTATATAATTATATACGGATTTTATATACGGATTTTCCGTATATAATTATATACAGATTTTATATACGGATTTTTCGTATGTAAATTATATACGGATTTTTCCGTATGTAAATTATATACGGATATATCCGTATATAACTTAGCTACGCTTCTTTTATATATGGATTTTTGTCCGTATATAATCCGTATGTAATATCATTTTATATACGGATTTTGGAGGTTATATACAGATTTTGACCGTATGTAACTGTGATTTTTCTTGTAGTGTCGGTTCTATAGAGAATCGAGGCCTAAAGTGCCCAGAAAAAAAAATTCAAAAATTATATTAAATGACATTTTTGTAATTTTAATGAACCTTTTTACCTCGCTTCTAAGGAGAACCGAGGCCAAAATCTCTGCACAAAATTAATTACCTTCTGTGAAAATCTATACGTTACAACTGTCTAACTTTAATGAGAGGAGGATATGGCCTTGGTTCTGCAGGGAATCGAGACCAGAGCCCCTTTTCAAAAACTCTGTCAGTTGAAACGTCAAAGTACAGAGTGGGACATAGTACAGAGTGGGAATGTCAATGGAGAAGAGGGGTTTTGGCCTCGATTCTGAGAGTAACCAAGGCCAAAAACCCTGCACATAGATATTTGTCAGACTGCATATAGGATTCTTAGTTGGAGTAGGGGGTTTTGACCTCGGTTCTAAGGATAACCGAGGCCAAAAACCCTGCACAAAGATATTTGTGAGCTGCAAAGTCTTTTCTTGGCAACTTTTGCGGACTCTATGGCTTCGGTTAAGGTAGAACCGAGACATATACTTTCCCAATAATTTCAAAAAGGCCACCGCCCCATTTTATCTTTCGGTTTCTGGCCAATCGAAGCATAATGAGCGCATTAGTAGCCCATTTTTTACTAGTGTAATTAACTTTGTTTGATTTTCATTACTAGTTGTTTTTCATTTGCATGTTTACATTTGAACAAGGTCATTCTCTCTTTCTTCAAAGCATTGTTGACTCATAATAACTTATTATGTTGTCAAATATTAGAACCTTTTTGTAACCCATTTGACCATTAAAAGCACAACTATTTCATCTTGGAATCTGGACCCTTGTTGAAAATTATTGACTACCTCACCATAAATGGAAAGAGCAAACATTTCATGGTCATAAGTGTGATTCAAGTGTGAGGGAAGTTACCAAAAGAGGGGAACCATGAAAGTCATATTAGAATTGGTTGTAGTTCATGTGATGTCATCTTATAAATATGTCCCATATAAAAGAAAAAGATAAAAAAAGAAAAAATGGAGAAAAAAAAGAAACATGAATAATGTGGCTGCAATGTGGTGATTGGTTGTGTTATATTTTTCAGATTAAAGAAAGTATAATGCTAAGTCTGTGAAGTTGATGTGATTGCTCTCTTTTGTAGTTCATGCTACCTAGATACACCAATTCCCTTCCTTGCCTTGTCCCAACACCAAATAAAGTCCTTTTTGTGTTTGCATGTTTTGAAAACTCTTGACTCTTGAAATGAAAAACAAAATTAAATTGTGTGCAAGAGAATGACACTTGTATAGTGTGCTTGAGCGAAACACCTTTTCTAGTGAAGATTGATTCCTTGGGTTGATTAATGGAACATTTTTGTCATAGCTGTTAATCTCTTTTAAAGCATGTATATTCATTCTTGTGATGTTTACATTATGGGAACCATAGTTAGAGATTTATAAGTTTCACATATTCTTTTTGGATTGATGTTGAAATTAGAGCATTCAAGCATGTGATCTAAATTGAGTGAATTTGCATCTTAGTTGTTTGACCTTTGTTGAGTAGTTGTCTTCTTAAGCCAAGTTGCCTTAGGAAAAACAATGTTTTAAGCATGAGGGAGTTTGATAACGTTAATTTCTACCTTTTCTTGGTGTTAATTTTTGTGAATAAAATCAACTTTATCTTGTTTAATCCTTAAGTTTATCTTGTTTTTGCATATTCTTTTATATTTTAGTTGTTTTATACTTGTTTATCTCTAATCTCTATTTTTGTGTGTGTGAAATAAGTCAATAGGAATCAATTTTGGTGGAGGAAAACAAGTGGAACTTAAGGAAGCATGATTGGATAAGACATAATGATTTTTAGACAAATACCCACGTCAGGGGAATTAGAATCGAACCCAACATTGCAACCATGAAGAAAGGAATCACCTGTAGGGTTATTACTACCATGAATAGTCCTTGGGAGAGAAAAAAAAACCACCATTGAGTTATTTAATACCATTGGGTTTACACAAAATGAAAGTGATTATCAACCACAATCGAATATGCACCAAAAGATCAATACAACCAAAAAATCAATACAAAACCAATTAGCAAATATTAATAAATTTCAAGATATGTATTTTAAAATATATATGCACCAATAAATTATGAAAAGTGATTAATCTTCTTAAATTGTCTAATTAAACAATTCAACATTTAACACATAATTAGTATTGTTTCTTCTCTTATATTAATTTTTTTTTAAAAAAAATCAACTTTTTTACAAAACTTGGAGGAAATACATAATTTTTGTATTAAATCTCAAACGGGAAAGCTAAGGTTAACTCAATAAATATTTTCAAATAAACAAAATATAAACACATATAGTAACAAATTATAAAAAAACAAATAATGCAACATAAACATACAAAAAAGTACATTAAACATAGAAACTACTTTAATATAAATATACAAAACAATATTAAGAGCAACCATAAATTTTTTTTTATGAACTTGGAGTGTGAAACTAGTTGTAACCGGACTTCCAAATGTTTAGAGTATGAAGTGAGGAGTTAAAAAATCTAAAACAAAATACACAAAAACTATTCATTAGATACCAAAAATTAAGAAAAAAATAATAATCATCCAAACCTTTTTACTTTTGCAAGGGAAAGAAAATGGAAGGAGAAGAGTGGTGCAACAACAATGGTAACAATGAAGATGAGGAGATTGATGGAAGGGATTAGAAGGTAATGTAACGACAACGACAATAATAAAGATGTAGCGACAGCGAAACAACAAAACAGAAAGGGTGAATGGGAAATGGGGGAATGCAAAATGAAAAAGGAAATGGAGAGAGAGAGGAGAGAGGAGAGAAGAGAGTGACAGATGAAGTGTGGAGGAAGAGAGTGACAGATGAAGTGTGGAGGAAGAGAGAAAGCAGTTGCAAACAACAATGAATTGAGCAAAAAATGTTTAAAAAACGACGTTTGCATATATGAGAAAGAAGTGACGACTTTGTAAAATTTCACCTAAATTTATCCTTGGTAGACTTTGACTTTGGTTATTTATAAAACTGAAGTGATAATACATTTATTAATTCAATTATATTCAAAACTGAAGTGTAATATCTATCAATAAATTAAATAAATATAAATTTGTGACAATTTTGAATTTTTTCTAACTTTTAGGTCTTGAGTTTAATAAACCAAAACCATATATATATATATATATGATTGTAGGATTCTAGCTAAACTTGTTACACAAATTTGTTTTGATTTCTTAAGTTACTTATGAAAAAGTTTATATGTAAGTTATCTATGAAAATGCTTGTAAGTTACCTACGAATATTTTGTAGATAAGTTATCATTAAAGATTTTTATAGGTAGCTATTTATAAAATATTTTCTAGATAACTTAATTACTAAAAAATGTACTTTTCTCATGAATATTTTCATTAATAATTTTTCTACACTATATTTTGGAGGTAATGTTCGTAGAAAATTTTCAACGCTTTAATTTCTTAGATAAATTACTCATAAATATTTTCGTAAGTAATTCATAACTAAGTTACCTATGAATACATATTTTCGTAAACAAAATTACCTACGAGTTTATTACCTAAGAAATACATTTTGTAGGTAATTCATAAATATAACATCAAATTACTTACAAAAATTTTCTATTACCTATGAATTTTGAGCGTAAATAATAACAAATTTCTTATAATGAGATAAAACTTTCAATTCAATATAAATTAATACTAATGTACAACTTATTACATCTTACAGCTATTAAAATGTTGATATAATGATATTTGTTTAATATTCATTAGTTTAATATATATATATATATATATATATATATATATATATATATAAAATTAATCTAGTAGTATTTCTTTAACTATTATACTAAGTTTTATATCATATCATATGAACTCACTAAAATTAATCGCAACATATCATATAATCATGTATAAACCGATGAAGGTAAAAATATATAAAATTATAAGAATTAGGAAAAATATATAAATAATGTCATAATTAATTATTTTAAAATCATTTATTTAAAAGTTTATTATTATTTTTATTTAAACTTTTTTTCTAAGAGATAAAAGAGAAAAATAAGAATATATATATATATATATATATATATATATATATATATGATATTTTGATACTTTGTAGTTACTAGAAGATCATATAAAATCTCTTAAGTGTATATAAGATTTTAAGAATAAAAGTGAAGTCTCTAAGTATAGATATTAAATGAGTGAGTATTACACATAGTGAAAAAGAATGTGACATAAAAAGAAACATTGAAAGTTTACATATAAAATCCAGGTAAGGAAAGCTAACATTTATGTTTTCTTGTATGTAGAACGTGACATAAAAACAAACATTGAAGGTTTACGTACAAAATTCAAGTAAGGAAAGCTAACATTTCTGTTTGTACGTAGGTGTGTATGATGAGTTGAGTTAAATGGTTGTGTAACGGAAGTTAACTTGCATTTTATAACGTGATCACACTTTTAGAGAGTGAAGTTTGATGGTTTTATTATAAAAATCTAACTTATTTTGAGTTGTAAAATGATGGATTAAAGATCCTAATTATGAAATTGTTTTCGCAAAAGGTTAATTGAGTTTTGACTTTTGGGTTGATAATTATTATTTTTATTGTTCTTTGATGTTGAAATGAATTTTACTTAAATAATGTGTTATGAGCTCAACAACAACGATGTTATGAGGTTTAATAGTATTTTCAATTCGTTGTTTAAAGTTGTGAGATGAGTTTTTATGAAATTGCATAATTATTTAGATGCATGACTTTAAAATGAGATTTTGTGAAGGTGAACATGTTTTATTATTTGTGCATGTGTTTTGGATTGATTTTACCATAGTTGAAGAAACTATTTTATAAAGATGATATAATCCATTATTGATCGAAGAGACAA
The DNA here is from genome assembly GCA_027742785.1 of Vigna reflexopilosa. Classification (NCBI taxonomy): domain Eukaryota; kingdom Viridiplantae; phylum Streptophyta; class Magnoliopsida; order Fabales; family Fabaceae; genus Vigna; species Vigna reflexopilosa. The sequence goes on along the minus strand of CM050913.1, from coordinate 16,479,705 downwards.
TTCTTTATTACTTGAACGATGATTTGTAACTTGAGATAAATAAATATTAGCAAATAATAAATTTATATATATATATATATATATATATATATATATATATATATATTATCTTGAAAGACTAAATATTTATTAAATTAAAATATGGATATATCAGAAAAAGAGAAAATTGTTTAAAATAATAAAAGTTAACAATTTTCATTTCAAACCATCTTTCTATAAATTCTACTCAAAATCAAACGTAATCCAATTAGTATTAAGTTCTCAAATATATTAAAAACATAACAAATTTAAATAATATAGATATATAAAAGAAACTCAAACAAAAAATAAAGGGTAATAATAATTGACTCTAAAACTTTTTGTAGAAATTTGACTATAGGTGAATTTATATTTAGTTTTAATTGTTACAATATTTAGTTTTAGTATAACTTTAAAATATACAAATTAACTTTTTATAGATATAAAAGTATTTATTTTTTAATAATTCAAATTTCATTTTAATTTATATATTTATAATTATGTACTTATTTATGTAAAGTGAACAATTATATTTTGTAATTGACAAGTTAAAATATTATTATATGCTATTGACAAACTTTTAGATATATATAAGTACACAACTTGCAATAAAGAGTGCTTAACAGTACAAGAACATTACTTAGTATCCTACATATAGAGGCCAAAACCACATGTCACTGGATGACTAGGGCTCAACGACCTATTAGTGGCCCTAAGCGCCACATGAGAAAAATAATTTTCATCTAAATGAATTTGGGTAATCATAGACCTATTAAAATGACTAATTTGGTATTTCTAGCTCAATGAAGGGTTTTAAAAGAGGTTTAGATGTCATATTGAATACCAATTCAATCAAATGACAAGTTCCTTGATTCTTCCAATTCAACATCAATTTCAATAAAAAACAAGTGTCCTTCATACAACAAACACAAGAACAACTCAACATACCAAAATGATCAATATCAGTAATACAAGTAGCTATCCAAACCCTAAATTATACAAACGTTGACCACTAACCTCAAGTTCATTCAAAAATTAATCCCTAAAGAATTTCACATATCACAACCCCAATTCTAGGCAATTTCTAACATCATACCTTTATATTTCTCTAATAGAATTTCATCACCATATTCAACTAACCATGACTCATATCTCATCAATTCCAAACAAACAAACAAAAGCTTACTTTCAACCATAAGTTCCAACGAAAAAAACCATACAACATACTACTAATTATAGACCAAAATAAACATATTAAACAACACTATCATAAAATCAAAACAAATTTTAATAATGCAGAGACCATTAAACATGCACACACAGTTCTAATCATATTCGAACTTAAGAATAATGGTATTTAGTTTTCCTTACCTTAAAGAAGATCAAACTGTTATAGAAAGCCTAAAACAAATCCATAAGCACATGAAGTCCTATGTGCTCCTACGAACCATAGAAATACGATTAGAGTACATCGTTAGGATCACTGATCGATAGATAGTCTTATATAACACTCAAACGTCACATGCATTCACAATAAAATCATATTCAAAGGAAGAAAAAATAGACCAAAGAAAGGTGAAAAAAACAAACTTACTCTGTTTGAAAAACTAATAGGTCCAAATTGAAGAGCTCGCTTCTAGAATCAATCCTACAATCTGAATTTTTCAATTAAATAAATAGAGAGTGAGAACTCCTAGAGAGAACTCAAAGAACTTTACAAAAATGATTTTCAGAGAGATAATATGTTTTAAATTATGAAACTCGTTGATAAAGAAATTATTTATCTTAAAACCCTTTAATATTAAAATAATCAAATATGACTATTTTTAAACCATTACAAATGTTATTTTCTAAATCATAAACTTGACTATAGGTGAATTTATATTTAGTTTGAATCGTTATTATCTTTAGTTTTAGTAGAACTTTTCTAACTTTTTATATATATAAAAATATTTATTTTTAATAATTTAAATTCCATTTTAATTTATATATTTATAATTATATACTTATTTATGTAAAGTGAACAATTATATTTTGTAATATATTGACAAACTTTTGGATATATATTATTGTGTGTGGATATATCATAGTAACAAACGAACACGTTGTGTACTTATCTATAATAAACACAAATTAATTGAAAACTATGATACACTAAATACAGTGCTTAATGTTGAAACGAATAGATAAAAATTCTATAATTAACTTACTAATTCCGACTGTTAATTAAGATAAACTAACTTCTAAAACCAAATAACAGTATCTTTTACTTTGATTAGAACAATATCAATGCATTATATAAAACACTACCACATGATATGAACTAGAGGAAATAAAAAAGCAAGATCAATATTTGATCCTTTTATCATTTAATTTCACCAAATTCTTCTCGAATTATTATTACTGTTTGTGGGAATAAAATGTCGGAAAATTCTACATTATTATTCATTTCAAGGACAAGAGATCAGCTGAGGAAAACTGAGAAGAAACACAAAATGAAAAGATTTACTAGATTTCTGGAGAAGAGTGTTTGGATGTTTGTGGGTGCATGCAAGAGACTGTGGTATAAACTCAGGATGAACCTCAATTTCTAATCTCACATTCTATCACATCTTCAAATTAAAGAGTAGCAGTAGAAAACTAGATTACAAGACTTATAAATTCTCACATTTTCATGCAAAATATGCTACGAAGTTTCTACCTTTTGTTTCCAACATTTTCTTCTTATTAGCTTCTTTAGTCATTTAGATTCTTAATTCTCGTTCATTTCTATTGATGAAAGGATGAGTTCATATATCCAAATTAATTGTACACTAAATATTCATTATTCTCTTAACCATATTTGATCCTTCTAATTTTTCTATTTGCTTTACCTAATGATTGCAAAAAGTTAATATAGCTTTTGTGTTATAAAGACGTTAAATACGATATGTAGAAGTTATTTAGTTTATGGGTTGCAGAATTAAAAAAATTATTTTTAGCTTTTGGATGAAAAGTTCTTGTAATTCATAAGTAAAAAATGTAAAAAGAAAATAAATATAACATGAACTTAAAAAAGATCAGAACTATGTGGGTTCAGAACAAGTTATTTTGTCTGTCTTATCTAAATACATTTTTTGGACGTGAACGTTATTTGGGCTATTGTTGTTTTATTTGTGGAGTTTCTTCTTACACGTCCAAGCCTTTTTACATGCACCTTTAAATTTTGATTTAATGACAAAAGTAACCTTATAATAGAATAAATAATTCTTTTACTTTATTTTCTCTCTTATACAATTAATCTGCTGCCACATCCATCCACATTTACTTCTTTTTTAATTTTCTTCAAATCTTAGTGTCTTACCTTCTTGCTTCCTCTCAATTCCTTTGCTCTCCACCCTTACACCCGTCAGATTTTGCAAAATTTTTTATTATTGCACTAATTAAGCTTCATTTTGCTTTGCTCTTCATTCCTACACACGCTATATCACATGTACATATTTGTTTTCCTTTTCGTTTATATTTGTTGTTTTATATTTTGATTTAAAATTATTATTACGAACGTAACGAGCGAAAAGAAAGATACTAAACCAAAGATTATAAAACACATGTCAAACAGTAATGCTTTGAGTCATAAAATTAAACATAAATGCATAGTCATACACACAACCATTATATGCATACTAATATTCTCTTTGAGAGATCCACTAATTCAAATGGTAACTAAAATTTGGACCAACTAGAATCACCTAACATGTTTGAGTATATAAATAAAAGGTTTAAACCCTATGATGGTGCTCGTATTTGTAGTAGAATCTCAAGTGAGACCTCTTGTTGAAAATGGTCTCAATTGGGTCCTAAATTTTGAAAAATTAAGTCAATTAAGTCATTTCCGTTAAGTGTTGACAGAAAACGTTAACGAATGCTGAGTTGTAATTTTGTTTTAAAGGACGTGTCATTCTGTATTATATTAAGTGGGTGATGTGTTTTACAATCATCAATTTCACGTGGAGGCTAAAATTAGTATGGTTGTCAGCCCTAATATTTAAAGGGGTCCCCTCATATATAATTTGTCATAGATCTTCGTCTTGGGAAAGAAAAGCTTGTAGAAGGCAAAAGAACAACACTGTTGAGATAAAGAATGTCTCATTCATCTTCATCTTGCATATGCAAGGGTTGGGGCATTAAACACAGTAGTGGCAGTGGTAGGAGGTTGGGTGTAAAATCCAGTTGCTTCTATGGTCACAATGCAGTGTTCCACATTGCGAGAATCCCTAAAAACAAGGGCAAAAAAGTATGAGGTTGCTCTAACTTCAAGGTAAGTTTCATGGAAGCAAAAATGTGAATTTTATTTTTTGGGTTTTGATTACGGAGTGAGTAGATGTGTGTTGTTGTTGTGAACAAGGTGGGAATGAAGATTTGGTTGGCTGCAACTTCTTTCAGTATTGCAGTGAAGAAGGAATTGAAGAAGGAAATGTGCTGAATGTAGAAAAAGGAGTCTAACAACAAGAAATGATGAAGTGGGTGGAATTGTGATGAAGATGGAACAAACAGATGTTGAAAAGATGAAAATAGCTTGTTTAGAGAAAAATGTTCTTATGTTGGAAAAGTGGTTGAAGGTGTTATTGGGGCTAGTCTTTGTTATATTTTAATGTAATTGTAATATCAATGTTGATGAAACTTGGTTGATTTGTTATAAGAAGTTTATGTATTGTAATTGAGTATTTTTAGTTTAATGTCTGTTTTAATTTTAAAGGTTACTGATGTTAATGTGTGTTACATAATGTGTGAAAAATTATTCAGCAATGATCATTAAGAAAGAAGGGATGGCTTACTCATTACATGAAAAATTGTAGTCAATAAGCAAAAGAAACCTCATAATATACTTTAACAGAGTCTCAAAGTTATCAAAATACATGGCATAAAACCTGATAAAACATTGTCTTTGAATATCAAAATACACCAAAAGAAACCTCATCAAACATTGTCTTTCAATATCAAAATACACCAAAATAAAACTGATAAAACATTGTCTTTCAACATTAAACATTACATCAAATATAAAACACTATCTTGAAAATGAAAGTCCTAACATTGTCTACTAATTAAACACTAATTGATTGTTGAGTAGGAAGCACAATAGATTGCCGAGTAGGAAGCACATCTGCTGGTGGAGATATTGTGACTTTAGTTTCTTGTGATGGAGATATTGTGACTTCAATTTGTTGTACATGAGTTGATTGCTGAGTAGGAAGAACATCTGTTGGAGATCTTTGTGGACAAGATTTTTTGTTGTGTCCAAGTTGCTTGTAGAGACCATATCTTTTTATGGTCTACCCTTTATTAATTCACTTTCATTCTTCTTCATCTCCCAAGCCTCTAGTCTTCATTTCTTCTTAGGCCTTCCTAACATTGTTCTTTTGTGTAGGGGTAATACATCTGGATATGATGTAATTTCCCAGACATGTTGACCATTGATAAGATAAATGATTGTGTTGTAGGTCTTTTCATATGTTGACTTCCTAAACCAACGCCCAATGTTTTCTTCTGCATTTAAATTCAAAAATTTCATTGCAAAAATGGCATGTGTGCAAGGAATGACAGTAATGGTCCATTTTATACACGTGTAGTCCATTTTGTCAACATTGACAACAAATTGATCCCCAATTTGAGAAGTGTGTCTGACTTCAAATAATTTATCTGATGAACACTTGTCATGAATACAAATTGACAACACAGTTAGCAATAAAGTAGTGATCATTTGAACTTAAGTTAATTATGTCATTAAAATTACCTTAGTATTAAATATCTGGTTAACCATGATTCCTTTTGAAATTTGTTGAGAACTTTAGGGTAGACAGAACCTTCATATGATGTCATCTTTGTTCTGTTGGTAGCCCATCTCTTCATAATGTAAACCCTAATGTCTTCTAACATGGTAATAATGGGCTTGGATTTAGTATGAATTAGTACATCATTGAAGCCCTCACACATGTTCACAAGAGTGTCACACTTTGATGTAGGGGTGAATCTAGATCTTGACCAAAACTTGAGACAATTAAATGTTAGTAAATATAAGTGTGAAATGCGAGTATATAAACCACTTATAACAGTAATGCATACCTTGGTGGAATGGTGATCAAGTATTTAAATGCCTCAAAATTGAACTCTTTAATGTTTCTCATTTCAGACTCCCATTGTTGTGGATATGTGGTTGTTGATGCCCTCTACATGAGACGTTTAAGGATTTTCCCATGAAATTTATTTCTAAAGTTTGAATACAAATGTCTAACACAAAATCTTTGTTCTACCCCAAGTAGAACATCTTGAATAGCTGGCAAAAGACCCTAACATTTTAAAATAGTCAAGTCAGCTCACTTATATGTCAAATTTATTGTAATTAAAATTTGTTAACACTGACCTTTTGTTGGTCTGAAATAAATTTTCATGATGATACATATATACATACATATATATATATATACATACATATATATATACATACATATATATATATATATATATACATATATACATATATATATATATATATATGGTAGGTTAGTCCATCAACTTGCAGTTTGGTAGGACGTGTTACAAATTTTGACCCATTTTTTTGTGGTGGACCAACTCAGTCTGACCTGTATTTAACGGGTCAATATCGAGTTGGACTATCCCATTTTGCCATTCCTAGAAACAATTGTATGCAAAACTATAAAAGTGTGAATTTTAGGTAGATTTCTAAAACATGTCATATCAACTTAGGGACTTGTAGAAAATCCTTATAAAGTTGAGATAGTTCTTCAATGGGATCATCCTAAGCTTGTCACAAATATCAGAAAATTTTGTGGGATTAGCCTCTTATCATAGAAAATTTATGTAGGATGCCTCTAAACTAGTAATCCTCGAGCAGAACTGACTCGTAAAAATTATCCATTAGTCTAACTTAGTATCATGAGAAAAACTTTATTAAGTTGAAGAAAAGATTGATTAAGGTACATATGTTGGCAATCAGTAACCAAATATAGTCTTTTGTAGTCTTTTTTATGTTTCCAATCAAGGATTGAATGTATTTTGATGACAGAGAAAAAAATAATTCTTTGTGTTTTGTCATTAAAATTACATGAAAAGAATCACTCAAATAATGAATTATGATGATAGTAATCAATTTTTTTTATTAAGGATTAGAAATCATAAACTTTATAATACTAAATCATAAATTTTAAGTAAAAGAAAAACGAAGTCATGACTTTGATAAAATAAATTGAAGTTTTTAATGACCTAAATTTAAAGGTATTTTTGATATTTTTTAACCACGTGAGTCATGACATGTTTGTGATAATTAATTAGTTTATAAAATGAATTAAAAAAGCTTAATACCTATTTTGGTCCCTCGATTCGTAAGGTTTGTTTAAAGTGGTCCTATCCGTTTTAAAAAGTTCAAATTTGTCTCATACTGCGTAAAAACGGTTCAAGTTGGTCTTTTATGTTGACGGCGTTAAGAACTCTAACGGTGTAGTTGTCCCCTGGCCAAAACTAAATGAATTGTGCATTTTTTTATTATGTGGCACACTGAGGTCAATTGGTCTTCAAATTGATCTTCTTCCTATTTTCTCCTTCTGCCTCTTCAATTATTTCCCCCTTCCTCGAAAGAATTTGTTGAAGATCTTCATCTAAAATCTCAATACAACAAAGATGCAGGACTTTAAGTAAGGGAAAATCAACCATAGAAAGGGTTTTAAATGTCATCGCAACACCCCATGGTCGCCCCAACCAGCACTTTCCCCGCTGCAACTTGGGAAACCACCATCAACATCTTTAGTCCAAGAACAGAAACGAACAAGAAAAAAAACCACAACCCAAATTCGTAGTCATCATCCTCCAAGCGAAAATCCAGAATCCTAATTCAAACCATAGCCTTAAATTGTAGTACTAAACCAGCACAAAAAATTAAGAACGCAAAAATAGGAACCCAAAAAATCCAATTCAACAACATGCAAACAACAAATTCCAAATTCGAAAATTGAGAAAGCAATAACATAAAATCCCAAATTGCAAGATCATGAACACCAAACCCCAAAACGTGATATCAACCCAAGAAAAGGAAACTCAATTCACAAACAAAGAAAAGAACCACAAAACGCGAAATCAATCATGATTCAAAACCCTAATCTGAAATCCCTAAATTTGCAATATCTGAATAAGTGTCACCTCATTTGACCTCACTTCATTAAGTTTTATTTCTAAAATTGACACCTTATTTGACCTCAGCGTGTCACTTAATAAAGAAGTCGACAACTCATTCAGTTTTGGCTAGGGGCAGCTACACCCTTAGAGTTTTTAACATCGTCAGCAAAAATGACCAACTTGAACCGTTTTTAAACTATATGAGTTAATTTTGAACTTTTTAAAAAAGATATCACCACTTTAAAAAAACGTTACGAATCAAGAGACCAGATATTAAGTCAATTAAAAAATAATAATTAATCAATCCCAATTTGAAATTAGATCAATCCTAATTTGAAATTATCTTAAACAAGATATTAGTCAAGTTAAAAATTTATTTTTAAATCAGATTATGAAGCCATAATTATTATATTCAAAGACAATAAGTAGATAGTGTTACTAAAAGTTATATAAGATTGTTTAGCTAACATCTTAATATTATTGTTATTATTAAAATATATTATCTTTAATTATATTTTAAAATTAATACACATAATATAATAATACAAATCTAATATTCTTATTTTACTCTTAATTATATATTTTACAACAAAAACAAATTATCTAAATACTAAAATTACCTTCTATATAATTATTTATAATATTTTTATTACCATGTTTAATATTTTTTAAAAATATATACAGAAATATAAGATTCCTGTTTTTTCACTTGTGTATAATAAATGAGAGGAATTACAAACAACTTGTTATAAAAATTATAAAAAATATTAAAAATTTAAGTAAAAATTATTTACTCTTTAATATTATTAACCGACAATCATTTTAGTTTTCGGCATCGTAAAAGTAAAACCAAATTAATTATCATTTAATTTAAAAGATTAAAATATTTTTTATAATATGAAACGTTCCTACTATCGAGGAATAAATCTACTCTATCGTCATCATTCAACTATTAGCCAAGTTTTTTTTAAAAAAACAAAAAAGAAGAAGAAGCTATTAGCTAGGTTAAATTAAACTTATATAAATGAATGAGAAATGATAAATAGATGACAGATCTGGTTTGTGACTAGCAAGAATATCGACATCTATTCCTCTCAGTACCTCTCTGTATTCTATTTGAAGGAAATGAACGTGATATCATCATGATGCTGTTTTTTCCTGTATAAAACAGATACCAGATAACCCCTCTTTCTCCAATTTCATAGCAGTGAACAAAGAGCACAGAAAACATGGGCGTGGACTACTACAAGATTCTTAAAGTAGATAGGAGCGCCAAAGATGATGATATTAAGAAAGCATATCGAAGTTTGGCCATGAAGTGGCACCCTGATAAAAACCCTAACAACAAGAAAGATGCTGAAGCTAAATTCAAGCAAATCTCAGAAGCATATGATGTATGTCAATTCAGTATACCCATTTCAAAAATTTTACTTTTTTGAAGTAATTTGAGTTTGTTTGTTTGTTTTCCCCTTGAAAGTTGTAATTTTGATGATGAGTTTGGATGGGAAACTGTTATTAATTTGTGGGGTTTTCTTGTTTTGCCCTAATTTGAATGTTGAACTGTTTACTTAGTGTTTGAGAACACTATTCAAATTTGATGATGTAGTGTTTCGTGCAAAGTTGCAATTTTTTTTCAAGGGTTTTCAATTTTGAGTTTCTTGGGTTGAATCTAAAAGGCTGGGGTAGATTCTTGGTTCACAGCATCAGTTGGTAGTTTGATATTTAAAAGTTTTCCAATTTTTGGTTTTTCTGAGGTGGGGTAGGTGGTTTTTCTTTTCCTAATTTGTATTGTGAAACAGGTCTTGAGTGATCCCCAGAAGCGAGCCGTGTATGATCAGTATGGTGAGGAGGGTTTGAATGGGGTGCCGCCGGGTGGCGGTGGTTTTCCTGGTGGCAGCGATGGTGGGCCGACAACATTCCGGTTCAATCCCAGAAGTGCCGATGATATATTTTCTGAGTTTTTCGGGTTTACGAGCCCCCTTGGTCGTGGTGGAGTGGGGGACATGGGTGGCCGACCTGGATTTTCCAGGGGTGGCCCGTTTGGTGAAGATATTTTTGCTCAATTTCGGAATGCTGTTGGGGAGGGCTCTGGCCATATGCCTAGAAAAGGGGCACCCATTGAGAAAACATTGTTTTGTAGTTTGGAGGATTTGTATAAAGGGACTACCAAGAAAATGAAGATTTCAAGGGATGTTAACGATGCCAGTGGGTGAGTTCTCTACTTTTACTCATTTGCATGTCTTACTTTCTAGTTTCATCAAGGACTAAGTTTGTTCATGTTGGTGTGTTATTGCAAGGAATCAGATCACCAAATTTCATGTAGAGTTCGATGATTTGCTTTAGTCTGATCACTTGGGTCGATTGTTAGATAGCTTTCAAATTGAACTGTATGTTTACAGTGTTTTAGGTTTAGAGTAATCGACTCTCTACTCTCAAAATGGTAGGTTAGATTCTTTTGATTGATGATATCTTTGAAATGTCACATTTATGTACTTTTGATACTCTATTTCTGTTTCCATGAACAATGCTCACATGCTAAGACATTGAATGTGGTATTTTGCCAATGGTTGTAGACATTTGTTCAAAGTTTTCCACACTTATTCAAAACTTAGTTTTGATTTGTGTTGCATTGCTAACAGCTAATGAGTGTGCTATTAAAATTAGGTAACATGATTTAACTCTTGGAGAAATTTTCTTCAGTTGTTCTTTCACTCTCACGGGTGCTGATTGTAAGCATGTTAGCTGGAAATGTGAGTATGTGACTGTATGTTTTTTTTTTCTTTTTAGTGCTTGGTAACCCATGTGTACACAGCTAGTGAATTTCATTTTTCATTCTTGTGTTCCTTGAGTGCCAAACATTCAGGAGAAAAGTCTTTATTTTCAACATGGAAGAATAATCTTGTAGAAACTTCCTATGGAATGTATGATGAATTGTGAAATCATGTATGAAATCTTTGATATTACTGTGATTATGACTACCTAATCTGGTGCATGTTATCTTGTTTGCAGGAGACCCATCACAGTGGAGGAAATCCTGACAATTGAGATAAAGCCAGGTTGGAAGAAAGGAACAAAAATAACATTTCCCGAAAAGGGAAATGAACAGAGAGGAGTTATCCCTTCAGACCTTGTGTTCATAATCGATGAGAAGTCTCATTCTCTCTTCAAGAGGGATGGCAATGATCTTGTTGTCACCCAGAAAGTATCTCTTGTAGAAGCCTTGACAGGTTACACAGTTCAGCTGACAACACTTGATGGTCGGAATCTGACAATTCCTATTAACAACACGATTAGTCCGACATATGAAGAAGTTGTCAAAGGAGAGGGTATGCCGATTCCAAAAGATCCTTCCAGAAAGGGAAACTTGAGAATCAAGTTCAATATCAAGTTTCCTTCCAGGCTTACATCCGAACAGAAAAGTGGCATCAAACGATTACTGACATCACCTTAAGCAATCATTTCATAGTTGCTTTATTTTCTTTGAAATGCCAATTGCTGCCACTGTGAACTGGAATTCCAATTAGAACAGTTTCGTAGAAGATGGTATTTGTTAATTGTTTCATTTCTTCTCTAGTTTTTGCTACTCAGTATTTTCTTAACTACTTCTCTACTTGTCTGTGTGAAAATTGCCTTCCTGCATTGATCTTCTCTGTACTTTAGTTTCTACTGCAAAATGTTAATGATTTTTGTGGGTGCCATTTTTATTTCTTTTTTTGCCATTTCTAGCTCTAGTGATCATGCATGCATAATAAGAAAACCTTTTTATGCATAAGCTTTGTTTTTACCATTGAAATATCACATAATCATTCACCACCAATACTTTATGAGAAATTTATGCATCACAATCATGAACTTGTTAATTATAATTTCTAAGAATGACGAAATAAAAGGTTTAAAATATTTTTTAAAGTATTTATATAAGTTTCTAGAAAAAAAATAGTATTTTTAATATTTATTGAACATATGTTTTAGATTTGTGAACTGTTATTATTTTTAAATGATCATTTCAAATTGTTTTATTTTTTTCTTTATTTTATCTTTATTAATAAATAGAACAATTTTTGTGATTTGTTAGAAGTTAGATAAAACGGATGAGAAACTCTGTCCAATATTTTTATAAATAAAGATATTATAAGAAGTTCTACACATGTTTTGACGGTCTTAAAATCTTTTACCATGACTTGTAAGAAGTAACTTTCTTGGTGAGGTTGAGCGACGAATTTTTTTCTTTTGTTTTTATTTGATGTAACAATTAAAATGCATGAAAATATTTTATTTAATTTTATTAAAATGTTTATTTCAATTATATTATTGCTTTCTATATTTAATGTCTGTATTAATTTGATCACTTTTTATTCTATTAATTAACTAAGATTTGATTGCCATTGAGTGCTTTTGAATCAATATTGTTGTGAATAATACCTTATTAAAATTAATGCTAGATATAAAATGATTTTAATTACACCTTTTTTAAACTCTTGATATATAATAATGATTATTATGATCTATAAGGGATTAAAATTATATTTAATTTGGGTTTATTTACCTCAACAATCAAATATTAAATGTTTAAGTAATTTAATGATTTGATGATATAATTGGGATTTATTGAAGTAAATTTGTTTTAAGTAGTGTGAGAGGTGGTTTTCAACCCTAACATCTTTTAATATATTTTATTTCTTATTTTTTTTGTCTTTCTGTTTATTCTATTTTTATTTATTCATTTTTATATTTTATTTTATGTATTTACTTTTATCTTTATCTTTTATAAAATATTTAATTCTTTATTTTTATCTATATTTGCATCTTTTTTTTATTTTTATTTTTGGTTAAATATATTTTTAGTCTTTAAATTTTCTTATATAAAATTAGAATTTATTATTTTAATTCAATTATATTACGTTAAATTCTTTTACATGTCATGCATTTCAGGTTAGCATTTGATATATTTATACCATTTAATTTTCAGGTTAGCATTTGGTGTATTTAGTTAAAAGAGTCTTCCAAGTATTCTGGTTTTATATAAGTAATTGTTTTTCTCTTTGAAATAGAGAAAAGATGATAAACTCATTACACAAAAATAAAAAAAATTGGTAAGTTTGCTGTGAGAGCCAAATGAATACAAAGATTTATGTTTGGTTCAGAAAAAAATCATAGACATTTTGAAATGGATGGAAAGAGAGTTTACTTTTATTACGTGATTTATTAGACAATCCAAAATAAAAATTTAGAGAATTATTCGAAACTCAGAAAAATTACTGGAAAACATTATTGAACAGGTAAAAAACCTAAAATTGAAACAAAAGTAAATTTGTTTTGGGTGAATGACATTTTTGACACGTTTTTACTTCAATGTCAGCATATGAACACATTCGACGGGTAAATAATTTAAGATGATGTAGTTAAAATGATTATATTCAATCCTAAAGTTTGAAAACCAAAATATATAAAAATATAATATAAAGAAAATTTTCAATTTTTGTGAGGGACTAATAGTATATTTAATCTTTATTTTCTTATAATTTACATTGTTATATCTTATTTCCATCTATTTATAACTTATTATTATTTTTATTTAAATCAAATTATTTAATTTTACATAAATTAACAACAAATGTTTTATAATTTGATTGCTATCGTTAATTTCTTAAATTTTTTACTTCAAAATATATGAAAGTTATGGAAAATCAAGATAATGATTTGATACTAAAACAAATTTATAACTTTGTTATGACGGTAACATCCCAAAATATAGCATTTAACTAAATAATAGTCATCACAGATTTAGTAAGATACATCAAACAATAATATAAACTGAAATTTACAGTCATCCAAAAATAACTATAAAATTAAATTTTATATACAAACGGTTTAACCAAAACTATTTACAAAGCTAATGCAAAGAAAACTAAACAGCATCTCCTCCATCTACTAGAATGTTCCAGAGAAACTTCATCTCCCTCTGATCACACCCACAGGATGATTATAACAAAGAAAATAACACAACAACATACAAACACAAATAAAAAGGTAAGTTAGTTTACAAATAAAGAATGATATATATATATATATATATATATATATATATATATATAAACTCATTTAAACATTTTACATACAACAAACATATCACTACACCATCATCAAACACTTTATGCATGACACTATTATGAATGGACTGTCCGAACTTAGAATGAATGTCGAACTACGGCGGGTTGTGCACTTGTGGTGGCTTCTACTGCTTTGCAAGCCATTGTCAATGGGTTTCATCCTACCACACTTACAAGGTTAGTTTGTTTCACGCCTTGAATCATATTGGAAGCACCCAGGACTAAGATCTCACCACATGTATCAATCATTTCTATATGAGAATGAATGATCATTAGAGTGTCAAGATAACCCCAAGACTGAGCTCCCTGTATTCAGACTAACTACACTTGAAACTACACCAAGAATTCCACATTGGAACTTAATTCACAACTTTGAAAATCTTTGAAACCATGTTCATACATCTTTTTACTTTTACAATGCACACTAACATTTATAACCTTTAATCATACTTTACAATACATTAAAAAACCAAAAAATCATTGAAAAACACTTAAAACATAATATAGAAGTATCTAGGGTGGCGCTCAGGCGCCCAAAAGTTGGGGCTAAGCGCCCTAGCTTCTGTTTGCCTGCGCTCACTGCCAGAAAGCTAGCACTCAGCATCCTGGCCCCTGGAATGGGGTGCTCAACGCTATCAGCAGAATTCCACTCTTTTTAGATTAATTCTCCCACTTACCCTACAACTTCTAAAGACTCTGAGGACCCTCCAAACCTTGAGAAAACTCAGAAAACATTGTTGTAACTCAATTTGAAACTTTAAAACCCAAATTCACTCCTATAAGCTACTCAATTTCAATTCTACACTTTTAAACCCTCATACCATTTTATCAACTACATAAACAAGTCTAAATACACTTGTTAGCACACTCCAATTCCTTAGTTTCATCCCAGTTATTCTACTTTAAATTCCCAATAGCTAAAACCTCAAAAATGGACTAGAAACTCAACTTATGAAGCCATTATCACTTCCATGACATATTTTACTGGTTTTAGTACCTAGACAAGTTCTAATAGGTGTAATAACAGACCTCTACCCTCCCAACACAGTTTATGCGCACTATTTCAAAATCTTACTACTCAAAACCCCCGTTTTACACCAAAACACTTGAAAACTTCAACTATAATCCCTCCCTTTGCTACATATCATTTTTCAACCATCTAACCCTCCTAACAAGTTCTAATTTACCTCATAAGTGCACCTAAACAATGGTTTACTCACATCAACCCCAAATTCTCAAACACACACATACAAACTCCCATTTTAGGCCTAAAACTAAAGAGTTTCACCATTTCTCATCACAATCATTTTGAATTCAGTTTCAAACAACAACACAACTTCATCATACATATTTATAACAACATAGCACATCAATTTCACATTATTACAATCACAAAGACTTCATAATACCAAATACCGCTATTTACACATAACAAATACTATATTACTATCACAATTTCATCCAATACATCATATTATTCTTATAGATTCTATTTTAATTTAAACAAATATAATCTAAGATAGATCTAGCTTCCCTTACCTCACAATAAATTGCCTAACTCAAAGAAATATTTTGTTGATTACTTGAAATGCAAGGAATCTTTAGATGAACCTACGAAACACCAAATTGGAAACAAAGAGAGTCCTTAGAACTCTAGATTAACCAAGAACAAGAAAGGAAGACCAAATGATGCATGCAACACAATTTCCATGCATATCATGGACCGAAGCTAATAGGTAAAATGAATAGAAACTTACTTACTCTAAGACATAAATTGATCGGTTAGAATTATAGACATCGACACCGTGATCGTCTAGACACCTCCTTATCGTTAAACAAATGACTTAACAGCAAGAACACTTAGAGAGAGATGTGAGAGGAAGCAAAGAGAAAGAGTTTTAGAGAAATAGAATGTGTTTTAAGTAATGAGACAAATTTAGAAATTTCTTTTTTTGTTATGAAATTATTTTAAAATAAAATACTTAGTCTCATTATTTTAATATACCTACCAACTCTAATACTCTATTTTCTAAGTTCTTACAATGACAACATTCACTAGAAAAATAATTAGATTTTGATGAACTTTTCTCCAACAATATCTTCACATTAAATATTTTACTCTCTTATTTTATTGTATTATTTCGAAAAAAAACTATAACTAACAACTAATACTATGTTCCTTGTATTCAATAATACTAAAAAGATAAGATAAAACTCTTATTTCTTTCATAATAATATATTTTTGAATTAAGCTTCCTCCTAAAGTTTTCTAAAAAAATTAAAAAATAAGATTAGTCAAACTAAACTACATTTCTTTATCCTCCAATTTTAGAGGAGTTTTGTTTGAGAAAACTTGACTATAACAAATATTTTTTTATGTCTCATAAATTTGTAACTACTATTTTTATGTAACTTTTCACAAGACACAATCTGAATCTTACATCTATATCACTGATGATAATGTTTAATATAAAATTAATTAACAACATAATAGTATTCAATTAAGCACATAAGAAGTCAAGCTTGTACATTTTTCATGTTATTGGCTGTATAAGGTATTTTAAAATACCCAGAACTTTTATTTACTTTTCTTTTCTTTCTTTTCACTTCATTCTATATTGAACCAACAATCTAATTTTGATGAAAACTGGACTTTGAATGCAATTTTTGTTAAGCATTTATCTAATATTTGTAAATTACATATTTTTAATATTAAAATTCTAAGTAAATTTGAGAGAATACACACAATTCAAGATCGTTTTAAATCTAATATGAATAAAATAAATATACATCGTATTTATATTTATGATAAATAAATATTATGATAGAATGCCATCTTTTTTAATCACTAATATTTTTGAAATTTTAATTTTAATTAAAATAAAAATAAAAAGTTATGAAAATTTTCTAAAACTGCTATAAATGAAAATAAAAACTTCTAATAACATTCAATTAATAATATTTCCTACAAACACTCTCAAAATAACTATTCTATTTATTTATAGAGAGGATAGCTGACTATTATTTCCACTCGTGTTCCACCATTAATAGGAACATGAACATAAATAGTCAACTGCTTACAAATTAAATTTAATTTTTGAAGAGAAAAAATCATTATCCAATCAATATCAGATAAATTTGTGATTGGAATCTTAATTGACTTGGATAGATCAATTTTCGACTTTAGCCTTATTTTTATCTTTTTCATTGACAAAAATAATAAATAAAAGCTTATATATATTTAAAAAAATAAGAAAATAGTTCAAAATTTAAAGCGTATCATTTATACATCATTATTTATTTTTAACTAAATATATTTCATAAACAAGTATAAATTATGTAAAATATGGAAATAGTTATATAAAAATATAAAAAACAAATTATAATTGATATCATAAATCCAAAAACAATAGTATACCCATCAGAAGTTTAATTTTCAAAAACCAAATCCAAATTTACTAGGAAAATAATATTATTCGAACCTCTATGACACGAAGGTTATCCATAGAAAGAAATGGTCTTAATTTCTACGACCCGAACTCGCTCCATAGAAACTGAATCGGTTGAACTCAGTGCAACCTAAACTTAAACTCTCTTCAAAACGAATGTTGCTTTAATCCACAGAGATTTATGTAACTGCTACGACACCAATGTTGTTTTATCATATCACACATAATGATTATTCTAGTATTTATGAAAAATATTATTTTTAAACTCATTTAATTCATAAAAGGGGTCCTAATATTTTTATGACCCCAAATCGATCCGAATTACGTATTAATTATTTTAGACCTAATTTCTCACCAAACCTATTTTTTTTTAGTGGAAAGCAAGTGAAACATAGTGGAAGAGGAGGCAATTTAGCCTTATTGAGTACTACTTATACTAATACATACACATTCTTCAAGTTTGTATTTTTACTCACTTTCTCCACCCCTTTGATCAATTTCCATGGTCTTTCTCTTCAATTTCATTTAGTTTCCCCGAATTCCAAGCCCTTTCTCTTAGATCTCAATTGGGTTATGGACATGGCTTCCAGTCCGCGCACCGTTGAAGAGATCTTCAAGGACTATAGCGCCAGAAGAACCGGTGTTATTCGCGCTCTCACTCATGGTACTACTCTTCTCTCTCCAATGCCTCTTTCTCTTTCTTCCATTTTCCGCTCCCACTTGCTTATGACCTTTTTGCCCTTTTCTTCTTTCAGACGTTGATGAATTTTACGGACTCTGCGATCCAGGTAAAGGGTGGTTAGGATCTGGGTTTTCTGGGGTTAGTTCTATAGTTTGGTTTTTGTTACGTGTTCATTTTGCTTGGTTGTTTTTGTGGGATTCGTCTTGTTTGTGAACTTGCAAAATTAATTTTTTGGTTGGAGTGAATAAATTAGAGTTTGCACGCTCGGAATTTGAGTAAAGCGACATGGGTCTGTGGTAATGAGAGGAATGTGAGTTCTTGTGCGTGGGGGGTGATTTTTTTGCAGAACTGGTTTTGTATGAAATTGGTCTTGGTTACTGTTGATTTGACTGTGAAATTAATTTATGCTGGGATGTTTTTATTGTAGAAACAAGTTAGTAGTGGAACTTTATAAAATTAAGATAAACATTCGAGATTGATTTTGAGTCTCAAAATCTGTTAACTGTTTACTGGGATTTCAACTATGATTTTGGATTTTACATTATCCAATGTGAATCCAAAAATGCGCTTAGTTATTGAGGGAATATGGAATGAGGTAGTATTGGTATGTTCCGATGTTTGAGTCTGGTTAGATGACAACAATCACATTCATTCTGGTGTATTGTGTCCTTCTATTAAATTTAAAGTCTCTGGTGTGTTTCTTTAAGATAAGGATAACTTGTGCCTCTATGGACACCCAAATGAAGCCTGGGAAGTAACTCTGCCAGCAGAGGAAGTTCCACCAGAGCTCCCTGAGCCAGCTCTTGGAATCAATTTTGCTAGGGATGGCATGAACCGAAGGGACTGGCTATCTCTGGTTGCTGTGCACAGTGACTCGTGGTTGGTTTCTGTGGCCTTCTACCTTGGGGCTCGTCTTAACCGCAATGAAAGGTAAGATCTAGGATATGCTTGAATGTGGTGATAAGTTAAGTTCATTGTGGCTGTCTATCCTTGTCTAATGTTGAAATTAAGGGCCACGATGTTGTTGGTGTGGTTGATGAATGTCTCGAGCAATTATCAACATTCAAATTTCTCAAATGTCTGTTGTGATCTGATGCCTGATAGATTTACGCATGCGTCCCTTGTTTTGCAGTAAGCTTTTTAATACAATCTTATGTGACCAGCAAGATCAGCTGAGGTCCCCATCCAACAATTTTTTAGAAAAAAAAAATGAATTTGAGGTTATCAGTGAGTGACCATGTTGACTACTCTGCTTATCCTCATAAAAGTTTATGTATGTCAACATATCTAAACTATGATGACATCGGCAGTTTGAATTACCTTCCGATCACACACACACACACTTACAAATATATTATTTTGTCATCACTTTAGTTTTTGATTTTGATTTATTTTAGTCTCAATTTTGTATGTTTATGACATTGGATATTTTTCCGGCCATAGATTAGTGATGTATGAATCTTTAAAATATGACTCTTGGCTATTAATGGTGAACATATCTTAAACTTTGAGTGCCTTTTTATTTTGGAGCATTTGTAAGTATGTCATATTGACAGAATACCAATTGATATCACACCTATTAAAATACAGAATACTCCATCGCATATAAATCGCTTATATAATTTCAGTTATGTTTGTGCAGAGGGTGTTTCACAAAATCAGCTATCTTGAAAAAGTAGTTGCTCTGTGAATTGCTATACTGTTATATCACTTCCGGTTGGTAGTACTTGAAAATTAATTTCTGCGTTTTGCTCTGCTATCTGGGATTGACTACTATCGATTTTCTCTAATGGCTTTCCCTTCAACTAGAAATTTCTGCAACTACTTATTATTAGAGCTGTTCTACCGAATTTCTTTATTGTGGTAATTTTTTCTTTTCATTTGCTACTTATGATTCCTTCTATTGATGGCTAACCCATTTCTTTATGGCAGGAAACGTTTGTTTAGTTTGATCAATGATCTTCCATCCGTTTTTGAAGTTGTGACTGAAAGGAAACCAATTAAGGACAAGCCCACTGTGGATAGTGGAAGCAAGTCTCGGGGAAGTACCAAGGTTAGTGTATTTCTATTCTAGTGATAAGTGTTTCTTGTGTAGCAGCACTCTCTCTTACACACTTTATTTTTTGCTGAAATTTTACTCGAAATAAAAAAATAAAAATTGCATTTCACTCTTTCTTATTTAATGATTTATCACTCAAGACTTATTAGTTTCCAATAAATATTAACAATTAGTAAAGAGTGTGTTGGGCGTAAGCTTGATGGCTTTTTTTAAGTTCGGACACTTTAGCTGTTACTTTTGCTATTCCCAAGAAGATAAATTGAAACAAAGTAGTATTCTAAGATATCTGTACCATGATGTCTGCTTTTGTATGTTATTGCACAACTAGTTCAAGCAGTTGTCTTCCAGTGTATGCAAAACCATGCGAGGCATCCTGCATGTTCCATTTCTGATGTCATTCCTGTACATTTATATGCAGAGATCCAATGATGGGCAAGTTAAAAGCAACCCGAAGTATGCTGCAGATGAGGGTTACGAGGAGGATGCAGATGAGCACAACGAAACACTCTGTGGAAGCTGTGGTGGAAACTACAACGCAGACGAGTTTTGGATTTGCTGCGACATATGTGAGAGGTGGTTCCATGGGAAGTGCGTTAAGATCACCCCTGCAAAGGCTGAGGGCATAAAGCAGTATAAATGTCCATCATGCAGCCTGAGGCGTGGCAGGCCCTAGAGTGAAGACTGTGGAAAGGGTGCATGTGAGGTGAGTGTTGTTTCGTGGCTTACAAGATACTGTAATTTTGTTACATCACTTACAGAAGTTCATGTAATGGCTAAATTTAGTAGGGATCAAGTTTCTTTTTTACCAAGATGAACGGTTGGTGTATGATACACAGTACAGAATAGGACATGACAAATTTTAATTTCATGATTAGTTTATATTTAGTTGAATATTGCTTGAATTTATATTGTAACTTTATTTTAGTTTTTATCAGAGAAAACAACATTTTCTCCTCCACAGTTTTTTCTAATCCAACTTAAATTGTGTTGTGCATGATGGGTTGATGAAACGATTGTGTGTGCATAGATGACTTCAACAAAAAAGAAACTGAATTATGTGTGAAGTAAGACGTGAAATTTTGATTTTCTATCAAGTTTGTCTTTTTCTATTTACCTATTCCTAAAAGGCAGGACGCATGTGTGGTGAACTTGAAGGTGAAATGGATTTCTATGGGACTTTAGTTTTTCTGTCACTGAGGAGAGCTCATTTTAACATCCTGAAGTGCTTTTTGTTAAATTTAACGTATGATTTCTTAAGAGTGTGACCTTAGATTTTGATCGATTTCGATTATTCATTGTAGAATAAATATTGTTAGGAGAGCTTCTCGTTCTATCCTTTGTATTATGAAAAAAATGAAGTTTCTTATTTGAATAATAATATGCTTGGCTAAAATAGCCTTTTGTGGCTTCTATACTTCTGAACATTTGTTTTAAATCTAGTTTCAAGGTTTTGAAATCTTTAATTTGGTCTCAATTTTATCAAACTGAAATGTTAGAGAGTTGAGAGATCCGTGAATAGCAAAAAGAAAAGGAAAAAAAACAAATCAAAGGACTTACAACCAATGTCTCCATCTGTTTCTGTTTTCAACAGACAATAATTTTCGGATGTTATAATTTTACTCTTTATTAAAAATGTTTCTAAATTTTCAACCCAACACATAGTGATCACTATTTTCTATCTCATGAACAGATTTAGTAAAACAATCTGGTTTTCCTCATTCTAAACCATTATCCAAATGCATTCACAACTTTTTACTTCTATGCAAGTCACTTGAGGAAGCAACATGGAATAGACTAATGCCAAATGATGCAGTGATGAAAATGGTATCGAGAAGGAAACTACGTGTGGTATCTGTAAAGAAAGACATTGACTGAACCATAGGCATTATCGCCATCAAATCAATAATTCCCATTGGGACAAAGGAATAAACCAGAAGCATAAACACCAAAGGTTAAGTGTGAGAGTTGGACTTTTTGGACAACTATAGACAGTTAGCAGAATCTAAGGAAATGCAATGCAGCTTAGTTGACATCGCCACCTTGGTTAATTCTATGTGTTTTGTCCTTGTTGCACCCTTCTCTTCTCTGCTATAATCCTCCTCTTTACAATCCCTTTGCTTGGGCCTTAGACCCCAAAAGTTGAGCTATGGGTTCCTCTCGCTCACGTGCCTCTGCCACCGCCAAAGAACGCCTACGCTGGACACAAGAACTCCATGATCGCTTTGTAGTGGCTGTAAATAGACTAGGTGGCCCTGATCGTAAGTCCTCCTTTGCATCTCAATAATGACTCTTAATAATACCATGCATCATCATATAATAATGGTGCAAAACTGTGGAACTTTATCAATGAACTTCTATATGAACTTTATCAGTCTTTTGGGTATTGTTCAAGTTTGATTCTTGGTGAAAATAATCTTCAATCAAACCTTACTTTCTTCTCTGTCGAACCAGATTGGGACATCTTCAAAAAAGTCTGGAACTTGTTTTATGAAATGAAAAATAGTCAAACAAAAGTTAAGGTTTTTATGATTCTTTTATTGTTAGATTTCTTAATTATGAAATCTGTCAAGTGATGAATCCTTTGTTCATGGCTTAACCATTTATGTTGGAATAACAATTTTTAGCTTTCGTTAGTCTTTAGAAAATAATAATGGTTATAGAGAAATAATGAAGAGGAATAGAGAATTTAGGTCACTAGAGATACTAAGCAGAAAAAAATATTGCGTAATTTTTATTCGTGTAAAAAACCAAATAATAAAGGTATTAGATAAAAGTGTCGAGAGAATGTGATGATAAATAATATTCTTAAGAATTTGAGCTATAATCAAGCTCAATAAATAATCGTGTTAATTATAAAATCAACCTTAACTTTTATTGTTGATTAAAAAAAATCGTGTTTTCGTGCAATACTTTAAAATCTGTGTTTGATTTTTCTTGTTTCTTGGATTATTTAGAGAAAGGAATTTATTAAACTTCTTTAAATTATACGTTTTTTTTTTGTTAATTTCTTTGGATACTTGCATTCTACCATTGTGTTTTAAAGACGGGAAATATATTCTATATTTAGTTTTAAAACGCACTTTTTTATTCTTTTGTAAAAAAGATGTTTGTTTTCTTAAAAAACAAAAAACACTTATTTTAAATTTAACGAAACTCATTCAATAACATATAATTTAGTTGGAGTGATAACCCATAAAATTAGTTAGATGAAATATTTGTTAGAGAGAAATTGATAGTTACATCAACAATTTGTTTGAAAAAAGCTTCTCCATAAACATTTTTAAAAGAAGGAAAAAATAAGTTTATTAATATACCGAAATTAACTTACATATAAATTAACATAAAATTTTGAAGAAACTAATAGCTAATAAATTGTATAAATGGCACTAATTTGATTTGTTTGTGTAGGGGCAACACCAAAAGGTATATTGAAAGGAATGAAGACTATGGGTATTTCAGAGCTAAGCATTTATCATGTCAAAAGCCACTTGCAGGTTTGAATTACTTTATATTTAAATACCTTAATGCTAATTTCATTTTTCAACTGAAATTTTAAATAAATCTATTTTAAAATTAAGATTACACACATCATGTTTGAATTGGGTTATATCCATATCTCAAAGTTAATTGTAGTTTTCAACTGAAATTAATATATTCCGGACATGATATATTTAATGTTTATATAATATTAATAAATACTTTTAAGCAGTCTTTTCAATGTCAAATCAATTTCACCTAGCAAATGTTTTAATACACTTTGAAATACTGAGATCCATTCACAATTTTAACATGCTTACATCAACAAAATGGATGCTAATTCACATTTTTCATATCATTTATTAAAAATGTTATACATTATTTTCAACAAAAACAATTTTTTTACAATAATATAAAGACAGAAATCAGATTTAATTCAATATAAATAAATACAAAATTGTTAGAGTAATTGAATAACACATATTTAGGAAACTTTAACTTCAAAAGGCCATTCATTATTCATATCTAGAAAGTGAAACCAGATAATTAAGTTGAAAAATCACAGTAAAGTTAATCATGTTGAGAAATCTGATAAGTTGAACATGGATTTGTTCAGAAATACAGGATCTCCAAATTGATTCCAGAGTCCTCCACAAGTAAGTTTCTTCCTTGAGTATTGATGCTAATTTAGCTCCAAATAACACCAAATTCATGTGAATTTTCTAAATTATCTATGAAGGAGGAAAAGTTGAGAAGAGAAGCATATCAGATATACTTCCAAATTTTAGCTCTATATCGTGAGTTAGTAATTTTATTCAACAACAGTATTTTCTTTTTCTCACCTTTTCAACTTTCAGTTTTGCATCCTCCAACTTTTCAGCAATGATTTTACTGTTAATGTTTGTAATTGGCAGTGCTCTTCAACTAAAGGAACTGCTTCAAATGCAGAAAGAGGTGCAAAATCGCTTGGGTGATAAAACACAGGTATTTCTTTTCAGTTTTGACCAAGATAGAGAGAATATCTTCAATGATTTTTTTTATTTTTATTTTAATTTTGTTTGATTGGCTTAAAGGTTGCGAGAAGTATGAAGGAAAAAGTTGAAGCACAAGGAAGGTACATGGAGAGACTTGGACAAAGCAGTGAGATGAAAACAAGAACTGGAAAAGCATGCAAGGCTTTTGATTCTTCTACAACTGCACCTCTGCCTTCTCTTTCTGAGGAATCCGAATCACTGAAATCACAGAGTGAGAAAGAGCATGAATCAGTCAAAAAGCAAAGGATTTCAGAAGAGGGTGTTTTTCCATTAAGTTTTGAACATGCATCATCAACCCCACCAGAATTCTACAACCAAACATGGAATCTTCCTTGGAGCCAGCTTGCAGCAGCATGCCTATCAACTTTGGATCCCAGTTTCATATTTTGAGTTTTCTTTGTTAATAATGTGTTTGCCTAATACAAGAATGATGCTCTTCATCTTACTATAATGTTTGGTGTATCTGTGTAATATAGTGCTGGAAAAATAAATAAATAAAAGTTTGGGGTTGGCTAGAATTATATCATGTATGTATTTGGAGGTTGATACTCTCGTTTGGAATAACACTACAATGTACTTCGTTTTCTTTTTAATAAAACCAAATTCTGAGTCTTAAAAAGTTCAACAGATGGCCACTGTTTTTTCATAATTATTTTAGGCTCACATGTTGGATTTTGATTTAAGAAACATACTGAAAGAAACTGTGGTATCAAGATTTTTAAATAATTCAGTAAATGATATCATATTATTTAGGATTGTTAGGTTGTTTTAAGGATGATAACAAAAATATAATGAAATAGAATAAGTTTTTTTATAACTTAGAGAGTTTTTATGGTATTGTAAAACGAATAATTTTTTTTACCAATTAATTATTGTTTACATATGTAAAAAAAAATTATATTTTGATAAACATGAAACTATAACTCTAATAATTCAATTAGAAGTATAATACTACTAATTAAGTGATATTAAGTAGTATAAAATAACAACAACAATATATATATATATATAACAAATGTTAAAAGATTGAAAAATGTATTGATTTTACTTTTCTTTATTCAAATTTATAATTTCTTTATTATACTGTTTTATTAACTTTTATAATCTTAAATGTTTTCTTAAAAAGAAATCATGGAGTACTTGTCATTCAAAGTCTCATGATGATATAAATTCATTTACATCCAAATTACAAATCTTGATTATTATTATTTTTTTAAATCCTACGAGTCATTATATTTTTGGATTTTAAAACTAAAAAGAATTTTTTGTATATCAAATAATTTTGAAGTTTGATTTAATACAACAATCTTTATAGTGACTTTTTCTTTTTTTTCTAGAGTTGAACTTGTGATTTTTGTTCCAATATCAATTATTAGATCATTATTGGGTCAAAAATTATAATTAATGATTAAGATTAATTCTTACTTAAGAAGTTAACTATCTAAATATGATTATTTGATTCTTACTTCAACTACCTTACATTTGTCACAAAACATTATAAATCTTATATAATAGTTTATATATTTCATCGAAATAATATCATATTGTGTATACTTTGCCTACTTGCAAAAAGTACTAGTGGAAACATATTTCACACCTAAACATATTTTAAGTCAAAATAGTATTTTCAGCTTTGTCACTTACAATGAACTAGTGCATCACTTTGACTCAACTTTTTGATCTTCAACAAGTGAATTTAAGACACATCTTGTCTTTTGTAGCTTTCTATCCAATTCCATGGTGCTGACTCATCAACCACCACATGCCTACAACACATTTCTAACAAGATATCATCAATGCTTGCTTCCATTAGCATACATTTCTCATCTACCAACATTCTATCTCTTCAATTCATTTCTACTAAAAAAAATCATTAAACTGTCTCTAGGTGTATTCTCATCATCATCTTTTTCAAATTCTAATTTCTTTATCATTTTATCTAAATAAATTATTATTGCATAAAGATAATAATACTTTACAACACAACATTATTTTAAATACTAAGATAGAACATATGCTCTTCTCACTTCAATATTATGAAATCATTTTAATAATAAATTTTTTATATTTAAAAATTAGTTCTAGAATTTCATATATAATAAAATGTATTAATCACATAAACAATAATTTAAAATTTAATTTAGGACTTAAAGTAATAAATCCAAAATCCAAAACTTTAAGGCTTTGTTCTTTTGGGTAGATTTGGGGGAGATGATTTGAATGGATTTGAGGGTAATTTTTTAGTTGTTTTTTTGAGTGGATTTGTGGGTAATTGAGAGTGGATTTGGAAGTAAAATTTGTGATAATTAGTGTAGGATTTGATTGATGTGATACATTTTAAAAATTAGTTTAATTGGTAGAAATTAAAGATTACCAAAATGCCCCCTAGTTATAAAAGTAATATAAAATGTTATTTATAAATGTTATATTTAATTGTAAAAATATTTATAAAGAAAAAAAATTATGAATAATTTATAAAATTAATGTTTAAAAATTATAAAAATTAAATAATCAACTTATTTTTAATAAATTAGAAAATATAATATACCTAATTTTATTAAGATGTAGATCTTTTTAAATTATAATATTAAAATAATTATACAAAAAACTGAAAAATATATAGCCTGTAACCGGTTACGCGTTTGCCAGCCAAAACTTCATTCTTCTGTAATCGATTACACTCTGCTGTAACCGGTTACGCCACCCTCGTCGTTGCTTAAATTGGAGGACACATACGACTTTTTCGCAACAATCCACTCAAATTTCATCACAATCGCGGGTGACTAAACAGTACAACCATCCCCATCTCACCACAAATCCGTCCGTGCATTTCACTTTAACCAACGTATAATGAACTTAATTTCTCGTTCGCAAAACTATGTGAACATAAAATATACTAAAAAAAACGTGCTTATACATAAAATATACTAAAAAAACGTACGAGAGAAGGCTTCCTACTCTGTTCTTATCACAAGTGACAGAAAGTAATTTACCAACAATCTCGTTTCTCAAAAGACGTGTACTACAGAAAAGCAATTTGAGAAACAATATTTTGGAAAAGACCACGTACTTAGCATAAACATAGAAAGTTTAAGTTCCTTAAACATTTAAAATGTTTTTCATAGGAAACAGCCAAGCCTACTGATTTTACATAATCACATAAGTTCAATTGGAAATATAAAAGTCACAGATATTGTCACGCGTTTCCAAATTGGTAATTAGGACGGCTAAAAAGTTGTAACTTACTATTTAATTTTTTATTTTCTAGTCATCCTAATTTATAGTTTTTTAATACATATAGTTATTGAAGTTTATAAAGTTGACTAATGTATAAATAGTTTTTTTCTATTAATGTTAATTTGATATTAGTCAAATAAAATCAAATTATAATATATAAATAAAGATAAATGTATTTTATCAAATCAAATTTATAAGATTAAATTTAAACGTATTATCATAATATAGTATTAGAATTATAAAAATTTATTCTAATAAAATTTAGGACTATTGTATTATTTTGATTTTAATTTTTTTACTTTATGTTCGATGTTTTTTAATATCCAATGTTTTAAGTTTAAGAGATGTATTGGAGGAAATCGATAGGAGATAAACCACTCTACTAAATGAACTTAATAAAACTTAATAATTTATATTATATATTTGATAAATACATCATATCATATTTTTTTTTAGTTTAAGTAAATATAATGAAATATTTAGAATGGTTGCTTGAAGGATTTGGAAAGAAGGGTGAAAGTTGATGTGGATTTAACTTTTCTATTAGAAAAAAAAATAATAACGTTGATAAAAAAATATAATGAAATATTTATAAATTATTATCAAAATAAAGTGTATTTTTATTATGATGGCAAAACAAAATTAATATCCGTAAATATTTACAAGTAAAATTTATTACTAAATGAATACCCATAAATAATGAGTTCAGACATTTAAGATGGATATTCGTAAATAATAGATTTGAATATTTAATTACATAGTTATTAACTCACGTATAAATGCTATACGTTAATAATTATTAATAAATTTTAGTTAATTTTTTTTTTAAATCAAGTGATAAAATTATTAGTTACAGAAATTTTAATTATTAGAGAATTACTTAGAATTCACTTGAAATATTTGTAATTTTTATTTACACATATAAAACTAAAATTATTCTTTAAAATATTAAATTTTAAAATTTATATTTTTGTATAAATGATTTAGATTGATGTTTTAAAAAGACCAAATTTATTTATATTAACATTTGAATATGAAATTTAATTTAAGTCGTATTTTAAAATTAACTTTTATCTAAATTTATATTTAAAAAACTTGTTTTAAAATATGTTTATTTAAAATGATACAAATATTGATAAATACCTATGAAACATAATAATAAAAGCAATTGTGTAGAAGAGGTTAGGTAGCGGGTAACGTAGGCAGCCGGTTGGCATCCTAAGAGCAATTGAATTAGAAAGTTGAAAGCTCCAAGTATTATTTTAAAAATGTGAGATTATTGATGGTTGGAGGGGTATTTGCAACGTGTCTAAACTAATAATAATATATAATGTTTATAATAAGGTTTCTTAGTTGAAACGTGCATAAATGGAAACTAGATGGAAGTTTGAAAAATAATGTCCCATCCATCAAAGTGCTATCTTTTTCCTTTCTTATGAGCCATAATACTCACCATTCCACTACCCACACCCTTTCACTTTCCATTATTCAATTCTTTCCCCATTTCACCAAGGCAACCTTTCACTTTCAATTCAACCTCTTCTTCTATTTTTCAACTCTTGCACCCCTAACATCACACATCTTTATCTATCTACCATCTAACACTGTCATCTCACATCATTCTAAATGATCAAAATACATAAATTCAAAACAACCATACCATGTTTCGATAACTTAACAAGAACAAGATATTACATTAACAAGTAAAAAGTTACAACTATTAACTTCATAAAACAAGGTCTTGAACATGGAAAATTAAGTTGGAAAAGTGAGAGCAAAACACAGTAAATATTTTATTGTAAGGAGGATTTGGAAGTGAGTGATTCAACTTGGGCCTTCCCACATGTTCCATTTAGCCTAATGTAAAGTCTATATTCATCATACGTCATTGGTGAGTACAAGGCCGGTCTCTCCTCTGTCACAAGCTCTTTGGCTGGTTGAATCAGTAAATCACTCCTTGGGTTATAGAACATGGCCAAAGACACACGATCTTGGTTTGAGTTCACAATCACCCTGTGTTCTACACTCTTGTAAATTGCATTGCTCAGCACCTGAAATCAAACATGCCATTCAACATTCATTAATACCATTTCTTCATGAAATAACAGCTTTACTGGTAAAAGGTTTGAAGAGTGTAGGGAAGGTTAGGACCTGAATTTGGTCACCGATGTTGATGATGAAGGCATTTGGGACAGGCTTAACAGTGATCCATTGGTCCCCTTTGCGAACTTGAAGGCCAGAAACAAAATCATCAGGGAGGAGAATGGTCATGCCACCAGGGTCTGAGTGAGGGGAGAGTCCTAAAGTGAGGTCAGGTTGAGGGCACTTTGGATAGAAATTCACCCTTAAACATGCTCCAACCTCACTTTCACCCCCAAATGCATTAATCATGAAATCCTCTTTCAAACCAAGGTTTATCGATATCATTTCCAGTATTCTTCCTCCCAGCTTAACCACTCCTTCTCCATATTCACCAATCACTTTCCTATCACCACACAGACATAATTAGACTGTCTCAAATAAGTCATTCTTTTCATAACCTCACAAACTGACAACATCAATAATATAATCACATCTAAGGAAATGGTCCTACATCTACCACTTAACCAAGAATATTTGTTTTCTGATTATGTACCGATTAACCTGTCTAAAATATGTACTATGCTTCTCGTGAGTTAGCTCCAAGAGAAGAAAATAATGTTACTGAGCTCTCTGTGCAACCAACAAAAGAAGAAAGAAAAAGCACAATTGAATACACCAGGTCCTTACACACTTTGCAGAGAGAACACACTTGTGGTGATAAAATATTCTCTTTTTGAATGATG
Organism: Vigna reflexopilosa; assembly: GCA_027742785.1. Lineage (NCBI taxonomy): Eukaryota > Viridiplantae > Streptophyta > Magnoliopsida > Fabales > Fabaceae > Vigna > Vigna reflexopilosa. Next base: position 16,448,648 of record CM050913.1, on the reverse strand, counting down.
TGTTGTGTATAAAAAATGCAAAGATAAAGACAGTTTGATGAATCATTTCACACAAGTTGAAATGGGTAGGTCATATTTTAAATGTGGAGTTATTTATCAGATAGAGCCATCAGACCGAAATGGTAGCCAATTAGAGTTTTGGTCTGGTCCATCCAATTTACACCGCACCCGTGAATCTTCAATGTCTTTAATCGGTGCATTCTGATACACACTGTGCCACGCTTTCCGACAATTATCTATCCCCATTTTTTCAATCTTCTTTTATAAATTTTATAAACTGCTGAGATATGCCTTTGCCACACGTTTTACATGCAAAGGCCAAGTGTACTACGTGTTTACTTTGCAAAAAGGTGTTCAACAATTATACGTTAATCATATTTCTATACCCTGGAAAAAACTGCACCACCCATGCTGAATTTGTCAAAAAACTCTACCCTCTATAAAAAACAAAACTTTACTTCAAATTAATATGTTCAATTTCCACTAGATAAAAAAAAATATTAAAGTTGAGATTCACTCATGTCTAACACGGCTCTGTCCAAATTGACAGATTTTAATTTCACTATCCCACTTTTATTTATGCCTACAAAGTACCTTCTTCACAACCTCCCATGAGACCTTAATATACTCAATGAAAACAACACCACTTTAATTAGTTGGGTACACCTTCATTTAGCAACTAACGTTAAGCAAATATAAGTACCACGTCGCATCATACCAAACAAATAGCAACATTATAACTTGGAAACAGAAAAGAAAAAAAAGTCATGATAGCAAGGGAATATATGTACCCACATACTTTAATTCTTAATTTGGGCCTAGGATGTTTGAACAAGCAACCTATCACTTGCTACCTATAAGTTCAAGTCACTATATAATGTCTGGGTTAATTTGACAATGAGCTTTCCCTGAGTTATTTTTAAGTAGACAAACATACATAAAAGATAATAAGTACATCTTTAACATGATTCGTAGTAGTAAATGTATAGTATATATTTCTTTTTCACCAAACAACATATACAAGTATGCTGTTCTTTCTTTTTCTATTTCTCTGGTCAAAAGACAGAGATACTAAAACATTTTAAGTGTGTTTTTACTTTATAAGAAAGAGACAAAGAAATAATTTATCTATCTAATGGATGTGGGACTTGTAAAAAGTAGAATAGACAGAAGATAATGATACCTCAAGGATGATGGAAATGCAGGCCATTTAGCTTGGTTTCTGACAGAGGGAGGCATGTAATGAAGGAAGAAGTAGTCACTCCAATCCAAGGAGGCTCCCTTCTGCACTCCCAAGCGACTTCCATAGCCCTCATAAGTGGTGGGGGAGTTTGCATGCTCCTCCTTCACCTCAAGAGGCTGGTTGAAGAATTCACGCCACAGCTCCCTAGAATTCTTCATCAACTCATGGCTAACTCCATGGTTCACCACCTGAAAGAAACCCCACTCACTGCAAGCCTCTGCCATCTTCTTCAGCCCCTCTTTTCGAACACTCTCATTCTTCGAAGAGAGTTGCTCAAGATCAATGACAGGGATGTTGGCATGATCATGGTATTGAGCATGTTGGTGATGAGTTTGAGGAGAGGGAAGAGTGTTGTTGGAGGGTCTTTGGGAGAGTGGCTTAATGTAACGGGAAGGGATAGAGCTGAGGCCACTTTCTGCTAAGGCTTGGACTCGAACCACTGGTTCTGGCCATGCTTGGCAACTCAGCATGTTTCTGGAAACTAGGAAAGCACAAAAACTAAGGGGGATTGGAGAAAATTTTGAGAAGTGCCTTTGAGTGTGTTTTTGCTTTTAGCTTATGTTGTAGTGTGGTTGAGAGCAACTACGAGAAGCCTATATATATAGATAACAGAGCATTAGATGCCATATGCATAATTTCGGCGCCGTGATGAAATTGAGTTGCCTCTGTTCTTCTTTTTCTCACCCTTATTATGTCTTTACATTTTGATATTAGTTTTTTAATTTTTAATTTTTTTTCTTAAAAACTATAAAAATTTATTTCTTTATAATATTTCAAAATAGGTTAGAATTCCTCAACTAACTCTATCCATCACGGATTCAGCTAGTTTAATTAAAAAAAAAATTAAAATTTTGATATGAGTTAATTTTGAGTCTGACTCAAAATCCGACTCACTCAAATTGAATGCGTAATAAACTAAGTTTGACTCATCAATTTACCTAATTTCTTTTTCTTGTTTGTGAATTATATTTGGGAGTTTAAAATTATTTTAAATTATATTTGGATTATATTATATATATATATATATATTTTCTTTTTAATTTCGAATTATTTTTTAAATTTAATATTATTCTGAATTTAAATTTATTTAGATTTAAATTAGAAAATTTTGTGAATTTTTTGAAATTAAAAAATAATTTGTAATTAAGTCACTGAACCAATATGTGTAATCTATCAATCCATAGTGAATCAGACCAGGTTCAAATTGTTTTATTTACTAATAAAGAGTTGGATTAAATTCATTCACTAAGTAACCAACTTATGGTGGACCAGATGATCCATTTTCAAAACACTACACTTTACTTTTATATTGTGTGTTAAATGTGAAAATGTATTATCATACTTTGGATATATTAAAAATATAAAATAAATTACATACATATATTTATTTATCTATTCATTTGAAAAAAAATTTGTATCAACTAAAAAAACAGCCGTCCGCGCGTTAGCAAACCCTATATATATATCATACGTATTTTTTTTCTTTTACTAAACAGGTTATTTAATTATTGTATTGAAAATTTGGAAACTGCTTGGAAAAAACTGTGCACTGACTTGAAATTGGTGCACCCCAACCATATACAACCAAATAATAATAATAATAATTTGATTACATAAATCTTTTTTACATTATTTATACTATTTTTTAATTTTTTAATAAATATAATAATTTATATTTTTATAATTATTTTTCTCTTATAATATGTATTAAATGAATATCAATATCAGTTCTCGAATAAAAGAAAATAAGTATGCTTTCTGAAAAAGTAAAAAATAAGAATATCTTATGTGTATTAGTTTTGTGTCTAACAACATATGGAAAACATGCTACATCGGGATAGAAAATAACATGACGGCATTTAGCATAAAACATAAATATAAAAGTTTTGGTCTATTCTGTACTTTTTAAGATATCGTGGAGCTACCGCTTTTTTATTCTAATTAAACCAAAACAAAGTTTGTGTTTGTGTGTTGCCACCTAACTATTGTTTCTAACAAATTTCGACACGTACTAACAAGTCAAAAATTGTACTATATAATTGTTCATAGAAACAAAATAATATTATTCAGTCTAATTTTATTTAAAATGTGATATTGTATTAAGGTTTATGTTTAAATTTAAATTATTTTATAAAATTGGTTCAATAGGATGAAATTTGTCATTATTATATATTGTAATTTAATTCTATGTTTAATCAATGTAATTTCTCATGTAATTACTTTTACTAGTTGTTAATTTTTCTAAAGAGAAAATCAAATATCAATGTCTTTCACTTTTTCATAAACCTTTTAAATTAATTACTTTTTTTCAATATTATTGAAAAGAAAGGTGTTAAAAAGTAGACTTTAAGTCTAAGTCAATCCCAAAACACACATCCTTACACGCCACCCAAGTATATACATTTTCAGCTTGAGACTAGACATTAGTGGATGGTCCGATAATAAATATGTCTATACAAATCTCGTTTGGATAAGCTATGTTAAGAAGTGAATTTTAAGGTTAACTCAACTCTACAAAACCAACTTGTAAGGTGAAATTTACATTCAATTATGTATTTTAAATTGACTTTATATCTAGAGACTTCTGACAAGGAATATGTAACATTTTCTACCTATTACATTTTATTTATATATAATATAATTCTCATTTTCAACTTAAATAAATTTAATTTAATAATTATTATTATACGTAGATAAAATGTAATTGGTTTGATTTTATTATATTTTATTTTGCTTTAAGAAACTAAAAATCACGGAAAGTGTGAATTAAATAAGAGGTCTTATTAATAAATAGAGAAATGTGTTAAATATGCTAGAAAGGAAGTTTACCAGTAATTTCAGTCCTATCAAGCTTAATTAGAATTGTCTTCCATAATAATATATAATAATAGTATATATTGAGACCTAACACCAAACAAAGTCAAGGAATTACTAAATGCAATATGTTTGACAAAATTGAAATTTTCCTTATTTTTTGCTTCCTCTTTTGTTTTTTTTTTTTCAGATTTTGTTATCGTACTTAAAAGAAATCACTATTTTCTAATTGAAGTTTTTAAGAAATTGTTGGTATTATTAATTGAGAATGTGACAGAAAGAAAAGGGCTGTCCAATAATGTGCTCTGGTCGACATAGGACATAGATGACAGGATTAATATAAGCCAGCTCAAATGTCTGCTTCATCACTTTTCTCTATTTTGCTGGTATCTCTTTAACCCTCATTTTTAATAATAATATTGATTTTTACATTTTTACAATGTAATTCCAGCTTAATTGTTCTTATCAGTCCTTGATGGGACAGTTTGTATATATTCCTTATGCATCACTTATTTTTGTTTATTACTTTTTTAATATTAAAATATTTAAAATCACGTAATTTTTATTTAATTTTAATTTTTTATAATAGTTTTTTTTTACTTATATGATTTAAATACTAAATTATTAATTAAAAAAATTTCTTTTATCGGTTACACTTATGTTACATACTTACTTCAAATTTAAAATTGTAATAAAGTTACAAAAAGAATTTGTTGATTTTTTTTCAATTTTTAAAATTTATACATATAAGATCAAACAAATATATTAACGTGAAAGTCCTCTGTTGGTCGAACCAATTCATGCTATCAATTCTAATAAAATAAAATAATTAAAATATAATGATTATGTTATAAAAACTTTATTAATATGTATGCATAAACAAATTAAATAAAAAAATGTATTACATGGAACCACATAACCTAACATAAGTATTCTACAATTAACCTCTCAAAACAAGATTAATATAATTAATTAGGATTAGATAAACAAGTCCAACAAAATTTTAAATTAAAATTGTAAAAATGAATTAAAATTCGTAAGTCAATCCAGTTCATTATGAGTTTGAACTTAATTCGGATTAAAAAAAATTGTAAATTTCAATCGGACCAAAAATAAACTTAATCCACTGAAAATTCGGTTCACTCCAATTGAATCCATAGTGAATAGAGTTTGCTCCTCAACTACGCATAAATTTTAAATATTAAATTATATTAAAAAAATTCTAAATTTTTTCTATCTTTAAATGTACTTGGATCGTATTGTAATTTTTATTATATTTTTATAGTTTAATATCATTTTCGATTGTATTTGAATTGAACTTTATTTTTATTTCAATTAGAAAAAAATTATAGTTTTTTTAGTATTGTAAAAAAAATAATTGTAAAGTGAACCAATTTATTTAACCTATCAATCCCTAATGAGCTGGAACAGATTGAACTGATTAACATGATTTGACCGTTATACTTTAAACCATCTATTGACTTACTAATCTACGTATTAAACACTCATATAAATACTATAAATAACACTTTTTACCAAATAAATTTTACACATTTAATATCTTATTTATTGATTTTTTATGTTCATGTTTGGGTCTCAATGTGTCTGCATATATTAGATCTAAAAATACCAGGAGTCAAGGAAAAATATTTCAGCTTCCAAATAGAAAGATTTGGTATAACTCAAATTGAAGATCACGGTGAAGGAATGTTATCTATGAATATATCTTATGAGTGTGTTTAGGTACGTAAGAACAAACAATTATTAAATAAATTTTAATTAAAATATTTATCTTTTGTTATGATACACTAAATTATTAAAATAAGAAATATTATGATATAAAACAATAAAATAAAACAATTTAAATTTGATAATTTATGAAGTAATTATTTTAATATTTAATAATTAATTTTATAAATATTCAAATTCAATCAATTAACTTGTAAATTAATTTTATTATATTTTAACTTTTTAAAATTGATATCAGAAAAATAAGTTGGATATTATTTGTAATTAATTAATTAAATAAATTTCAAATTTTAAATCATTTTTAATATTTTTTATTACATAAAGTAATTGTTTCTTAATTAATATTTCAAAAAAAAATATTTATATTCATTTTTATTGTAAAGACAGAGAAACATATTTTAGAAGTAGTAATGGTTTAAAAATAATAAAACTCGATTATTTTAATATTAAAAGATTTTAGTATAAATAGTTTCATTAAAAAAAAGTTTCATTATTTTAAAACACACAATCTTTATAAATCATTCTTCTAGAGTTCTCTAACTTCCCTTTAAGGGTTCTCATTCCCTATTCATCTGTTTGAAGATTAAAGACTACCTAAGTAATTACAACAGCGAGATCTTCAAGTATAACCAATTGGTTTTTCAATAGAGTAAGTTGTCTTTCTGCTTTTTTCTTTAGTTAGTTCCTTTTTTTTTTCTTGATGCTAGTATTCCTTGTTTAGGATGTTGAGTTTGAGTCTTCTATAAGACTCCCTGCTCATAAGTGGTTCTAACGGTGATCGTATTTTTATGATTCGTAAGAACATATAGGACTTCTTGTGCATTTGGGGCTTTAGACTTCCTCGAGCAGTTTGGTCATCTTTCAGGTAAGAGAACCAATTTTTCGCTTTAATTTTGTATGAAAAGCATGAAATTATGTTTGATAGGTAATGGAATTTATGCTTGGTACAATGTTGTATATTGACAAGTGCATAATTGCCTATTTAAGAATATGTCGACATACATTTGTGATTTGATAACGGTGGTGCAAATATGATGTAGAGTTGAAAGTAGGAAATGAAGAGTGTTATTGGATTGGTGTTTAGTCTAAATATAGGGTTTAATAGGGGAGTGATAACTGATGTTTGACATTTGGTTTAAGATCATTTAAAACTTGTATGAGTCTTTAGATAACAAAAAAAATGATAGTAAATTGAGAAATTCTGAATTGGTAAGACTTGTAGGATAATTTAGTGCTAAATGAGAGTTTTGATAGGTGGAATTTTGAGATAAGGGTGGAATGGAGAATTTAGAGGTTTAAAGTTTGTTGGTGGACTATTTGTGACTTGTTTAGAGGTTAAGTTCACCAAATTGTTATTAGGAATGAGTAGGAATGGACTTTTAAGATTATAGAATGATGTTTAGTTGTTTGAGTTAGAAACTTGTGAGAAAATAAGGCTTATAACATTTTAGGTTGAGTTATAAACACTAGGATTAGATCACTGTAAGGTTTAGAGTAGTAAAGGAGAGTTGTAGGTGTATGTGGATGTATGAGTTAGAACATGTGAGGTTTGGGGTGTAAATTCTGCAGAATTGATGTAGAATTTTGTAGACTAGCTAAGAGAGTACAAACTCGTTGGGCAAGTTAATAGAGAGAAGTGGCAGTGTGTTATAGTGGTTGGGAGAGACTTCTCACTGGGCTAGGGGAGCTCTCTGTTTACGCTCTTGTTGGGCTGGGGAACTTTTTGTTTGCGCTCTCGTTGGGCGACAAAGAGCTGCTCGTTGGGCGAGCATAGTGCCAAGGTTCTGGCGTTAAGTGCCCTGTTCATTTTATGAGTTTTGTGTTCTTTTCTCTTATTTTCTTATGAATGATAAATAATACTTTAAGGTGTGTTTGGTATATTATATGGAATGTTTGGATAGTTTATCAATGAGATTGTAATTGAATTAAAGTGTGGTTTGAAAGGAATTTCTAGGGTGAAATTCTTGATGGTGGTTTCAAGTAGAGTGATGTATTGATGTAGAGACTCAACCTTGGAAGTTATCCTAACGCTACAATAATCACTCCATCTCAAATAGAGAAAGGGATTATGTGGTGAGGAGTAAGCGGAGGTCCTAGTCTATGATATGATGTTCTTTGTGCATAGGTGGTAGACGGACTAGTCTTGTGTGGTAGCTTAGGGTGGGTCAGCTATTCCACCACTACAAATGTAAAAATTTGTCATAGTCTGACATCAATACATATATTCGGGTTGGTCAAGTCTAGAAATCATATGTATGTTGAGATTTGATTTAATTTGGAAATGAGTTATATTGTATGATGTTTTATAATTGCTTGAATGAATTTTTTTTATAATATTATTTTACCCTTCTTGTGTTGTTGTTCGCTTGCGCTTATTTTCTTTTTTGCAATGATTACCTTAAATGATGTGAGCTTAGAAGAATGTCTTTCTCGTTGATCTAGTACTAGATAGGAGTGAAACAGTGACAATTTTCGTGAATTAGATGTATATCTTTTCCTTTAAAAATTTCTAGATTTTTCTAGTTAGTTATCGTTTTTATAACATTTTATTTAATAGTTATACGTTTGGATGTTACATTTATTAGTTAAAATTAACTTTTTATTATTAATAATCTAATTTTAGCTAGAAAAAACTTGTTATTCTACGTACTGCCAAATTTGAGTAGGCTATGTATTGAATAGGAACTGATTGAGAAATTATTATTTAGGTGAGTTTTGACATCTAACTATACTTAATGAATTCTAGCCTGTCATACTTATTTTCACTGACTTTGATTTTCAACATTCATACAATGAATTAATTCCAAAGTCACATTTTGGAATTCAAGTTCTACTATTTATTATGCCTTCCCAAGGAAGTATTCATTAGTAAATATTGTGGAATTCAGAATTTATAAATAGTCCATTCAACACTTATCAACGTAATATAGCGTTCAACTACTTTATTACTCAATCTATTTCAACTTAATTAAATTATATTAAATTTTATTTATGGTTCCTAATTCAATGCAAACTAATTTACTCTTCCACGGGTTCGATTAGAAGTTTAGTATGAATAATCTAGAATCTTACTCGATATTTTCTCTTATATTTATATGTTATGTACAAATTATGTTTTATATCTCTTTTAATTCGGCTGAACTATTATGATTCACTTGTTAATTTACTTGAGACCTTCAATTAATTTTTATAAAAATTGTGTTATTTTTAAGTACATTGATATTTAAAAGTTACCACTTTTAATATAAAAAATTTCATGATCTTAATAAATTGATCTAATATATGTATATGATTCTTTCTTTTATATGTTTTTTTTTTAATTTTAATTTTTATATAACATTTTTTAAATTAAAATAACTATTTATAAGAAAATTACCTATAAAATAAATAAAAATCATCTACAATAAATTTGTAAAAAATATTTGTATTTATTTTTATAATAATAGTAAGAATAATAATAATTTTATTATTTTTTTGTTATTATAAAGAAAAAGTAAACATAGATATACAGTATGTTTTGACTAGTATATATAAAAAATTTTACACTAATTTGTATAATTCAATTATTAATTCATTAGTTCAATCAATGATAGCAACTCAATAACTCGATCAATTTAACAATCAATCTGATTTAAAAACATTTGTGTATCTTACAAGCAACTTAAAATTCGAAACTATAAACTATTTCTTTTGACAAGCAAAATAACTCTAGTATCTTACAAATAATTTGAAACAAACGAGAGTAATATGTATAAAAGAAAGATCGCGAACTAGATGAAATAGAAGTCTTTCGAATTATAGACATGTTTTTAAACTAAAATTGTCACGACAATAAAATTATAAAATCGAAATCAAGTTTAAAAATAAAAATAACTCGTCACTCTAAAGACTAAGTTGATACTATTTTATAAATTAAAAATCATTAATATTTAAAAAATATTCTCTATTGTAAATAAAAACTTATAATTAGTTTTAAATTAAAATATAAATTATTCTCTAATAGTAGCTACTAAGATTGATTCTAAATTAGTTTTTAAGAATTAAAGACTAGTTTAAATACTAATTCCTTAATAGCTAATATTAGAAACTAATTAATTATATTCTAATTCACAAAAAGTATTCATAATAAAAAGCATTTTAGATAAAAAAATTAATTTATAAAAGGATATTTAGTTTAGTCCATATAGTAACTAAGTATTATTAATCTCTAAAATTGATTATTATTCAATAATTTTATTATAGTGTGTAAATAGAATGAAAACTAATATTTCAAATGTCAATTTGGGTTAGGCATCTTTTCCATAAGTTTCAAATCTAGAGTTTGTTTCTTATAAAATTTAAATGAAAATAGTAAACAAATAGATAATTAAATTTTAATCTTAATATAATATTAGATAAAAATAATAACATGGAAACAAGGTTCAACAAAATCACTTACAGAGATTACTCCTATTTAATTTTGATCTTAATATAATAATTTTAAATAATAAACATAAACTAATTAAATGCAAGTAGATAGACATTAAAAAAACTTAATAAAAAATTTAATGGTTGAAAAAATATTTTCATTAGTAATCAATTTCTTAAATTTATTAAATTCAATTTTAAAGAAATTTATAAATAAGGATTATTCAGACCATGATATATAAAGAATACAAGAATTTATTTCAATTTTATCATTTTATAAGTCACTTTTTTTTCTTTCCTAAGTTTTTATTTTACCTTCACCCTTTCCGATCTCATTTCTCTCAAAATTTGATTATGCTTCAAGAACTAAGCATCATCATGACTGAATGATTTTATCTCATAACTTCTAAGTATTGTGTTCTGATTTGAAGTTTATTGAGATAATATCACTGTCAATCAACATATTCAAAATATTGTCTCTTCCAGAGCTCAAAGTTCCATCACGATTTTATCATTAAAAAACATCTTTAAGATTAAAGTAATTAAAATTATCTTTAGTCTTAACTCCTAAATGATGTGAAACTCGACGTACTAGAATAAGTCTTTAATCGAGGTATAAGAGGACCAAATATTCAATTTTAAAATCATTTTTCCATTTCTTCTAGTTGAGGACTAAAATAATAGAAGTTTCAATTCTCTTGAAAAACAAGAGTTTGCCCCACCAAAACATTATTTTTTAACTTTTTTTTCAGTAATTATTTATTATTTTTAATTATACAAATTGATAGTTTGATTTTTTTAAAGACTAGAATGTTGTTGTTTAACGTGTGAATAATATGTATCTTTAATTTATTTGTTATATATATATATATATATATATATATATATATTTATATATATAAAGGTATAATAATATAAAATATTTTTTAATAGACATGAAAATTAATTTGTTTAATTATAGGCCACCTTTTAATATTAAAATATTTATGTTAAAATATTATTATCAAAATTTTAGGATATTTTTTTCTACATCTTTTGAAGTATTTTTAAAAATCATGAAATCCTTAAGGTTGATAAATTATTAGCATATTATATTTAAACACTCAATGTGAAGATGAAATAAAAGTATATTATATGTGGATAATCATTTTAATAATAAATAATAAAATGAAATAATGTTTTTAACAATATATTATCTTGATGAATGATGAGGAAGTTATATAACATATACACATGATTTAACAACATGAAAGTAGAATAGTCAAAGTACTATTATAAAATTTTACGTAATTTTTTGATAATTTAAAGAACATAAACAATTTATTTATGTTAAAATTTTGTAGCTGAATAATCAAATTTAGACAAAAACCAAGAGATGGGATGAATTTGTTTGTTAATGAAACAATGTTTTTTTTTTATAAATTTGACTTAGCAATAAAAATGATTTCTTTAATATAATAGTAGATAAATAAAGAGTGTAGAAAAAAAAAAGATTTGCATAAATAAATTTTAACTGGTTTAGATTAAAAGATGTTATGTCTAGGTGTTAGACATTAACCAATTAGTGAAATAAACCAGAATTTGCAATCATAGAAATGATAGTTTAAGTTTAAAAAACATCTCTTTTAAAGTCACAAGAGATCAAAGACACCTCCTTTAAAATTTAAAAGGTATGAACACTTCATTCATGTCCACAAAAAATTATCAAACACATTCCTTCTATTCACAAGGAACAAACACCCCCTTTGAATCACACAAAGGATGAACAATTTCTCCTATCAATTGCAACAACACTCAATCATATAAGAATTCACTTGGTGAAAGTTATCACTCTATCTACAGTGGGTTTTTTAAGTCTTTCCACATAGATTTCTCATGTACTTGGACTTTTCTAACTTCTGTATTTTTAAATGAAAACCTACCACTTTATTTATAAAAGTCATTTTCGAAATTAGGTTAAGAAACTGAAGAGTCAAGTCACAATTGTAGTTGATAATCGATTATTAAAAATGATAACTGATTATCACAAAAACCTTTTTAAAAACATTTTCTCGATATGATAATCGATTACTAGAAATGGATAATCGATTATTACAAAATCATTTTGTGGAAATTTGGATTTCGTTTATATAATTAATTATCAATAGTGATAATCAATTATCAAAGAGTGTTTTTTAATGAAAAATAAAACTTTTCATGAATTATGTTGGAAGTCTCACATCGACTAGAGATAAGGCCAAATTATAATATATAAGTGGAGTGCAAACCTCACCATACAAGCCGATTTTGTGGGGTTAAGTTAGGCTAAAAAAACCACTTTCTAATATGGTATCAGAGCCATGTTTAAAGCTTATCCTAACGAGATCTATGTGAGCATTCTGTTCCGTTGTCAGACCACTATCGGACCACCCATTAATTCTACTCTCACGCGCTTGAGATGTCGATTAGAAATAAATTATAATATATACGTGGGATGCAAACCACTTTCTAATAAATTATCTGTTGTTTTACCTTTATACTCTTGACCTATTAACAGATTCAATAACTAAACTCTTAAATCTTCAATACATATTTTAAATCTAAGCATTATTTAAATCTTCAACCACTGTTATATGTAAGTTATCATCATCAAAACTCCTTATTAAAAAAAAGGATGTCCAATTTTTTTTATCAACTTATACAGTAAAAAGGAGTTTTATGGGATGTTTAACATACTTGGATGATTAGTTTATAAATTTAAATGTTGGAGTTAAGACGGGAATAATAATGAATAAAGAGTTTTGTATCAAATGGATGTTGATGTGCTAATAAAATCTCAACATAAAGAAAAAGAAATTAAATAAACAAAATATATAATATAAAATAAATACGTGGACAAAATACTATACAAATATCTTAAAATATTATATTTAGGATTAATATTGTAATGAATCTAAATTTATATAGGTTATATTAAAGATATAACGAAAAATAAATTCTTAAGTCGTGATAAAACTTATAAAACATGTAAATAATAGCTTTAATAATTTCGAACATCCCTATTTCTGTAGCATCATCTCAAGTAGGTCCTCGTATTGTAAATGTTCTCGATTAGGTCCTTTATTGTGAAAAATTGAATCAATTTAGGCCTCGCCGTTAGTTCCATACTAACACTGTTAAAAGGGTGACACGTGTCAGTTCATGATTTTTTTGAATTTTTTAATTATATTTTTATTATTTTTATTTTTATTTTTTATTTTATTTTTTATTTTTTTAAAAGTAAAATTTAATAATGCCACATGTCAAACTGATAGTGTGTCACGTGGCAATGGTAGTGTGACATGGCACTGACAGTGCCACATGTCATTGTTAGGCCACGTGTCATTGCATTAGTCTCAATTTGGTCCCTGTATTTTTTATTATGGAGCAATTTGATCCTGTATTTTTATTTTGTCTCAATTTAGTCTTAATTTTAAAAATTAAACAATTTTTTCCCTCCTCAAATTCAAACAAAATTTAAATTGTATATAAATCTTAACAAATATTTTTATTAAAATTAATATTTTTAATAAATATTTTTAACAAGATTAAGTTTAATTATATTTATATTTACTTAATCATAGAAATGTTAATTATGTTATTTAAATATATCTATAAGGGTTTAAAAAAAAGAGTGACATAACATGCTGGTGTGAATTTTTGTAGTGAAAGTTTCCATGGAAAATCATGAAAGAAGAAATTACCTTTAATTACCCTTGTCACGAAAACTTTCTCCAATTTTTTATTGAAAAAAAAGTTAAATTTCACATTAATAATTTGTTAAATAAGCTAACTCGTTTGAAAAATTCACACCACCATGTTATGTCACTGTTTTATTAAACCCTTATAGGTATATTTAAATAACATAATTAACATTTATATGATTAAGTAAATATAAATATAATTAAACTTAATATTGTTAAAAATATTTATTAAAAATATCAATTTTAATAAAAATATTTGTTAAGATTTATATACAATTTAAACTTTGTTTAAATTTGAGGAGGGAAAACTTATTTAATTTTTAAAATTAAGACTAAATTGAGACAAAATAAAAATACATGGATCAAATTGAGACACAATAAAAATACAGGGACCAAATTGAAACTAATGCAATGACACTTGGCCTGACAATGACACGTGGCATTGTCAGTGACATGTCACACTTTCATTGCCACGTGACACACTATCAATTTGACACGTGACATTTTTAAATTTTACTTTTAAAAAAATAAAAAATAAAATAAAAAATAAAAATAAAAATAATAAAAATATAATTTAAAAATTCAAAAAAATCACGAACTGACACGTGTCACCCCTTTAACGGTGTTAGTATGGAACTAACGACGAGACCTAAATTGATTCAATTTTTTATAATAAGGAACTTAATAGAGAACATTTACAATACAAGGATCTACTTGAGACGATCCTACATAGGGATGTTCGAAATGATTAAACCTAAATAATATATGATTGATTTACTAACATGTGATCAAATAAACATAAGTTGAATTTTGTAGGTTATTTTAAGAACGAATGAAAGCATCCCACTTAGATGAATAGAGCTTTTAGTAGCTTAATATATAAGTCGGCAGAACACAACGCACTTTCTTATCTCCAGAAGCTGCTATTCCACTTTTATAAGGATAAACAATTGTAAACAAACAAACAAAACTTCTATGTATTTTATTTTGGCACTCTTCTATATGTATAATAGTCAAGGAAAAATATTTCTATATAGTAGATTTAGAGAGTTTAACGAGCACATAAAGTAAATGTTTTAGATTTTTATATAAATTAAGTTGTCTTGAAAATTAATCAATGAACAAAAAATTTTTCAATCTTTATATTTCAAAGTAATTACATGTATAACGATTGAAGTATTTTTCTTTTACAGAATACCTATTTTTAATATATATATATATATATATATATATATATATATATATATATATATATATATCAAAAAATCATTTTATTTTAATTTTTTTATTATTGTTTAAATTTTATTTTCTTAAAAATATTCAAACCCGTTTAGTAAATTTTCACAAAAACAATTTAAACATGTTTCGAAGAATTTTGAGAAGAAAAACAAATAATATTTTTTTATAAACTAAATTTTATATTTATGAGATGTAATAGCCTTTACCTGTCGTGTTAACATTTCCACGGTTTATTATTTATTTATTTATTTTATTTTTGAGGATTGTAACTTCGAAAGTGTTTACAATATCAGAAAAATAAAATGCAAGAGACTATTTGTAACTTTTAAAAACAAAAGACAATACTATGTAAGTATTAATTTATCAGTTGATCATCCAATGAAATAAAAGCGTATATTATGTCGTATTTATGTCGATAAAAAAGATTATACGTATCTATATTTTTCTAATTGGTACGGTCAAGTTAGACATGAGAGGACATAGAAATTAGTTGTGCCGACATGTGGTAAAAAATATTTCGAATGCAACTAGTTCGACATTGTTGTCACGTGGGAAACATTTGTTTTCGCTGTTCCAAATTTTGCATGACAAGATGGGGTATGACGCGACACACTAACTTATCCATTTGCAGTCACATAATTTGTATTTATTTTTATTTCAAGTACATATATGTAAATGGTTAAATATGTCTTAAATTTTTAAATGGTTAAATTTTTAAATTTTTAAATCATAATGGTTTCATTTTTAAATTTTATGAAAATTATGTAAGGTATTATTTTTAATAAATGACATGTGAAGTATTTTTATATGATGATCAGAGGTTAGAGAATGATATTCTCTTTGTTGATTTAGTTTCTAGAAAATATTTTCAATTCTTCCGATGTAGAGCTACTTTGTTTGAGAATCAAACATCTAGTTAAGTGAAACTAATTCATAATTCATTACTATTATTGTGATTTGAAATTGTTGATGTGGACTCATGTATATTGTTTCTCGAATTTGATATTAGATGGTTGGATTGAAAGTAATTGGATTATTCACTAGTGTAGAAAGGGTTATAGACGCCTGTTTTTTTGATTTTTTGACGTCCGACCTGTACCCGACGTTTTTGTGGGTGACGTTAGTCAGACGTTGGGGGTATGTCTCGGACGTCTATATAGATGTTCGTTGTAGTCAGACCCGACGTCTATATAGACATCGGAAGAAGATACCCCCGACGTCCATATGCCTGAAACGGGTTGTTTAGGGATTAGGGGTTGGACGTCGGTTTGTGCACTATCAGACGTCTATAGACGTTTGTCAGTGCACTAACCGACGTCTACTGGGTGTTTTTTTTAAAAAAATTTAATTTATTTTTTCATTAAAGCCACACCTGAAAAACAGAAAATTGTCCCAGAACAATATAATATAATATATATGCGTTTCATATAAAGAAAGTTCTACTTAATGTACAAAATAATCCAATACCAAAACTATAAAGATATAAACTTAAACTAAAACTAAGCAATGTTCAACAACAAATAAAACTGTTCCTAACTCCATCTTTGTAGAAGATAAGCTGTCCACTTCTGCCTTATCTACCTAATTGTGTCCTCTGGTATAGGAGATGTACTCTTGAAGCGCTGCAAAATTGAAGAAAGATTCATTATGGTTTCATATATGTTTAAAGATGAATTTGATTTGTAATGTATTCAAGGTATGCATCATTACCTCATTGCACTCATCTGTAATGACAACTCGAATGATGATCTTAATCCAACACATGACATAGAAGCCACATTCCCATGAATCTTGTTGCTGGTTACACTAAAATGACAAACTAAATAGTCAAAAATTTAGATCATTCAATAACATAGAAAATGAATTAGAACTACAAATGACTTAAACCTTTGGATACAAAATTTGAACTAGTTGACCTCGAGATTTACCAATAACTCTGTACAGATTGAAAACACAAAGTAAAATTATCATAACTATATTTATCATAAAATTTTAAGGTGAACATCAAATTCAAAGTCATTTTTGGAGAAACACTTACCCTTGAAGCATGGTTCTCAAGTCATTTTTCATCTTCCTGTACAACGAACAAAACCATATAATTTTACATTGTTTGGGAATGATGACCATCAGCTGCCAGTGCGACCTATCATGAAGGACAAATAGTTATTTAACTAATTAAGGAACCTTTAATAATGAAGTTTTACATATAACAACACCTACCCATCAATGTATGACACAAGGTATACGTCTCTTTTTGACTCATCCATCCATGTTTGCAAATAATGTTGTCTATTTTCAAGTGTGTTACTAGAAGGTTGAATGGTCTGAGGTTCAACAAATCCGTACATGGAAGACCGACCTTGGTCTACAACGATTGTGTCCATGTACCTAAAACAACAAAGTTAAGTTGTTAGAAACTATAGGAATCTAAATAAAAGAAATATGGAAGGCAAAATTAACTATCTTACATGCACCACAGTTGAATGATGGAAATATTCAATATCCTGTCTTCCCCAATCACCTCTAATACATCAAACAATGTGATATATACTGGCACATGGGGGGCAGACCAAATACTCTTAAATCCCAGTATAGTTCTAATGGTGCTCTCTTCAACATGGGTAATCTTGTCATTAGCTTTGATAGAGGATCATCCTCCGCTTCAACCATGTCATCATCTTCATGTATGACTTTATAATGAATCGGCTGCTTTTGAGGACGTGTGAACTAAAGATAAGAATTTCATCAAAGAGTTATCAACAAATATTTTTAAACTTAACATAGAAATACTAATAACAAAGACATTATACCTGTGGAGTAGCGATGTGTGACATGATCAATGCTCTAGGACAGGCTATAAATGATCCTATGGCCTCCCCCACAAAATTAATTTCTGGAGTGGGTACAAGCACCTGAGCCTGGGGATCCTGAATCTCGTTAATCGTCACACGCACGTGATGGGGTAATATGGGAACACCATGAATAGTCTGTCCTCCCTTAAGCACTCGTCCGACAACCACAATGCGTGAGGGATCCCCATCAACCAACAGCTCATATTGACCGCTATATTGAGTAGGTTCTACAGCAGAGCATGATCCTCTAGTGCTGACACGAGGTGGTGTGGGAGTTTCAGCGGGCCCCATGTTGCCCTGCGTCATGGAATGCAACTTCTCTTCAAGCGCTCTTTGTATTTCTTTTTGTTCTTGTAGCTGCTCCATGAATCGTTGCTCCATTGATTTCATGCTTTGGTTGAGTCTTTCCTCCCACTGAAGATCCATCTGCCTCAGTGACTCCTGACTCATTGATTGAGTGGTTTTCTGTGTAGGGCCAAAGTAGTCACGAAGACCAATCGCCCCAAGAACTCCACGTATACGTCCTGGGTGCTCGGGCTTTCCAATGGCCGTTATTAGAATGTCGTCCCTACCTTGGCCATCAAATGTTCCTTGAGTCTGCTGCTCAACCAACTTATCCTGCACATAAAAAAACCAAGTTACTTAGAAGACATGCTGTGATAGATACACAATCAAACAATGTTTAGAATTTGAACTTACAATTCTTTGTGAGATCAAGGCAGCTGAGGAAGATGTAATGTTCCCATCAGATTTAGTCCGAGCAGCCTTCCACAGTTTGTACCTAGCAGGTGCAGGTGCTAGGTCTGGCGACTCAAGTCCCAAGGCATCCGCTCTAGACTTTCTAATTTCTTTTTCCAGTTTTGCATAACCACCTCATGATAACAAGTGTGGTGCATCGTTTAACCTTTGTCTTTCTTGGGTGGCTAACCTTTTACCCTGTGAAACCATGTATATAAATAAGTGTAAAATCATAAGAACTCAATGAAAGACTTTTCAGATGTTAAGAAACATACCTTCCATTCCTCAGACTCTCTAGATGCACGAAACTGCATCTACTCCTCCTCTGTGAATGTATACTGCTGACATGGACTTTCATGTTATCTGTCTGCAAAGACATATAGTCGTGTCAGTCTTGAAATCCCTCCATCTTATCGCTATATGCGATAACACTTTCTTTCTAATTTGTATTGTGTTTGGAATATCATAATGTTGCTGTTTAAAACAAAAAACATGTTATTGATAAAAAAAGATGAAAGAAATAAGTATATCAAAATTCTTTTAAGTAAACATACCTGAATATCTTGCCATAAGAGGTTCTTGTCGACCTCTGGGACGTCATCCCAAGTTGCATGAAGGATAGATGACTTTTTGCTAACTTACCCAGATAACTCCTAAACCTATCAGCATTTGGCTCTGATGCCTGACCTTATCTAGGGTCAATGTCAACATGTCTCCTCTGCCCATCAACACGTATGGATGTCACATCTGCCAATCGTGTGACGCCTCGACCACGTTTGGTCTGTCCCGATCCTGAGTCTGAGGCCGACATACCTTAAAAATTATACAAGGTTAGTAATAATTCAATTATGATGAACATAAATATAAAGTCAATACAAAAAATATCACAACCTATTAAGATATTGTTTTCTCTCAGATCCCTTCATTGTGATCACTACGAATTGCCTGGATGACATCGGCAACGTCATCAATTGGGTCTTCAATGGGTCTAGATGCAACAGATGTTGTCTCAAGTTTATCAAGAGAATCGTCATCATCATGTCCATGCGTGTTTTTTCCTTCTAAAACCACTAACCATTTTTTATTCGCTGGATCATTTACGTAGAATATTTGTCTTGCTTGACTAGGCATGATAAATGGTTCATCAATGTAATTCATCTGGTTCAAGTCTATCAATGTGAAACCAAAGTCATCTGTCATGACACCAAAATTTATATCAACCCATTTACACTTGAAAACTGGGACTCTAAAAGTGACATAATCAACTTCCCATATTTCTTGTATTATTCCAAAATAACTCATGGATGCTGTGACTGGATTTTTGTCTTTAGAACTAGCAAAGTGCACAGCCTCAACTTGTAGTGTGACGCCACTATTTTGAACTCTACTTTTGTCATCTTCTACCTTTGTCTGAAAAGAAATATTTTTTATATAGTACCCACCATATGTAATGACATCTGTGTTCGGCCCACGAGATAACCTCAATAAACTTTCAGAAACATGTGGAGTCGCATAAATCTTTTTCTTAAACCATTGTAAGAAGGTTTTCACATGTTCATTAAGATGCCATTTTTCACTCATTCTTGGGTTTGCTGCCTTTATTTCATTAACGTGGTCAGAAATGTAAGGAATCACATCAACGGTGTTGTTTAAGATGTACAAATGAGCTTGGTCAACTTCTTTTCTGCTAACACTTTGAATTCTCACACCTCAAGCACCCTTACCTTTACATTTTCCTTCATGTATGCTCTTGGGAAGACCCACTGGTTCACAAGATGACATATAACTTGAACAAAGTTCAATAACTTCCTCTACAACGTATCGCTCTATGATTGAAGCTTTTGGTTTATACTGATTCTTGACATATCCCTTTAAGATCTTCATGTATCTTTCAACTGGGTACATCCACCTTAAGAAGACCGGCCCACATATTCGAATTTTTCTGACTAGATGAACAATCAAATGTACCATGATATCAAAAAAAGAAGGTGGAAAATACATCTCCAATTGACATAGTAGTCTTATTTCTTCATTTTCCAATTCATGTAAACCTCAAGGGTCAACAACTTTCTTGCAAATGGCATTAAAGAACAAACTTAGACATGTCAGAATACCCCTAACAGAAGGAGGTAATATGCCTCGAATAACAATAGGTAACAATTGTTGCATCAATACATGATAACCGTGAGACTTTAAACCAACTAACTTTAACTCTTGCATAGAAACAAGGTTACTAATATTTGAAGAATAACCTTGTGGAACCTTCACACTTCTTAAACAGTGACAAAAACTTTGTTTTTCTTTTTTAGAAAGTGTGCGACAGGCTGGGGGCAGATAGGTGCGTCTTCCTATTATCTATGGATGTAACTCATATCGGATTCCCATGTTAGCCAAATCTTGTCGTGCTTTTATTCCGTCTTTGCTCTTCCCTTTGACGTTTAATAAAGTTCCGATGACACTGTCACAAACATTTTTTTCAACGTGCATCACATCAATACAATGTCTAACATCAAGTTGACACTAATATGGAAGCTTAAAAAATATTGATCGTTTCTTCAAAATGTTTTTTGCAAAGGTACTTTTATGATGTTTTCCAAACACAATGTCAATGTTTTTGACTTCATTGTACACCTCTTCACCATTCCAGGGTCTGCACACAACCTCATCCTCAACACTTCCATTAAATGCTTTTTTCAATCTACGATAAGGGTGATTATGAGGAAGGAATTTTCGATGTCTTGTATATACCGTCTTCTGTCCATGCTTCAATTGAAGGTAACTAGTGTTTTCTTCACATATGGGACATGCAAAATGACCTTTAACACTATAACCGCTTACGTTTCCATACGCTGGGAAATCATTTATAGTGCAAAACAACATTGCACGCAAACAGAACTGTTCCTCAACATGTGAATCAAACACGTCGACCCCTTCTTCCCACAACAATTTCAAATCATCAATTAAAGGTTTTAAGTAAACATCAATGTCATTTCCAGGTTGTCTAGGACCTGATATCATCATGGACAACATCACATATTTTCTCTTCATGCACAACAAAGGAGAAAGATTGTAAATCATCAACATAACTGGCCATGAACGGTGTTTGCTACTTAAGTTTCCATATGGATTCATACCATCAGTTGCAAGTGCAAGTCTTAAGTTTCTTGGATCTGCACCAAATTCTGGAAATTTTTCATCAATCTTTTTCCATTGTGGTGAATCAGCAGGGTGTCGAAGAAGATTATCGCACTTTCTTTCGTCAAAGTGCCATGTAAGGTTCTTTGCATCTTCTTTAATAGAGAACATACGTTTGAACCTAGGTATTATAGGCAAATACCACATCACCTTAGCAGGTGCACCATCATTACCTTCATTAGCAGTGTTTTTGTCAGATTTCTTTTTAAAACGGGATAAATCACATGTTGACAATACTTTAGCGAAGCAAACTCCTTTGTGTACAAAACACAATCATTAGGACAAACATGTATCTTTTGATATTCAAGACCCATTGAACATAAAATTTTTTTTGCCTCGTAATTACAAATAGGTAGAGTATTATTTTCTAGAAGCATCTCCTTCAACAACTCCAACAACTCGGTGAAACTTTTATCGGTCCATCAATTCCTTGCTTTTAAACTAAACAACTTTAAAGTTGCAGACAGACGTGTAAAGTTCGAGCATCCGGGGAACAACAATTGCTCTGAATCATTTATAAGAGAATCATAGAAATTAGCTCTTCCAAAATTATCTTCATCGACATCACGTATCATGTCCTCTAAATGATCACTCATCCATTCTTCCACATAATCCGTTCCTCGTGATATGGTAGGCTGATCCAATACTTCTCCATGCCAAGTCCAAACGGTATAAGTCCTCATTATGCTGAACATGAATAGATGGTCACGCACATTGCCTAAGTCTTGCCGTATTTGATTAAGACAACGAACACAAGGACAAAAATATGTCCCGTTCACAGACTTAGCATTTTGTTCAACGTATTGCAAGAACTCTGAAACACCCTTATCATATTCTTCACTGATACGACGTTCATTCATCCAACTTCGATCCATACTATGTTCGTAAAATCATCAGTTTAAGTTTTTAACTCTCACAAGGTTAGGCCCTACCCATTCAAAAAAATTATTTTTCATAATTTGCTAAGACACGTGCAAAGAAGTCTACATCATAAATTTGATAAGATTTCGGCAGCATTTCGCATTGGTCTCCGAAATACACGAAATGAGAGTAGTCAACGATGACCGCAATCAAATATGCATCCGGAAAACAACAAAATACTGAACCGAAATATTATCAATCTTATCCATAAACTCCAACTTACATGTTATTGCAAATTATGAAAATTAATTTTCTCAAACTGTCCAATCGGACAATTGAAAATTTAATCGTCTGTGTTATATTTCAAACAGGGAACTAAGTTTCACTCAATGATTTGATACTTATAATCTAACATGTCAATTATAATAACACAACTAATACATGCATATTAAAAAACCAATAACACATGCAGACTTTAAAGTAAAAAGCATGCATACATAAAACCCAATAACATGCATACAAAAAAATTACAAACGAAGAAGCTAACCTGAAAAGCAGATTCCAAATGAAATGGAGGGAAATCGAGGAGTGCATGACCTAAAACGTAGGCCAAAAAAGTCAAAAACGCCGCCCAAGAACACGCAAGAAACTACACCAAAACGCACCGAAAACGATTTTTAATCGGTTCAAATCAAAGATATTTCATCACAAAGCAATTTAATCGGATCAAAAGTAAATTTAAACGGTCCAAATGAGAGAAAACGCACCTGGAAATACAATGCCGCAGAGAGAAATCGAGGGGAAGACGATGAACAGTGAGCGTAACTCCTCACGGGTTCGCCATTTTAGTATAAATGGCCCTAGCGTTGGGTACTGGAGGGCCCCGACGTTTATAATATTATAAACGTCGGGGCCATAACTAATATGACGTCTTTTGGATTTAAATATTCATATTCGCGGGGGGTTTTAGACGTCCGTTATCCTGGCCCCAACGTCTATAATATTATAAACGTCGGGGGCCCCTCCAACAGACGTTTGAGTGACTGAAAAAGTTAACTCTTCAACTACCCTGTCAGCCACTTAAGCGTCCGTTGTGGAGGGGCCCCGACGTTTATAATATTATAGACGTCTGGGCCCCTCTAACGGACGTTTGAGTCACTAGTAAAAAATATGCTTTTTAACTCGCCTAATAGACTTCGGTCTAAGAAAAACCGAGGCCTATCACAAAGCGGTGGCAATTTTGTAGTTTTGATGAATTTATATGCCTCGGTTCAGTGAGAACTGAAGCATATAACACATATTACAGTCTATTAACTCCGTTAAAGGTGGAACTGAGATATGTGTTTTGGCGTATTGACTCGGTTAGAGGAGAACCGAGGCCTATTACCTCTATTGACTCGGTCAACGGGGAACTAAGGCCTATTACGTCTCGCACATTACCTGCTCTCACAACAGAAGCAGAAACGCTTTTACCTACTCTCACAAGAAACACTTTTCTTTCCTCTCGCAACAGAAGCACAAACCAAATCTCTCTTCTCCCACTTGGCAGCCACGGCGCGAGGAGGTTCTTTCCTCCATTGCAGCAGCTTGCGCTCCGGAGGGGAGGCGCGATGGTGGTCAGCATCGAAAGCGGAGGGGAGGCGCGATGGTGGAGACGAGTACCGCGGCGGCGATGATGGGAGGCTCGCCGATCTAAGGCGTTTGGTGGGAGGTTCATCGATCTAAGAGTTGAACGAATCGTGGTGGTTTTTGTGGAGGCGAGGTGGCGACTAGGTCACACCGAGACCGCAGCGAGGCCGTGGCGAGACCGCAACAAGGCCGCGACAAGGCCGTAGTGAGGTGGAGGCGAGGTTGTGGCGATGGCGGCAAGGGCGTCCTGCAGCGTTGGCGTTTCTGCGAGAAGGGGAGGTATCAACCTTCATCTTTTCTTCTCTCTGTTCTGGTTTGGCCTTGTAGGAGCCTCTCTTCTTCCCCAAATCGTTCTCAGAGTTGGTGATGACAACCTCCGCAGTGCTTATTGCATCAAATCCCATACTTTTTTTTCTGTGTTATTTTGGGAGCGATTTCTGTGTAGTTGCTATTCGAGTGCTTGCTTATGAGATTTGGTTCTGTATCTTTTGTGATTTGGTTCTGTATCTTTTGAGATTTGGTTCTGTGAAAGGGAAGGAAAATTCAATAACTTGCTTAGACTGTGGACTGTTTTGCTTGAACTGTGGATTGTTTATTGTTTTGCTTGAACTTGAACCGTGGACTGTGCAACGAAGAGGGAGAAGTCGATTGTGCAACGAAGAGGGAGAAGTGGACTGTGCATACCCAAAAAAAAAACACGCTATTGCCTTGGTTATCTAAGAACCGAGGCATAATCTGATCTCGTTTTAACCCGGTTCAGAACCGAGGCATAAAGCCACCCCTTTTTTACCTCGTCCGTATATGCCTCGGTTGCAGAACCAGTGCCTATAAGCAAAATTAACCGGTGCTATTTCCCCTTACTGCACTAGTGAGTGGCTGAAAAAGTTAACTCTTCAACTACCCTATCAGCCACTTAAACGTCCGTTGTGGAGGGGCTCTGACGTCGATAATATTATAAACGTCGGGGCCCCTCCACAACGGACGTTTAAGTGGCTGACAGGGTAGTTGAAGAGTTAACTTTTTTAGCCACTTAAACGTCTGTTGGAGGGGCCCCCGACGTTTATAATATTATAGATGCCGGGGCCAGGATAATGGACGTCTAAAGTCTCACTTATTTACGAAAATGACACCGGTCAATTATTTACGTTGGTGTTTTCGTGGACGAACGTCTATTGGGTGACGTTAAAAGCCAATTTTGCACTAGTATTTTTGTGGTGAAGTGGTAAACTTGTGTTAGATGTAGTATAATCATATTTAGATTGGGATATATTAACTAGTTTGAGGAAACCATGTTCAATTAGATGTTAGAAGGGTTGAGGGATTGGTTGGTTTGTTTATGATTTTACTTTGTTGATTTCGCATATATATATATATATATATATATATATATATATATATATATATATATATATATATCACTCCCTAGTATTAGTTTATTAAATAATAACATTTTAAAACATTTTTTAGGGGTAATAAAGCGGGGCGGGTGAGTCCAATGACATGTTTATAAAACCTTTGCATGGAAGCATCTCTC